>CM076672.1:11872500-12167500 GCA_038501925.1 Xenopus petersii
CTTCAGTACTTCAACCTCGGCTTGCTTCATGACTTCGGGTATTTTCGTTGCTTCAGGACTTCAGTTTCGGCTCCTTTTGTGACTTCGGGTCTTTTCGCAACTTCAGGACTTCAATTTTGCCCTCCTTTCATGACTTTGGGTCTTTTCGTCCCTTCAGGACTTCGATTTTGGCTCCTTTGGTGACTTTGGGTCTTTTCGCCGATTCAGAACTTCAATTTCGTCTCCTTTAGTGACTTTGGTAATTTCACCGCTTCAGGACTTCAACTTAACTTCGGCTGCTTTGGAAAAGTGCAGCACAACCGGGCACCCCCTTCAGGCTCGGGCCCAGTACACTTGTACCCCCTGTGCCCCCCTGATGGCGGCCCTGCATATGCCAGTCTGGGAAAACAACTATTTTTCTTTTTCTTATCATCTACTTGATTATTTATTTTTGTATTTTATTATTGGTTTATATTATCACTTTGTTACTATTCTGTTTAGTAACCAATTTAAAATGTGTTGATTATTCAGACATTTTTCATTTCATATTCTTGTCCATTATGAACTAGCACACGTATGTGTTTCTTGTGATTTGATTTAGAGACTGCAGGATAGTAGCTGTCATATTGTTATCTTTTTGCTTTCCACTGTGAAAAATCCAATACAATATTTGAACACGAATTATAGAGGGAAACGGTCTATGGTGGGTAAAATAAAATGTCGATTTGTGTCTGTAAAGGACTTTGCAATTGCAGGACAACCTCTCTCTCTGAGACCTGGTATTCATGCTGGGAGAACACAACTTTACAGGTCTCTGTCTGTCAACAATGTGGTCAAGTAACTAATTGGTCAAGTAAATGATTATTGGTGACTGGACCAAAAAAAGGTGATGTTTTTGGGGTGTTCAGGTGTTAGTGAGCCCTTAGAATGCTCTGATATTCCAAACATAGACTGACTTACGATTGACAACAAGGAGAACTTCCTTTGTTTCTTTCTGATCTCCAGCAGAGACCTCACATTGAAGCACCTTCTGGTGATCGAGCCAAGTGAAGCTCGTGGTCAAGTTTTGTCTGATCTGAACAGCAGACGTGTCCAGCTGAAAACTCTTTGCCAAGAAAGATCTGTCCGGGTTGTGGCCATGCCATTCCAATGCGTTCGATTCACTTGGGCAGTAGTACGGAGTTGTGCATTGCAAGGTCACAGATTCCCCTTCTGTAATAGACTGAGGGATCACAGCTTTAGGAATCGTTGGTCTACCTGCAAAATCAAAATATATCACTGTGAGAATTCAGAAAATGCAGCCCTGTGTAGAGCTATGGTCCTTTCAGTGACTTCTTATCGCCTTATCATTTACAGTAGGGGGTACATTATCCCTTATAATACATGAGTGATACTCAGAGTTCCCTGTATAACTCAGCCTGCAGCCTTGTGCCTTTATATGGTCACAGAACCCCTCAATGACTTCTAATATCCTTATCATTTACAGTAGGGGGTACATTATCCCTTATAATACATGAGTGATACTCAGAGTTCCCTGTATAACTCAGCCTGTAGCCTTGTGCCTTTATATGGTCACAGAACCCCTCAGTGACTTCTAATATCCTTATCATTTATAGTAGGGGGTACATTATCCCTTATAATACATGAGTGATACTCAGAGTTCCCTGTATAACTCAACCTGCAGCCTTGTGCCTTTATATGGTCACAGAACAACCCCTCAGTGACTTCTAATATCCTTATCATTTACAGTAGGGGGTACATTATCCCTTATAATACATGAGTGATACTCAGAGTTCCCTGTATAACTCAACCTGCAGCCTTGTGCCTTTATATGGTCACAGAACAACCCCTCAGTGACTTCTAATATCCTTATCATTTACAGTAGGGGGTACATTATCCCTTATAATACATGAGTGATACTCAGAGTTCCCTGTATAACTCAATCTGCAGCCTTGTGCCTTTATATGGTCACAGAACAACCCCTCAGTGACTTCTAATATCCTTATCATTTACAGTAGGGGGTACATTATCCCTTATAATACATGATTGAGTGATACTCAGAGTTCCCTGTATAACTAAGCCTGCAGCCTTGTGTCTTTATATGGTCACAGAACAACCCCTCAATGACTTCTAATATCCTTATCATTTACAGTAGGGGGTACATTATCCCTTATAATACATGAGTGATACTCAGAGTTCCCTGTATAACTCAGCCTGCAGCCTTGTGCCTTTATATGGTCACAGAACAACCCCTCAGTGACTTCTAATATCCTTATCATTTACAGTAGGGGGTACATTATCCCTTATAATACATGAGTGATACTCAGAGTTCCCTGTATAACTCAGCCTGCAGCCTTATGCCTTTATATGGTCACAGAACAACCCCTCAGTGACTTCTAATATCCTTATCATTTACAGTAGGGGGTATATTATCCCTTATAATACATGAGTGATACTCAGAGTTCCCTGTATAACTCAGCCTGCAGCCTTGTGCCTTTATATGGTCACAGAACAACCCCTCAGTGACTTCTAATATCCTTATCATTTACAGTAGGGGGTACATTATCCCTTATAATACATGAGTGATACTCAGAGTTCCCTGTATAACTCAGCCTGCAGCCTTATGCCTTTATATGGTCACAGAACAACCCCTCAGTGACTTCTAATATCCTTATCATTTACAGTAGGGGGTATATTATCCCTTATAATACATGAGTGATACTCAGAGTTCCCTGTATAACTCAGCCTGCAGCCTTGTGCCTTTATATGGTCACAGAACAACCCCTCAGTGACTTCTAATATCCTTATCATTTACAGTAGGGGGTACATTATCCCTTATAATACATGAGTGATACTCAGAGTTCCCTGTATAACTCAGCCTGCAGCCTTGTGCCTTTATATGGTCACAGAACAACCCCTCAGTGACTTCTAATATCCTTATCATTTACAGTAGGGGGTACATTATCCCTTATAATACATGAGTGATACTCAGAGTTCCCTGTATAACTCAGCCTGCAGCCTTGTGCCTTTATTTGGTCACAGAACAACCCCTCAGTGGCTTCTAATATTCTCAATCAAGAGTCATAGGAAGTATCTCAAAAACCACACATAACAAAAAACGTAAACCAATTGAATTTGTCTTGGAATATCACTCTCTACGTCATACTAAATGTTAACTCAAAGGTGAACAATGCCTTTATCTTGATTTTAATTGCTAATACATATCACTATCAAGTATTTTGAAGTATTTTTTCTGCTATTGAGGATGAGTGGAGTTATTCTGAGTTTAATCTGTAAACATGATATTAATACTTACTATTTACAGTAACAGTGACAGCTTTCTTGCTTGTCCATCTATTGATATTACTTATTTCAAACCTGAAAAAATACTCCCCCGAATCGCCACTCTGTAGGTTCCTCAGGAGTGTTGTGCAGTTGTTCAGGTTGGGATCTCCCAGCAATTCCATGCGCCCCTGAAATTCTGCTTCTATGTTCTGTGTGGGATGGTACACGACTTTTAATTCCCTGTCCTTGTACCATATTGGAGTAATTCCATCAGGAGTCTGAATATTGTTGGGGTAGGTGAATGAGCAGGGGATAATCAGACAGGAACCCACCACTCCTTGTAAAGAATCTGGAACAAATACATCCCAGTCGGAATAGGCGCCTACAAGGAGACAAAAAGAACGGAAAATAAAAAGTGCACAATTTAATTAAAATGAGAACACAGCATCATGTTACTTAAACACTCATTGCCATCTTCTGTTCTAACAGTTGTACCATATAGCAGCAGTGGGTGCTGAAGGGAGTGTGACTGTGGGATAGCAGGTATAGTAGGGAGAGATGGTGTCTATAGTAACAGTGGGATAATAGTCTCTGGGAAGGGAGTGTGACTGTGGGATAGCAGGTATAGTAGGGAGTGATGGTGCCTATAGTAACAGTGGATAATAGTCTCTGGGAAGGGAGTGTGACTGTGGGATAGCAGGTATAGTACGGAGAGATGGTGTCTATAGTAACAGTGGATAATAGTCTCTGGGAAGGGAGTGTGACTGTGGGATAGCAGGTATAGTACGGAGAGATGGTGTCTATAGTAACAGTGGATAATAGTCTCTGGGAAGGGAGTGTGACTGTGGGATAGCAGGTATAGTAGGGAGAGATGGTGTCTATAGTAACAGTGGATAATAGTCTCTGGGAAGGGAGTGTGACTGTGGGATAGCAGGTATAGTAGGGAGAGATGGTGCCTATAGTAACAGTGGATAATAGTCTCTGGGAAGGGAGTGTGACTGTGGGATAGCAGGTATAGTAGGGAGAGATGGTGCCTATAGTAACAGTGGATAATAGTCTCTGGGAAGGGAGTGTGACTGTGGATAGCAGGTATAGTAGGGAGAGATGGTGTCTATAGTAACAGTGGATTATAGTCTCTGGGAAGGGAGTGTGACTGTGGGATAGCAGGTATAGTAGGGAGAGATGGTGTCTATGGTAACAGTGGATAATAGTCTCTGGGAAGGGAGTGTGACTGTGGGATAGCAGGTATAGTAGGGAGAGATGGTGTCTATAGTAACAGTGGATAATAGTCTCTGGGAAGGGAGTGTGACTGTGGGATAGCAGGTATAGTAGGGAGAGATGGTGTCTATAGTAACAGTGGATAATAGTCTCTGGGAAGGGAGTGTGACTGTGGGATAGCAGGTATAGTAGGGAGAGATGGTGTCTATAGTAACAGTGGGATAATAGTCTCTGGGAAGGGAGTGTGACTGTGGGATAGTAGGGAGAGATGGTGTCTATAGTAACAGTGGATTATAGTCTCTGGGAAGGGAGTGTGACTGTGGGATAGCAGGTATAGTAGGGAGAGATGGTGTCTATAGTAACAGTGGATTATAGTCTCTGGGAAGGGAGTGTGACTGTGGGATAGCAGGTATAGTAGGGAGAGATGGTGTCTATAGTAACAGTGGATAATAGTCTCTGGGAAGGGAGTGTGACTGTGGATAGCAGGTATAGTAGGGAGAGATGGTGTCTATAGTAACAGTGGATTATAGTCTCTGGGAAGGGAGTGTGACTGTGGATAGCAGGTATAGTAGGGAGAGATGGTGCCTATAGTAACAGTGGATAATAGTCTCTGGGAAGGGAGTGTGACTGTGGGATAGCAGGTATAGTAGGGAGAGATGGTGCCTATAGTAACAGTGGATAATAGTCTCTGGGAAGGGAGTGTGACTGTGGATAGCAGGTATAGTAGGGAGAGATGGTGTCTATAGTAACAGTGGATTATAGTCTCTGGGAAGGGAGTGTGACTGTGGGATAGCAGGTATAGTAGGGAGAGATGGTGTCTATAGTAACAGTGGATTATAGTCTCTGGGAAGGGAGTGTGACTGTGGGATAGCATCTATAGTAGGGAGAGATGGTGCCTATAGTAACAGTGGGATAATAGTCTCTGGGAAGGGAGTGTGACTGTGGGATAGCAGGTATAGTAGGGAGAGATGGTGTCTATAGTAACAGTGGATAATAGTCTCTGGGAAGGGAGTGTGACTGTGGATAGCAGGTATAGTAGGGAGAGATGGTGTCTATAGTAACAGTGGATTATAGTCTCTGGGAAGGGAGTGTGACTGTGGATAGCAGGTATAGTAGGGAGAGATGGTGCCTATAGTAACAGTGGATAATAGTCTCTGGGAAGGGAGTGTGACTGTGGGATAGCAGGTATAGTAGGGAGAGATGGTGCCTATAGTAACAGTGGATAATAGTCTCTGGGAAGGGAGTGTGACTGTGGATAGCAGGTATAGTAGGGAGAGATGGTGTCTATAGTAACAGTGGATTATAGTCTCTGGGAAGGGAGTGTGACTGTGGGATAGCAGGTATAGTAGGGAGAGATGGTGTCTATAGTAACAGTGGATAATAGTCTCTGGGAAGGGAGTGTGACTGTGGGATAGCAGGTATAGTAGGGAGAGATGGTGTCTATAGTAACAGTGGATAATAGTCTCTGGGAAGGGAGTGTGACTGTGGGATAGCAGGTATAGTAGGGAGAGATGGTGTCTATAGTAACAGTGGATAATAGTCTCTGGGAAGGGAGTGTGACTGTGGGATAGCAGGTATAGTAGGGAGAGATGGTGTCTATAGTAACAGTGGGATAATAGTCTCTGGGAAGGGAGTGTGACTGTGGGATAGCAGGTATAGTAGGGAGAGATGGTGTCTATAGTAACAGTGGATTATAGTCTCTGGGAAGGGAGTGTGACTGTGGGATAGCAGGTATAGTAGGGAGAGATGGTGTCTATAGTAACAGTGGATTCTAGTCTCTGGGAAGGGAGTGTGACTGTGGGATAGCAGGTATAGTAGGGAGAGATGGTGTCTATGGTAACAGTGGATAATAGTCTCTGGGAAGGGAGTGTGACTGTGGATAGCAGGTATAGTAGGGAGAGATGGTGTCTATAGTAACAGTGGGATAATAGTCTCTGGGAAGGGAGTGTGACTGTGGGATAGCAGGTATAGTAGGGAGAGATGGTGTCTATAGTAACAGTGGATTATAGTCTCTGGGAAGGGAGTGTGACTGTGGGATAGCAGGTATAGTAGGGAGAGATGGTGTCTAGAGTAACAGTGGATTCTAGTCTCTGGGAAGGGAGTGTGACTGTGGGATAGCAGGTATAGTAGGGAGAGATGGTGTCTATGGTAACAGTGGATAATAGTCTCTGGGAAGGGAGTGTGACTGTGGATAGCAGGTATAGTAGGGAGAGATGGTGTCTATAGTAACAGTGGATTATAGTCTCTGGGAAGGGAGTGTGACTGTGGATAGCAGGTATAGTAGGGAGAGATGGTGCCTATAGTAACAGTGGATAATAGTCTCTGGGAAGGGAGTGTGACTGTGGGATAGCAGGTATAGTAGGGAGAGATGGTGTCTATAGTAACAGTGGGATAATAGTCTCTGGGAAGGGAGTGTGACTGTGGGATAGCAGGTATAGTAGGGAGAGATGGTGTCTATAGTAACAGTGGATTATAGTCTCTGGGAAGGGAGTGTGACTGTGGGATAGCAGGTATAGTAGGGAGAGATGGTGTCTATAGTAACAGTGGATTCTAGTCTCTGGGAAGGGAGTGTGACTGTGGGATAGCAGGTATAGTAGGGAGAGATGGTGTCTATGGTAACAGTGGATAATAGTCTCTGGGAAGGGAGTGTGACTGTGGATAGCAGGTATAGTAGGGAGAGATGGTGTCTATAGTAACAGTGGATTATAGTCTCTGGGAAGGGAGTGTGACTGTGGATAGCAGGTATAGTAGGGAGAGATGGTGCCTATAGTAACAGTGGATAATAGTCTCTGGGAAGGGAGTGTGACTGTGGGATAGCAGGTATAGTAGGGAGAGATGGTGCCTATAGTAACAGTGGATAATAGTCTCTGGGAAGGGAGTGTGACTGTGGGATAGCAGGTATAGTAGGGAGAGATGGTGTCTATAGTAACAGTGGATTATAGTCTCTGGGAAGGGAGTGTGACTGTGGGATAGCAGGTATAGTAGGGAGAGATGGTGCCTATAGTAACAGTGGGATAATAGTCTCTGGGAAGGGAGTGTGACTGTGGGATAGCAGGTATAGTAGGGAGAGATGGTGTCTATAGTAACAGTGGATAATAGTCTCTGGGAAGGGAGTGTGACTGTGGATAGCAGGTATAGTAGGGAGAGATGGTGTCTATAGTAACAGTGGATTATAGTCTCTGGGAAGGGAGTGTGACTGTGGATAGCAGGTATAGTAGGGAGAGATGGTGCCTATAGTAACAGTGGATAATAGTCTCTGGGAAGGGAGTGTGACTGTGGGATAGCATGTATAGTAGGGAGAGATGGTGCCTATAGTAACAGTGGATAATAGTCTCTGGGAAGGGAGTGTGACTGTGGATAGCAGGTATAGTAGGGAGAGATGGTGTCTATAGTAACAGTGGATTATAGTCTCTGGGAAGGGAGTGTGACTGTGGGATAGCAGGTATAGTAGGGAGAGATGGTGTCTATAGTAACAGTGGATAATAGTCTCTGGGAAGGGAGTGTGACTGTGGGATAGCAGGTATAGTAGGGAGAGATGGTGTCTATAGTAACAGTGGATAATAGTCTCTGGGAAGGGAGTGTGACTGTGGGATAGCAGGTATAGTAGGGAGAGATGGTGTCTATAGTAACAGTGGGATAATAGTCTCTGGGAAGGGAGTGTGACTGTGGGATAGCAGGTATAGTAGGGAGAGATGGTGTCTATAGTAACAGTGGATTATAGTCTCTGGGAAGGGAGTGTGACTGTGGGATAGCAGGTATAGTAGGGAGAGATGGTGTCTATAGTAACAGTGGATTATAGTCTCTGGGAAGGGAGTGTGACTGTGGGATAGCAGGTATAGTAGGGAGAGATGGTGTCTATGGTAACAGTGGATAATAGTCTCTGGGAAGGGAGTGTGACTGTGGATAGCAGGTATAGTAGGGAGAGATGGTGTCTATAGTAACAGTGGATTATAGTCTCTGGGAAGGCAGTGTGACTGTGGATAGCAGGTATAGTAGGGAGAGATGGTGCCTATAGTAACAGTGGATAATAGTCTCTGGGAAGGGAGTGTGACTGTGGGATAGCAGGTATAGTAGGGAGAGATGGTGCCTATAGTAACAGTGGATAATAGTCTCTGGGAAGGGAGTGTGACTGTGGGATAGCAGGTATAGTAGGGAGAGATGGTGTCTATAGTAACAGTGGATTATAGTCTCTGGGAAGGGAGTGTGACTGTGGGATAGCAGGTATAGTAGGGCGAGATGGTGCCTATAGTAACAGTGGATAATAGTCTCTGGGAAGGGAGTGTGACTGTGGGATAGCAGGTATAGTAGGGATTGATGGTGCCTATAGTAACAGTGGGATAATAGTCTCTGGGAAGGGAGTGTGACTGTGGGATAGCAGGTATAGTAGGGAGAGATGGTGTCTATAGTAACAGTGGGATAATAGTTTCTGGGAAGGGAATGTGACTGTGGGATAGCAGGTATAGTAGGGAGAGATGGTGTCTATAGTAACAGTGGATAATAGTCTCTGGGAAGGGAGTGTGACTGTGGGATAGCAGGTATAGTAGGGAGAGATGGTGCCTATAGTAACAGTAGATAATAGACTCTGGGAAGGGAGTGTGACTGTGGGATAGCAGGTATAGTAGGGAGAGATGGTGTCTATAGTAACAGTGGGATAATAGTCTCTGGGAAGGGAGTGTGACTGTGGGATAGCAGGTATAGTAGGGAGAGATGGTGCCTATAGTAACAGTGGATAATAGTCTCTGGGAAGGGAGTGTGACTGTGGGATAGCAGGTATAGTAGGGAGAGATGGTACCTATAGTAACAGTGGATAATAGTCTCTGGGAAGGGAGTGTGACTGTGGGATAGCAGGTATAGTAGGGAGAGATGGTGCCTATAGTAACAGTGGATAATAGTCTCTGGGAAGGGAGTGTGACTGTGGGATAGCAGGTATAGTAGGGAGAGATGGTACCTATTGTAACAGTGGATAATAGTCTCTGGGAAGGGAGTGTGACTGTGGGATAGCAGGTATAGTAGGGAGAGATGGTGCCTATAGTAACAGTGGATAATAGTCTCTGGGAAGGGAGTGTGACTGTGGGATAGCAGGTATAGTAGGGAGAGATGGTGTCTATAGTAACAGTGGATAATAGTCTCTGGGAAGGGAGTGTGACTGTGGGATAGCAGGTATAGTAGGGAGAGATGGTGCCTATAGTAACAGTGGATAATAGTCTCTGGGAAGGGAGTGTGACTGTGGGATAGCAGGTATAGTAGGGAGAGATGGTGCCTATAGTAATAGTGGATAATAGTCTGTGGGAAGGGAGTGTGACTGTGGGATAGCAGGTATAGTAGGGAGAGATGGTGCTTATAGTAACAGTGGATAATAGTCTCTGGGAAGGGAGTGTGACTGTGGGATAGCAGGTATAGTAGGGAGAGATGGTGTCTTTAGTAACAGTGGGATAATAGTCTCTGGGAAGGGAGTGTGACTGTGGGATAGCAGGTATAGTAGGGAGAGATGATGTCTATAGTAACAGTGGATAATAGTCTCTGGGAAGGGAGTGTGACTGTGGGATAGCAGGTATAGTAGGGAGAGATGGTGCCTATAGTAACAGTGGATAATAGTCTCTGGGAAGGGAGTGTGACTGTGGGATAGTAAATGCTACTTGCTGATTGGTTGCTGCGGGTTACTGCTGCTTGCAAAAGTTAAGAGTTTTTTATCATATAGCCCCTATGAAACATATACTGTGACCTTTCTAAATGCAGTCGTCCTTGAGAATAGATGCCCTGGTAAATGTGTGTGGCTCATTATAGGAGCCCTATGACATTATTCTGCTATTGGGCCTTTGCCCTCTCCTTATTGGTAACAATATTCAGACATTACCTTGGCCATGCCATGAGATTAGTAGAATAATCAGCAACATCAGTGTTGAGTGTGATCTACAAGTAAAACAAAGTTCAAAGACAGTTGATTTAAATCCTGAGAATTCAGTACAGTACCATCTTCTATAACAGGAGTAGAATATGATTAGACTTTTCTGCCGGACACAAACAGAGGGATACAATGTTTATTTCTTATTTAGATTTCAGGTTTGTAGAAAGAAGAAGTGAGAGGAAAGTCAATGTAAAGCAGAAGTGGAAACAAAGAAAGGAAATCAGGGAGAGTTTAGTGCTGAAGAAAAAGGAAAAGTACATCTGTTTTTGGGTTTTGTTTAAATAACAAAAAAGTTACACAACAGTCAAACCCAAATGTTATGTTTTCCAAGGGACCGGGAAAAAACATTAAATCGGAAACATGTAAAATGGGGGGGTACATAAAATTTGAGTTTTTCTGAAAAAACGGTGGAAACTACTAAAAAAAAAACTCTATAAAATGCGGGAAAAGTCACATTCATAAAGAAAAACAGGGGTTTTTAAAGGGGTGGTTAACCTTTAAGTTAACTTTTTGTACTTTATACAATGGCTAACTCTAAGCAATTGTTCAATTAATTTTTTTTTTTTAACCAGACTGCTAAAATTGCAAACGAAAGATCTGCTGAATAAAAATCTAAATAACTCAAAAACCACAAATAAAACATGAAAACCAGTTGCAGATTGACTCAGAATATCATTCCAAGCATCATACTAGAAAATTAATTTAAAGGTGAACAACCTTTAAGGAAATTAGGGCAAAATTGTGATGTAAAATGTAGGAAACAGACTAGGCTTGGCCGAATTTGACCTGTTTCGCTTAAAATTCGCCGCTGGCGAAATGTTGCCACTGCCCATTAAAGTCTATGGACGCGTAACACCATACAAGTCTATAGGCGTTATTTCCGCTGCGAAACAAGGCGAAAAAATTCGCCCATCCCTAAAACAAACTAAAAATCCAGGAAATTCTTTCTCAACATATTTTTAGAAAATCTAAAAATTGGGGTATGAATGTATTACAATGGCATGAATTTTCTCCTACTTAGAAGATATCATATAAATGACTGTTAATGAACACAACATAGATTATGTTTGGCAAATCCTATGAATTCCACCAGTTCAGACCATTCCCACCAATCAAAGCTTCTTAAACATATTTTCATTGTAATTCACATTCATAAGGAGCTTGAACAACCAACAGAGAAGGTTCCAAATCCAGCTTCAGGCTAATATTCTGTTCTTGGAGAATAGAGTAACACCCAAAGGGTACCTTGTTGCCTCCCTCTAAAATCTCCCCATTTTTCTATTCTGTTTCATGTCCAGGTATGAGATAATGAGTACATAGAGTGAAGTATAATCCCACATAAAGGTGTAGAGCAACTGGATAGACGGAATGGGATGAAGACACTTATGGAGACTGGGGAATTGTTGTAGGTGAACATTTATGGGGATAAGAGAAAGTCACCAACTAGAACATAAGATCAGAGCCATCTACTACCTGCAGTGAAGAAGTGAAAATATAAAAGGTTATAAAAGTAAGGTCATATAGCCAACACATCATGGATATACAAACCTGCTGCAGAAAGCCCAAGATCTTGCTGCAACCGTCTCCAGAAACCAAGTGCAGAAGAAAGGATCCTCTCTATTAATAGACAAGTGAATTCAGGGTTCCCCTTTTTGGAGAACATGATGTGTTTATGTAACGTGAAGAGGCCCCTGTCAGCAGAATAGGATTCCTTGAGTGGAAGAAACGAGAGTATTCATAAAAACGAAGAAACAAATCTAAGGATACTTCATCTTCAATCACTCTATGACCCCTGTACCTGAGAATAATCAGATCATTGGGTAACCTTCTTGCAGATCAACTGCACCCAGAGATAAGGTGGCCATACATGGATAGATCCGCTCGTTTGGCGATGTCGCCAAACGAGCGGATCTCCCTCCGATATCGGGCAGATCCGATCGTGGATCCTAGCATTCGCAAACGGGTGGTCGGATCGCGGGACCGCATCAACGAACAGATGCACCCGCGATCCAACTGGATTTTTAATCCCATCCGATCGAGATCTGGCCGAATTTCGGCCAGATTTCGATCGGGAAGACCGTCGGGGGCCCCCATACACGGGCCAATAAGCTGCCGACTTGGTCTGTCGGCAGCTTTTATCGGCCCGTGTATGGCCACCTATACTCGTAAAACTGATTGACTGAGGCCATACTAGAAGGTTTGTGTAGTCAGTTCACAAGAACAGAATTTGGTTGAGGAGTTGTCCTCCTCTTTTGTATGCAAAAGTATTCAGAATTCTAGGAAAGAAGTCCAATATCACTGCAAAAATTCCCATTGACATAGCGGCTGAACCACGACGCTGGTTTTTATCACATATGTGATCTGATTCCCAACAGGACAGCAAACAAGTAGTTAATTTTCACTCTTTGTGGGGGTGGTACACGTTCTTCAATGGGCACTTTCTATTGGCATCACAAGACAGCAAGTATTTTAGAACAGCACCACCAACGTTGGCCTGAAACGTTGCTGTGATGCCCTTGTAAGATTTTTTGAAGATAAAGAATTTGGTGGTGCTGTTCTAAAATATTTGCTGTCTGATTCCCAACAGGAGTCAGGTTTTGCCTCTTTAGGAGCCATACTAGGATTTATTCGCAGGTGAGGATGTTGGCTGCCCCACCTAATGCTTTTCTTGTGGATCTGCTTCCCTGTCTCTACATGTGCTGCTCAGAGAATACATCGCTGTGCCAATCAGCATCAATAAGGGTGAAAAACTGGCTCATCCGAATGTTTTTGCCGCCTTTATCTTGGGATACGAGAGGAGCTTGGTAATGAGCTTGTCTCAGAGGTCATGAATGTCCCTTTTAGAAGCAAATATTACAACACAAATTGCGTTGAGAGGTCCATGGGTCAACTTGGGTACAGTGGCCCTGAGTTTTCTACTACTTCTAGATATGGTTGGCTTATTCCAATGTTTTTGACAAAAATGAACATGAAAGTATATGGATATGTATATAGACTAAATATCCAACCAAAAAAGATCTCACCATGTTTGTCCATCTTAACACTGCATGAATATTGGAAAAGGAACCACCCGCATTTATAGGCAGAATTTATTGAGATCAAAGAAGGGTGGGGGTGGTTCCATTTAGAGGGCACAGACTGATCCAACGGAGGTATGACATTACCAATCTGTGGCAGCCAAGGTGAGAAAGCAAGAGCCACATATGAACTAAGATATGTGTACTTAAGGTCAGGTACATGTGGACTTATTTACTGGAGCAGGGTTATCACATCTAAAATTGCGACAAAACCCTGTCAACCATTCTTCTTTGAAATGTGGTGCAAATTCTAAACTTCTCCCAATTGGTGGGTCAGATAAACAAGGATTTTCTACCAAGAAGGTTTAACTTCCATAGCGTGACATTAGCTGGTTCCCATGATGTTTGCTGACCTCCGTAAGGGTGGAATGTTTGTCACCCCTTAGTTAGGGTTGCAAGCTTATGTATTATTAATTGGTATGCACTGGATTGAAAAAGGACCCATCAGTTGAGGGTGAACTAACTGCTTTTCGAGCACTGTCAGAAAGCAAGAAGAGCTCTGCTGATGCCGGTTTTTGCTTTTTGTTGCCATTCTGAGGCAAACACCGGCAGAGATCCTAGCTTCCTTGGGTGGAACAGACAGAGCAGCGGAGATCCCAATACATTACAGGTTACAGTATCTTTTAAAGAAGCAAAACTCCAGGGCAGGTGGCAATCTTCAAAATCTTTACATAGTCCAACAGTCAATGGCAGACCTCAAATCCCAAGAGGGCAAAAACCAGGTGGATTAGAACAGTATCTGTCTCAAAGGCAGCTTCAGGAAGTCTAGGAACTAAATCCAGCTTGGGGTTGTGAAATAGATAAATAGATATATAGATAGTAAACTGCAAAAATAAAATAACTATGTTAGAAACATTTTTTATTTTGTACAGCCTACTTATTACCCAGTTTTTATTTTTACGCTGAATTGTTCCTTTAAGAAGATTGGGTAACAAACGTCCCATGAGCATGGAGGCCAATGTGCTTATTATTGCGACTGACACAGAGGTGCCAGTGTGTCTGACACGGAACTACTTTCAATTTTCTGTAATTTTGGACGGCTGCCATGTAAGTGTGTGTGTGTGTGTGTGTGTACAAGTGCAAGAACATAATTGTTTTTTTCTCTAGTTTCTTCAAACTGAAATATTGATCATTTATTTCAAGTATTACCCCAATCGTCTATGAAGACCCAGACCTGTGTGAGTAGTAACCACCTACAATGATGGTCTGTCCTACAAAAACACAACAGAGGCAAGGTACAGGTGAATTTTAAAGTAAACATTAGTAATTACCCCAACCCAAGGAAGAAAGGAGAACCCTGGACAGGAAGGGAGGAAGGGGATTCCAAAGGATCCTAGTGCTTCTCATCTCCATAACAATTACACTAGATCAGACTGCCCGTAGCCCCATTCATTTGAAAGGGACAACTCCAGGTGTAAAGAAAATTCTGGGAATTCTGGGTAAAAACACATCATTGGAGGGTGCCGTCTATATTAATGAGGTTTGGACATGGTAATGGCATTCTCTGTTGTGCTTGTGGTTATTTTCGTAACACTTGGGGGCAGATTTACTATGGGTCGAATATCGAGGGTTAATTAACCCTCGATATTCGACTAGGAATTTAAATCCTTCGACTTCGAATATCGAAGTCAAAGGATTTAGCGCAGAAAATTCGATCGATCGAAGGATTATTCATTCGATCGAACGATTAAATCCTTCGAATCGAACGATTCGAAGGATTTTAATCCAACGATCGAATGAATATCCTTCTATCAAAAAAACTTGGGCAAGCCTATGGGGACCTTCCCCATAGGCTAACATTGTGTTCGGTAGCTTTTATCTGCCGAACTAGGGGGTTGAAGTTTTTTTTAAAGAGACAGTACTTCGACTATCGAATGGTCGAATAGTCGAACGATTTTTAGTTCGAATCGTTCGATAGTCGAAGTAGCCCATTCGATGGTCGAAGTAGCCCAAAAAACACTTCGAAATTCGAAGTTTTTTTAATTCGAATCCTTCACTCGAATTTAGTAAATCTGCCCCATCAAGTGATACTGACACTAACAATTTTCAAAATATTAATCTACAATATAAATTACCTATAGGTCATGTTGACTTTGAAGTTCCTAAACCTGACTGTGCCTTCTCAACTTGTCAGTTAGAGTTTCTAATGCTAACGGACTCCTGCTCAACAAATATGGCAGCCCCCTCATACAGAAACATGGGGCATCAGACGGGTAATGTAAAAGCATCCTGCAAATATTTTATGGCAAAGTTTTAAGTAGCTTTCAAAAGCAATATTATGATAGATGTGGGGATGCACGGAATCCAGGATTCGGTTTGGGATTCAGCCAGGATTTGGCCTTTTCCAGCAGGATTCCTTCTGCCCGGCTGAACCAAATCCGAATTTGCATATGCAAATTAGCTGCGGGTAGAGAAATTGCGTGACTTTTTGTCACAAAACAAGGAAGTAAAAAATGGTTTCCCCTTCCCACCCCTAATTTGCATAAGCAAATTAGGATTCGGTTCAGCTAAATCTTTCTCAAAGGATTCGGCCAAATCCAAAATAGTGGATTCGGTGCATCCCTAGATAAATGTAAAAAAAGTTTAATTTCTGGTGTCAGTATCTCTTTAATGTGTTTTTTTAATGGACAAATAAAAAATCGCCTTATTGGCTGACGTTCCTTGTTTTTGTGCCTGGTTCCTGTTTTCTTATTCTAGTTTCTAGTTCTGCTCCCTTGTAGGTTCCGATTCTGCAGGCTCTCTTTGGCGCCAATGCTGCACTGGTGCTGAATACTGGTAAGCAAGATGATTTCTGGGTTCTCTTGCTACGGTGATGCCACACTGGTCACAAGATGATTCTGTGTCAGAGGAAGCAGTACAAGTATGGAATTGGTCATGGTTAGTAACGAAATCAGAAGACAAGGAACTGTCCTGTGCTCCATTATTCTAGAGCAGTGTTTCCAAACCAGTAGCTCATGAGTAACATGTTGCTCCCCAACCCCTTGGATGTTGCTCCCAGTGGCCTCAAAGCGGGAGATTATTTATGAATTCCAGGCTTGGAGGCAAGTTTTGGTTGTATAAAAACCAGGTGTACTGCAAAACAGAGCCTCAGTGTAGGTTGACAATCCTCATAGGGGCTTCCAAATGGCCAATCACAGCCCTTATTTGCAACTTATTTGCATTTTTCATGCTTGTGTTGCTCTCCAACTCCTTTTACTTCTGAATGTTCCTCACGGCTTCAAAAAGTTGGGGATCCCTGTTGTAGAGGGACTGTACACACAGGGGGATACCAAAGGATGCAGCAGGCCCAGTGGTTGCTAGAGAGGCAATAGGAAACCTTGACTGGTGCAGAATTTTTAACTGATAATAATCCTCATCCAAAATTAGTTTCCAAAAATACATACTTTCTGTGGTTCCCAGAAGCCTCCAGTTATACCACAATCTAACATTAAGCAGCAACTTCATAGTATTTAATAGTAGCAGCATGTCATTCTTGCCACACCAGCATTGCAGATGCATTTAATAGCCCTGCTTTAAACCTCTTGTCAAGCTACCAGATAATACTTCCAAATACTTGTGGTGATACTGCCTTATTGGTCTATTTGAACATATCAAAACAAGACTTTGGCCATGAAGCAGTTTGGAGATGATTGTGAGGTTTCCACAAATGTGTTTACCATGTTATACATTTAAAGGGTAGAATGTCGGTATGGAGAACTTCTAGACTGTCCACAAATAATAGCTGGGATAAACATAAGATAGAAATTAGACTCAATGGCCAACAGGTGGTTCAGAAGTAAAGAGCAGATACTACTTTACAAGGCTGGGTATGTGGTTGCTTTCAGTAACCTCTAGTTTATGTCAATGGAATGGAGAACCAGGGTGAGAGAAAATGAAGACGTGATGATGAGGGGCAAAGACGGTGAATGGAAAAACAAAAATGGGTAGATGAAAGGGAGCAAGAGCAGACTTGTAGTTTGAGAATGGAGGCAAGACTTGTTCATTCCAATCTTTTACCCTGGAATCCCTCTCCAGCCTTGTAAATTTTCTTATTCTCTGTTAAAGAGCTTAAGCTTCTGCAAAGGGCAACTCCCATAAGGATGAAGAAACACTTTATTTCTAGGAAGAATCATGAGATCATACGGTGAAGGTATGGGATAGTACTATACTTGCCTGCACCAGCTCCTGTATGACATTGGCAAATTCCACAATAAATTGACAAATTGCAAATCACAACAGTTCTTGTTCCCATCCAGTCCCCAATTCATCCGTAGTAACATGAATCGGAGGTTAAAAATGCTGACGGAAGAAGCGTATGCCGCGTATGTCTTTTCAGCTTAGCGTGAAATTCATATATTTAAAGGCGCCACGTCCTACTTCCCACGACCAATGTTGGTCTATTGTACATAGTTCCTGGATGCACCTCTAGTTTGATTTCGCTGTTCTTTGACCCTTGCCTGTCCTTGACCAACGCAGTATCGCTGCCTGCACTGACCTTTGCCTGTTACGGACTTTTCTTCCGAATCCCGACTGTACTGCGATCATTGAATGGTTTTGACCCCGGCCTGTTCTACGACGGCACTTTGCTGTAATCCCATCCCTCCGGTCTAGTGAGGTGAGGGTAGGTATTTCCCCAACCCGCCCTCCCTTAGCCCGCTTCTGACTTCCGGGTTCCTTTTATAGACCTGCGCAATAGTGAAGTGCGGGCCCGACATTGCACTCTTCTTCGCGGATGACTGACTCTATGAAAAAATCTCCTTTGGGCACTTCTTTGAATTCCACCCTGATTCTACAAAGCCTTGTACCCATGCGTCCTTTATCTTTGTGGCCCAGACATGCGAAAAATTGTCTGGCACCTACCATGCTCTGGGCCATGCCACCCTCATTGCTGACTGGAGGTAAATGGGGTAGAGGAGAAAAACCCAGGTCTTTTAGAAGCCCCTCTGGAACTTGGAAGACCTGATCTCCAAGAAGACTGCCTTGAGTATTCTCTCCCAGGATTGTACTGTCTTGAAGTTCTAAGCGACTTCTCTTTCGCTTCGTTGAAGCTAGAGTCAAACCTCGCTTTCTTAGCTTGGTTATCTTGCGGCAGGAACACACTTTTGCCTGTTGATACCTTCTTGATAATTGCATCAAGCTTTAGTCCAAATAACATTTCTCCTTCAAATGGTAATTGACACAGATTAGTTTTTGATGCTGTATCGGCTGCCCATGACTTTAGCCAAAGTGCTCTTCTAGCGGCCACTGATAACGCCATGGATCTTGCCGCAAAATGCACCATATCTATAGAATCTATTGAAATGACTTCTGTTGCCATTTTACAGCCAACTAACATCTCCAACAACTTTGGTCTTTTTACATTAGATGATATTGCATCTCCCAGCTCAGAAAGCCATACTTTCAATGCCCTAGACACCGATGTCAGTGCCAGGCTTACAGGCTGCACCTGCAGCTCCAAAAGATTTTCTTACATTGAATTCCATCTTCTTTTCCATCAGTTCTCTAAATACTGCTGCATGATCAACCGGAAGTGTGGTCTTCTTAGCCAGTCTCACATTCCTCCCCTTTGTCCTGCACTCCTTTGCGCTTAATGCCCATCACCAAGATGGCCGCCTCCGGAATGTCCTCCTCTGACATCACTTCCGTTTGCGTTTTTACTGTTTCGTCTATTGCCAGCAATCTTCTAAAGTGCAGTTCTCCCTCCGAGCATCCGGCTTCTACCTAACCCGCACTGCGGGAGGACTCTGCCACTCTGCATCTAGCGCTGCTAACTGCCACGCTCTGCAACTCCACAGGCATGTAAGTCAGCCCTTTGCTAACCCCCTCAGGGGAGCTCATCGGACCCTTACCCTTCAAATTTCCATAGTCTTTGTTTCTTACAACACAGCACTTCTATCCCTAGCCCAGACAGGACAAAAAATACAAGGGGTAAGGGAAGAGGTGGAACTTTTGAATTGTTAGTGGGAGGTCCTCTCCGCTGGCCTGCAGGGGGAATTAACCCATGGGTGACTATGGGAAACTTCCTTTTTTTATAGTAGGTTTGTAAATATGTCACACAACAAATTTTTAATCCAGGTGGTTTAGGAACAAGCTAGGAAAGATTCTCTTTTGGTTCTGAATTCAGTAGGACACAGGGGTATCAGTATGGATATTGGAGCCTTTTTATTAGGTACAATAAGGAATGCAAGATTAATCATCATCATTTATTTATATAGCACTGACATGATATACAAATCCCTTACCTGGAAACCCACAGTTCCCGAGCATTCTGGATAAGAGGTCCCATACATTATGTTACGTTCGCTATCCCAAATCCCAGAACAAATGTAACCGTTCTGGTCACAGCTCACACTTCCGCCTATACCAGCCACCCGACGGCCTTAAAGAGCAGAGTCAGATGGTGGTAAATTTAAACACCAAATTTTGGGAATGCCCTGTAGGATACACAAAATTTACTTTTGCATCCTGTGAAGGAAGATAACTTGGCAACAAACTAAGATAAATCAGGCTTCTTGGAATGCAAAGAACTCTTTACGATCCCTAGAAAATCAGGAAAGGGAACTTTGGGTTCTGGCTCTTGAATGTCAGGCACTTGTTCAAGGCATCCAAATGGGCCGTTAGGAGTTGCAGGTACTGGTCTTGCTTTGTCTTGTTCCCAGAGACGCTGAAGGAGACTTGCCAGATTACTTCTGTGGTAGCGGGAGAAGCCGCTGCTCCTTCGGCGTCCGTGCCTGGCCCAACATAATCTCACGTTCAGTATACCGAAACTCAGAACAAACACCAAGGTTTCCGGTCACGGTTTACACTTCTGCCTTTAACAGCCACCTTTAATGTCGAGAGGAACCCTTCGCTACTCAGATGAGGCCTGGTCTTAAAGAGGAACTATTGCGAAATTCTTTATTTAAAATAAGCTTCAGCATAGTGAAGTAAGACACTTTCTGAATACAATCAATTAAAAATTCTGTATTGCTATTGAAATAATCAAGTTTATCTTCACTATCCCTCTCTCAGCATCTGTTTCTCCTTATTCTCTCTTCATGCAGCAGTTGGGTGTCAGATATTCACTGACAGTTAGATCCAATATATCTTATAGGGGGGCTCCTTTCCTAGCAGATGTATTAGAGATCACTCAAATAACTGATTCCAATCCAAACAAAAATAACTGCCTTTTGCACAAATTCTGCATGTAGAGAGACAGGATTTCTGGTGATTTTAATAGAGTGAACACTAATACATCTTCTAGGCAAAAGGAGCCCCCCTATAAGATATATTGGATCTAACTGTCAATGAATATCTGAACTATACTTCATATAAACAAGCTGCTGTGTAGCCATGGGGGCAGCCATTCAAGGCTCAGGTTATATAGCAGATAGATGCACTTTGTTGCATACCATTGTATTCTAATACAAAGCTTATCTGCTAAGCATCCTTTTTTTCTCCTTTTTCAGCTTGAATGGCTGCCCCCATGGCTACACAACAGCTTGTTTATATAAACTATAGTAGTACTTATCTGTTATCTACTGTGTATCCTGTGCTTGAATGGCTGCCCCCATGGCTACACAGCTGATTGTTTATATGAACTATAGTAGTACTTATCTGTTATCTACTGTGTATCCTGTGCTTGAATGGCTGCCCCCATGGCTACCCAGCAGCTTGTTTATATAAACTATAGTAGTACTTATCTGTTATCTACTGTGTATCATGTGCTTGAATGGCTGCCCCCATGGCTACACAGCAGCTTGTTTATATAAACTATAGTAGTACTTATCTGTTATCTACTGTGTATCCTGTGCTTGAATGGCTGCCCCCATGGCTACACAGCAGCTTGTTTATATAAACTATAGTAGTACTTATCTGTTATCTACTGTGTATCCTGTGCTTGAATGGCTGCCCCCATGGCTACACAGCAGCTTGTTTATATAAACTATAGTAGTACTTATCTGTTATCTACTGTGTATCCTGTGCTTGAATGGCTGCCCCCATGGCTACACAGCAGCTTGTTTATATAAACTATAGTAGTACTTATCTGTTATCTACTGTGTATCCTGTGCTTGAATGGCTGCCCCCATGGCTACACAACAGCTTGTTTATATAAACTATAGTAGTACTTATCTGTTATCTACTGTGTATCCTGTGCTTGAATGGCTGCCCCCATGGCTACACAGCAGCTTGTTTATATAAACTATAGTAGTACTTATCTGTTATCTACTGTGTATCCTGTGCTTGAATGACTGCCCCCATGGCTACACAGCAGCTTGTTTATATAAACTATAGTAATACTTATCTGTTATCTACTGTGTATCCTGTGCTTGAATGGCTGCCCCCATGGCTACACAGCAGCTTGTTTATATAAACTATAGTAGTACTTATCTGTTATCTACTGTGTATCATGTGCTTGAATGGCTGCCCCATGGCTACACATCAGCTTGTTTATATAAACTATAGTAGTACTTATCTGTTATCTACTGTGTATCATGTGCTTGAATGGCTGCCCCATGGCTACACATCAGCTTGTTTATATAAACTATAGTAGTACTTATCTGT
Source organism: Xenopus petersii (assembly GCA_038501925.1). Classification (NCBI taxonomy): domain Eukaryota; kingdom Metazoa; phylum Chordata; class Amphibia; order Anura; family Pipidae; genus Xenopus; species Xenopus petersii. Next base: position 11,894,488 of record CM076672.1, read on the forward strand.
TATCTACTGTGGATCCTGTGCTTGAATGGCTGCCCCCATGGCTACACAGCAGCTTGTTTATATAAACTATAGTAGTACTTATCTGTTATCTACTGTGTATCATGTGCTTGAATGGCTGCCCCATGGCTACACATCAGCTTGTTTATATAAACTATAGTAGTACTTATCTGTTATCTACTGTGTATCATGTGCTTGAATGGCTGCCCCATGGCTACACATCAGCTTGTTTATATAAACTATAGTAGTACTTATCTGTTATCTACTGTGTATCCTGTGCTTGAATGGCTGCTCCCATGGCTACACATCAGCTTGTTTATATAAACTATAGTAGTACTTATCTGTTATCTACTGTGTATCCTGTGCTTGAATGGCTGCCCCCATGGCTACACAGCAGCTTGTTTATATAAACTATAGTAGTACTTATCTGTTATCTACTGTGTATCATGTGCTTGAATGGCTGCCCCATGGCTACACATCAGCTTGTTTATATAAACTATAGTAGTACTTATCTGTTATCTACTGTGTATCCTGTGCTTGAATGGCTGCCCCCATGGCTACACAGCAGTTTGTTTATATAAACTATAGTAGTACTTATCTGTTATCTACTGTGTATCATGTGCTTGAATGGCTGCCCCATGGCTACACAGCAGCTTGTTTATATAAACTATAGTAGTACTTATCTGTTATCTACTGTGTATCATGTGCTTGAATGGCTGCCCCCATGGCTACACATCAGCTTGTTTATATAAACTATAGTAGTACTTATCTGTTATCTACTGTGTATCCTGTGCTTGAATGGCTGCCCCCATGGCTACACAGCAGCTTGTTTATATAAACTATAGTAGTACTTATCTGTTATCTACTGTGTATCCTGTGCTTGAATGGCTGCCCCCATGGCTACACAGCAGCCTATGTACATAAACGCTAGCAGTCTTGCTAAAGAACACACATAACTTTCACCAACGTGCAGCAACTGTACAATATATTTAATTAGCTTAAAAGATTTTTTTGTATTAGTGTTCTTTTAAGAGGGGCTTGGTTGATTTCTTGGGCAAGTAGAATATCCAAGGCTATTGTGATACTAAAATCTACAGTTAGTATAGATATTGGTGTATATATAATGGATATATGCGAGTGTGACTGTTTTTATAGAAGAATACAATGTAAAAGAACAATATTGAAATAAAAAAAAAACCCATACAATGTGGAAGCCCCAGTTTTTACTGCAATGTGTTTGCTATGACTTTAATCGGTTGTCTACACAAAGCATCCCCCCAAAAAAGTACATATTTTTAAACAAATATTACACTTTCTAGAATTAGTGCAGAACTTTCATAATGGTACTACCCCCCAGCAAGAAAAAGGTTCTTGATCTTGGTAGACAAAAAAAAAAATCCTATATACTTAAGAGCTTTCTCTTGAACCGGCTTCTACTTACAGTTTGATCATGAGCACTGATTTAGTATAATAACGTTTCTGAGCAGGATAGACTGCCATCTAATGGTTAGAAAACAAATTATATTTGTACAAGTAGTTTTACAGCTCCTTCCCGATACAGAAGTTTTACCGGTGAAACACTTATGGAACAGATGCCTCAAAATGATGTGGTAGAAATGTCGGTGCAATGACCCAGCTACAATTAATCTGCAGTTTGTTCATTAATAAACATCACTTCAACATATGGAAATTTGTTCCTGCATTTTTGTTTCGGAAATCATTTTTGATTAATAATTTTAAAACAGGCAGAGTCTGGCATAGTCCCGAGATACTGGCTAATTGCTAATTCAACAAGGGATCCCGTTCTCAACCTCAAAACTATAGGACAAGTAGTCGGACGTCAATGTTAGAATAGCTTTTTGAAGGGTTAATAAAGGATAAGATACTGGACTTTATAGCAAATCATAATACTATGAGTGTTTACCACCATGGTTTTATACAAAATAGATCTTGTCAGACTGATTTAATTTCTTTTTATGAGAAGGAAAGCAGGGACCTTGATTCTGGGATGGCAGTGGATGTGATTTACTTAAACTTTGCTAAAGCATTTGATACAGTGCCACACAAAAGGTTACTGGTTAAATGAAGGAATGTTGGCCTGGAACATAGTATTTGTACCTGGATAGAGAACTGGCTAAAAGATAGACTACAAAGAGTGGTGGTAAATGGAACATTTTCTAATTGGACCAGTGTTGTTAGTGGAGTACCGCAGGGCTCTGTACTAGGTCCCTTGCTTTTCAACTTGTTTATTAATGACCTGGAGGTGGCCATTGAAAGTACTGTTTCTATTTTTGCAGATGATACTAAATTGTGCAGAACTATAGGTTCCATGCAGGATGCTGCCACTTTGCACAGTGATTTGTCTAAACTGGAAAACTGGGCAGCAAACTGGAAAATGAGGTTCAATGTTGATAAATGCAGGTTATGCACTTTGGCAAAAATAATATAAATGCAGGTTATACACTAAATGGCAGTGTGTTGGGAGTTTCCTTAAATGAGAAGGATCTTGGGGTCTTTGTAGATAACAAGTTGTCTAATTCTGGGCAGTGTCATTCTGTGGCTACTAAAGCAAATAAAGTTCTGTCTTGTATAAAAAAGGTCATTAACTCAAGGGATGAAACATAATTCTGCCTCTTTATAGGTCCCTGGTGAGGCCTCATCTGGAGTATGGGGGGCAGTTTTGGACTCCAGTCCTTAAGAGGGATATAAATGAGCTGGAGAGAGTGCAGAGACTAAGTGCAACTAAACTGGTTAGAGGGAGGGAAGAGTTAAGTTATGAGGGGAGACTGTCAAGGTTGGGGTTGTTTTCTCTAGGGAAAAAAAGGCGCTTGTGAGGGGACATGATTAGACTTTACAAGTACATTAGAGGACATTATAGACAAATAGCAGGGGACCTTTTTACCCATAAAGTGGATCACCGTACCAGAGGCCTCCCCTTCAGACTAGAGGAAAAGAAGTTTCATTTAAAGGAACAGAGTAGGGGGTTCATCACAGTCAGGACAGTGAGGTTGGGGAATGCACTGCCGGGTGATGTTGTGATGCTGATTCAGTTAATGACTATAAGAGGGACTTGGATGATTTCTTGGACAGACATAATATCAAAGGCTATTGTGATACTAATCTCTATAGTTAGTATAGATATGGGTATATAGAATTTAATTAAAAGTAGGGAGGGGTTTAAGGTAATCGATCTTGACCTATGGAAATGTTTTGTATTTTGTGACTTACTATTTCAGAGCAATTACCTCTTGTTTGTTTATTTTTATTTTCTAAATCCTTTTCTTTCTCTTTACCTTTGCATTGCATGTATGTACCATCCTAAGTCACCCTACTTTTCATTCAAGACCTCTGGAAGGTCTAAATGTTTCCTATTGATGTACATGCCTGACTCTTAATAAAAACAAGTTAAAAAAAAAAAAAAAGTAGGGAGGGGTGTGTGTATGGGGCTGGGTTTTCATTTGAAGGGGTTGAACTTGACGGACTGTCATTGTTCAACCCCATTTAACTACGTAACTATCATCATGCTGTCAGAAGTTCCTCTACTGTCCAGCCATGTTGGGGGGGGGGCAACCTTCAGACTGTAACACATATAACCAAACACCCCTAACAATAACAAGGCAAGTATTGTGCACAAATGATGCTTTTGTACATTTGCATGGGTATAAAAATATATTTTGCATCCCCACGAGTCCTTGCCTCTTACACGACTAGGGATTAACCCTCTATTATACCGTCTTGGTTTTACATTAAAATAACGGATGTACATTCCTTAAAGGGCATTTCCAGTAGATTTACATATGGCCGAGGCCTGAGATATTCACAACAGAGGAAATTCAGTGAGAACAAAAGCACTCGTTACACAGACAGACATTTACAATGATCAGGCTGCTTTATTTCACTGTGACTTATTCCACGTCATTCCATAAAAACAATAGGTTTCTTGAGGCAGTTTTAAAAGATAGCTTATGTGACAGACTTGTTTTGAAGGTTTTAGAATGGAGCCAACTCGCATACTGTATGGACTGATTACAATCACCGATGTACTGCCCCCTGGTGGAAAGGCATGGGATGTCTGGAAAGGAACCGGTGCTAATAACGCACGTTACTTCCAGAGAAAGAGGTTTCATTAATTTAAAAAAAAAAAAAAAAAAATCCATGCCTACCAAGTCAACACTGTAATGGTTTCAAAGCAAAAAGAAATTTTACCTAAACACTGCCGGCTTTCAAGATGGCTTCTTGGTGACGTCATTAAACTTACCCACAATAAAGCGTCATATAACAGCCCCGGATTTCCTGCTCTTTTAGCCGTGAACATTTTTTTTTTTTCTTTTTTGTAGTGTCGAATTCTGACTAATCACACTATTCGAAAGCAAAACAAAAAAAAAGGTTTACAAGTTGCAGCATAGTTACAACGGGCAGACAAGATTTGCGGATTCTTCTCTTTCTGGTTGTGGATAATGGAATCTGCTTTTTATAACACGAAGGCTCCTTTTTCTGTATCCTAGAACAATGCAAACAGCTGATGGGTCTTGATTTCTTTCTTTAAAATAAATGGCAATGATAGAGAACATGCTCTGCTTGGAGAGAGCGGCAGGAACTTTTTTTTTTTTTTTTTCTCTCGAGATAAAACACTGTGGCGTGAATACCTGGTAACTTCATGGCACTAACAGGGAATAATACGGATTTTCTATTGTAGGTCGGAATTTGGAATCCTTCCTCCCCCCCTTCCTCATATCCCATTGCTTATGATTCAGATGTTATTGGTCAGATGAACAACGGTTGGGATGGAGGAAGAACGATCCACGACAAGATTTAGGAATCTTCCAGTTGAAGATAAAACCGCATTCGGTCTATTGATAAAGGATTTCCCCCCCCCTTTAATTGAGGGTGAAAAAAAAAAAAAAAAGTATGTCCCCAAAATGGATGGTAGAAGGAAAAGGGGGGATTAATTTAAAAAAAAAAAAAAAAAAAAAAAAAAAAAAAAAAAAGGATGGTTCCACATTGAAGTTAAGTCAGTGTTGAGCTAAAGCATCACTATTTACCACTTTCCCAAGCCCCTCCCACTTTCTCTGTGCAGCTTTTTGTCCTGAAGATTTAAGGAAAGTCTTTTTTTTATTTTTTTATTTTTTTTTTATTGTTTTAAAAGTCGCCCATAATGTTCAGTACTTCACTCCCGGAACAAATTCCTTGGCATCGGGGTTCAGGTTGCTTTTGCTCTGAAGAGAAAGAAATAAGACAGACGTGAGTATATTTATATGAAGGATGCATTCGTACATTTTATTTGAAAACAAAGTGATCAGGAACATTCCTGCTGAATTGTGCTTAGTACAGGGGATACCTATGCTGCCATAGTTTTATGGGATCTCTCTGTACAGACTATGAGCAAACTTAGGGACTGTTCCTGCTGAATTGTGTTTAGTACAGAGGAATACCTATGCTGCCATAGTTTTATGGGATCTCTCTGTACAGACTATGAGCATACTTAGGGACTGTTCCTGCTGAATTGTGCTTAGTACAGAGGAATACCTATGCTGCCATAGTTTTATGGGATCTCTCTGTACAGACTATGAGCAAACTTAGGGGACTGTTCCTGCTGAATTGTGCTTAGTACAGGGGAATACCTATGCTGTCATAGTTTTATGGGATCTCTCTGTACAGACTATGAGCAAACTTAGGGACTGTTCCTGCTGAATTGTGCTTAGTACAGGGGAATACCTATGCTGCCATAGTTTTATGGGATCTCTCTGTACAGACTATGAGCAAACTTAGGGGACTGTTCCTGCTGAATTGTGCTTAGTACAGGGAATACCTATGCTGCCATAGTTTTATGGGATCTCTCTGTACAGACTATGAGCAAACTTAGGGACTGTTCCTGCTGAATTGTGCTTAGTACAGGGGAATACCTATGCTGCCATAGTTTTATGGGATCTCTCTGTACAGACTATGAGCAAACTTAGGGGACTGTTCCTGCTGAATTGTGCTTAGTACAGAGGAATACCTATGCTGCCATAGTTTTATGGGATCTCTCTGTACAGACTATGAGAAAACATAGGGGGCTGTTCCTGCTGAATTGTGCTTAGTACAGGGGAATACCTATACTGCCATAGTTTTATGGGATCACTCTGTACAGACTATGAGCAAACTTAGGGACTGTTCCTGCTGAATTGTGCTTAGTACAGGGGAATACCTATGCTGCCATAGTTTTATGGGATCTCTCTGTACAGACTATGAGCATAAATATAATTTATACAAAAAAGTTTTGAGCCCTTATAAAGCGTACATGCCAAGTGGCTTATCGTATCCAGGATTCAGTTTGCGATTTGGGCTTTTTCAGCAGGATTCAGATTCGACCGAATCCTTGTGCCTGTCCGAACCGAATCCTTATATGCATATGTAAATTAGGGGCAGGTAGGGAAACCACGTCACAAAATAATTTTTTCCCTTTACTGACCCTAATTTTCATATAAAAATTCGGGTTCAGTTCTGTATTCGGCCGAATCTTTCACCAAGTATTCGCCAGAATCCCAAATAGTGGATTCGGTGCATTCCTAATTCAAAGACGTGGTTCACCTTCAAGTTAACTTTTTGTATGTTATAAAATGGTCAATTCTAAACAACTTTTCAACTGGTCTTCATTATTTATTGTTTCAAGTTTTTCATTATTTTCCTTCTTCCGACTCTTTCCAGCATTCAAATGGGGGGGGGGGGGTCACTGACCCCATCTAAAAACAAATGCACTGTAAGGATGTTATTTTTTTATTACACATTTCTAGTCAGGCCTCTTATTCAAATCAGTGCATGGTTGCTAGGGTGATTTTGGCCCTAGCAACTGGATGGCTGTAATTACAAACTGGAGAGCTGCTGAATAAAAAACCTAAATAACTCAAAAACCACAAATAATAAAAAATGAAACCCAATTGCAAATTCTCTCAGAATATCCCTCTCTACATCATACTAACAGTTAAATTAAAGGTGAACAGCCCCTTTAAGGAAGACAGAAATAGGAGTGTGTTAAGTGCTTGAGCCAATAAACTGCCCATAAGTACCCATGCTTACTAAGGTCCTTGGCTCCCCCTCCCCCCCGGAACACTGTGCAGAGAGTTCATGAAGAGCTTTAGATTGAGCAGGAGTGCATGTTTAATTCTAGATGTTAAAACCAAGGGTATGGCAATAGTCCTCATACCACTATTTCCTCTGTACTGTGATTTTCATTGACTGTGAGCCCATTTAACTGCTGCTGCAATTGGCCCACACCCTGCGGCAAGTCACGGGATGGAATGAACCAATCCTTGTCCTCTTCGTCCAACATCTCTTGGAAGCAGCGATCTAGAAAATCCTGTTCCTGCAGCTCCTCCTCCACCTAAATAATAGAACATATAAAAGCATCAAGTTCTGATACAAGGGAAGTAATGCTGATGGTATCTCTCAGTACAGACTGTGAGCAAACTTAGGGACTGTTCCTGCTGAATTGTGCTTAGTACAGGGAATACCTATGCTGCCATAGTTTTATGGGATCTCTCTGTACAGACTATGAGCAAACTTAGGGGCTGTTCCTGCTGAATTGTGCTTAGTACAGGGAATACCTATGCTGCCATAGTTTTATGGGATCTCTCTGTACAGACTATGAGCAAACTTAGGGGACTGTTCCTGCTGAATTGTGCTTAGTACAGGGAATACCTATGCTGCCATAGTTTTATGGGATCTCTCTGTACAGACTATGAGCAAACTTAGGGGCTGTTCCTGCTGAATTGTGCTTAGTACAGGGAATACCTATGCTGCCATAGTTTTATGGGATCTCTCTGTACAGACTATGAGCAAACTTAGGGGATGTTCCTGCTGAATTGTGCTTAGTACAGGGGAATACCTATGCTGCCATAGTTTTATGGGATCTCTCTGTACAGACTATGAGCAAACTTAGGGACTGTTCCTGCTGAATTGTGCTTAGTACAGGGAATACCTATGCTGCCATAGTTTTATGGGATCTCTCTGTACAGACTATGAGCAAACTTAGGGGATGTTCCTGCTGAATTGTGCTTAGTACAGGGGAATACCTATGCTGCCATAGTTTTATGGGATCTCTCTGTACAGACTATGAGCAAACTTAGGGACTGTTCCTGCTGAATTGTGCTTAGTACAGGGAATACCTATGCTGCCATAGTTTTATGGGATCTCTCTGTACAGACTATGAGCAAACTTAGGGGCTGTTCCTGCTGAATTGTGCTTAGTACAGGGGAATACCTATGCTTACCTGTCTGTTGAAGTCTTCTTCATTCTCCATCCACATATATTCAGCAAAGGGGTTGTTTTCATTTTCACCATGCCCATTTACAACGTGGTCGCTGTTTGATTTGGCATTAGATGTGTTGTTCCCAATATTTGAACCATTCATCATGGCGGTATCTAGAATGGAAAGAAACAAAAATCCAAAAACAAATTAGTGTTGAGAAGTCGATCAGGGCTCAGCCCATACCTAAAAAGTATTATTTGCCAATCACATTAGCAGGAGGGCTTGATATATTGTGTGCATAGCACATCCCTGGTTTGTTTATTTATAGAGGTGGCTGGGAGATGCCATAGTGATTGAGTGGCTGAAAGTGGAGCCTGAGAGTAGGCAGACAGCAGCCAACCCTTGACCCCATTCATTGGCTAAAAGTTGTTGTGCAAGATGATAGGTATCTGGAATATTGAGACAAATATCTGCAAGCTAACTAAAGCCATCTCTACCCAGAGCACTAGAGGGTGGAAAGATTTGATTAGTTACTAGTCACATGTATAAACTCAAGTAGGGTTCTACACAAGCAGTCACCAAACTGAGAACTACACAATGTCAGGAAATTTAAGATACACTCATACAGGTCTCTATACTCCAAACCCTTAAAGAAAAACTAAAGAAGTAGGTAGAAATGTTGTACATGATGTTTTGTGCTTCTGTACCAGCCCAAGGCAACCACAGCCCTTTAGCAGTAAAGATCTGTGTCTCCAAAGATGCCCCAGTAGCTCCCCATCTTCTTTTCTGCTGATTCACTGCACATGCTCTGTGCTGCTGTCACTTACTGAGCTTAGGGAGCCACTCACAATATACAGTACACATAGAATAGAAATGTCACAATATAAGGCTGATTAGTAATTAATACACATAATTACTACATGGCAGCACAGAAACCAGTGCAATTAGCATCAGAATTGAATAATCAGCAAACCTGTAGCATCAGCTTATATTACAGCCAGGGAAGCTCATTTTGTGCTGGATAATTAGTGACGAGCCCTAAGCTTAGCTTCTCAACAGCCAATCAGAGCCCACTGAGCATGTGAGTGTCAGACACTTTCCAAGAAATATGGTTGCTAGGATCCATATTAAACTTAGCAACCATGCATTGATTAGGAGACTGGAATATGAATAGAGCTATTGTTTTTAGATGGGGTCAGGGAGCCCCATTTGAAAGCTGGGAAGAGTCAGAAGAAGGCAAATAATTGAAAAATGACAAAATAAATAATAAGTAGCCATTCTATGATTGTATTATAGCACAAGCCATACTTATTATACTCCGCAATAATCAATTGAGATATTATGTATTAACCGTGTGTTGGCACGGGATTGATTGGGAGTCGAGCACGTGATAATAGCACTAAGCACTTTAAATCACTCAGTCAGTTCTCAATCAATTCTGGCAAGGAAGTGGGGGGATAATTAGCCATTCTATAACATACTAAAAGTTAACTATAATGAAAAGACTTTCCAGCACATGCCAGCAATTCAATAATTTCTGTGTAAAAGCCACGTCCGTTTTGCCCTTTAATACAGCAGATGCAGCACATGTCCATGAGACTGAATGGGACAGAGTCATGCTTCAGACTGACAGGTGCATCCGTCAGCAGAATGAGACAGCTCTATAGACAGTCTCTATACAAACCGACCCAACAAAGGCCGGAGCTAATGCCTGCCCCGCTGGTGTAAATAAATCCCTTTATTTGGGTACAAGTGTAATATGAATATTCATCAGTCCCTGGCCCAGTGGAGCGCTACAGTGACCCTAATCTATACTATAAACAAGGTAAATTTCAAAAACAAGGAATAGTTTTCCTTTAATGGTAAGGCTTCCTATAGAGAGAGAAGCAAGGAGGAGGAGAGAGAGGGGAAGAGAGGGGAAGAGAGGGGAAGAGAGGGGAAGAGAGGGGAAGAGAGGGGAAGAGAGGGGAAGAGAGGGGAAGAGCAGAGGAGGAGAGCAAAAGAGAGGGGGCGAAGAGAGGGAGAAGTGAAGGAAAAGAGCAAAAGAGAGGAGAAGAGGAGAGAGAGAAGAGATGAAAAGATAGATAAGATAAAAAAAGATAGAAGAAAGACAGGAGAGAGAAGAGAGAGAGACTGGTCACTCTGACCTTTTGGGAAAGCAGCGATGGTGCAACTGTTTACTTGTAACATAAGGAGATAAGATGAATTGTAAACAAACCCAACCACTGGAAATCACAAAATGTGAAGGCTAGTTAAAAGGCAAGTGAGAAGCAAAATTAACATTTTCTAAGACTGCCCAAGTTTACTCAGTATCTTAAACACATAGAAGCTCTAGTTACAAATCCGTAGTTAGCTTTACATCACTTGGGTGATGTCATACAAAACCGTCCCCAGTTCTTGTAACCCATAGCAACCATCACGGCGAGTTCAAGCCTCCAAACACATAGCACATTACATCAGCAGTCCCCAGGATTCCTGAACATGAAGCGCATCATGTGGTTTTCAAGAATCATAATTTAATCTAAATGTAGATTTATCACGAATGAGCAAGGCTGCACTGTATGGCAACTCCTCCCACCGCTGGCAGCTAATCATACGTAATCGCATGCTGCTATAAGGCTTGTGCTGACATAATAAATGAGGTTATAAAGTAGTGATTTGCACAGGTACTGCAATTAGAGAAGTTAAAATGAGGATTATGAGCTTTGTATAAACAACCCACTCCCAGATAAACAGAAGCCCACTATGCACTGGAGATCTGATGATTTGCCTCCTCCATGAACCAGGCACTGACAATTTCTATTTAGGTCAAGAAATAGAAAAAACAAGATTTTTGTAAAATAACCATAGTTTATGTTAAACAAGTTGCAAACTGCCACCTTTAGCACAGCCCACAGCTAGTGTGCATTTTTAATGCCTCGGCAAACTAAACTGTCAGCTAGAAGTTAGAATGCTCTGGGGGTGGGGAAGTTATGAACTGAGAAATGAAAACAGCACCTGAAAGCCTGCGAATAAGATAGAAGTACAACCATCTGTCAGGCCAAGCTGCACGTAACACAACAGGAGGAATACAGGCAGCAAGGGATCGGCAAAGCAGAATATTATATAGTGAATATAGTACCCCCTCTTGTAAATATAAGGATATTAGAAGTCACCAAGGAGTTTCATGACCATATAAAAGTATGAGGCCGAAGGCCAAGTTTTGTTTATACAGGTCATGGAACTCAGAGGCAACGTTGAATATCCTCATATTTTATGAGAATACACACGTTTCAGTGAGTCATGTGACTGAAATGACATCAGAACTCGCCGTTTATAACTGGTGACATCAGAACTCACTGTTTATAACTTATGACATCAGAACTCGCCGTTTATAACTGGTGACATCAGAACTCACCGTTTATAACTGATGTCATCAGAACTCACTGTTTATAAGGATATCATTTACAAGATATCCATGGCTTTTGTGCATTCTAAAAACAGTTCTATCAGCAACACACAAAGGCTTTATTTTTGTGACTATTTGTAGCAGTGCTAGCAATCACACTGTCCCTCATCCCAGTAAACAGCGCACTTCATTGAGACAGCAGCCTCTAGTGGCCAAACTGGGCTAGTACAGCGGATTAGCAGGGGCAAGAGGTTCCCTATGAACAGAAACCAAACTTTTTTTTTTTTTTTTTAATGATCTCAGGTTTCTAATGAATTGCAAGCGACAAGCCCAATGGCTGCTATCTGTCATTTATCATGTGACATTAACTGCCCTTATTACCCCACCCTAATAACTTGAAAACAACATTAGTAAATGGCACAGGAAAACTGCAATCTTAATGGGACTAGCGACCTCAGAAGCACCTAAATATTGGACTGAAAACTGCTATGTGCTTCTTCTCTTAAAGGGATACTGTCATGGGAAAAAAAATATTTTTTCCCCAAAACACATCAGTTTACAGTGCTGCTCCAGGAGAATTCTGCACTGAAATCTGTTTTTTAAAAGAGCAAACAGAAATTTTGAAATCTGACATGGGGCTAGACAGTCAGTTTCCCAGATGCCTCCAGTCATGCGACTTGTGCTCTGATAAACTTCAGTCACTCTTTACTGCTGTACTGCAAGATAACAGCTGCCTGGTAGATCTAAGAACAACACTCAATAGCAGAATCCAGGTCCCACTGAGACACATTCAGTTACATTGAGTAGGAGAAACAACACCTGCCAGAAAGCAGTTCCATCCTAAAGTGCTGGCTCTTTCTGAAATCACATGACCAGGCAAAATGACCTGAGATGCACCTACACACCAATATTACAACTAAATACACTTGCTGGTTCAGTAATGACATTTTATATTGTAGAGTGAATTATTTGCAGTGTAAACAGTGTCATTTAGAAATAAAAACTACACCATAAAAATCATGTATGTGCCTGAACTAGAACTCTCTGTACTCAGGTACAAGCAGTATGCACGTGTCTCTCCAGGACAGCTGGGATACATTCTCCCCAAAGTGGCCCCAGGCTGTCCCACCACCCAAATTGTTGAACAGCTTTGAGCTCAGGCCCACGGGTGAGTTATAATTATGGAACAAACAGGTTTAGCTCTCCCTGCCCCAAGCTGTATATTGAACAGAAAGAGGCATGTTCACCAACAAATAGCCCCCCACCCACGCTACTCCCCTCCTAGGAGAGTTAGGATGAGGGAGAGCTAAAGCTTTCAGATACAGTAAAGGCTTCTGGGAATTGTAGTATCAATGCCACTGTTGTACATGCTAAGTAAAAACCACCCCAGGATCCAGGAAAATAGCCCTGCTTCTTATTCTGTGGCTCCCCACATGTCAATTACAAGCGTCCCTCAACATATAATAAAGGGTTAAAGCAGTCAGGGAGTTCTAGTTCAACATCAACTAGGGAAGCAAGGTTGAAAATGAGGCAAGCAAACCCAACTAAAAGGTACTAAGACTGCTTCAGAAAGTGGTCAGAATAGGGGTAGACCTTATACAGGCAGGGATATATGGGAAAATGCTGGGAGTTGTAGTATTAGTACAGGGAGTTTTAGTAATGCACATCCTGGAGGAGACAGACACACCTGATACAGGCAGGGGTATATGAGAAGGGATTCTGGGAGTTGTAGTAGTAGACATTCCACGGATATTAGAAGAGTTACTGAGCTTATTCAGACAATTTGATGATGGGGTGGGGGGAGTTAAAGGGAGTTGTAGTAGTGCACAGTCCAGAGGCAACACTGACCTTATACAGGCAGGGGTACGTGAGAAGGGATGCCGGGTGTTGTAGTAGTAATGTAGTAGTAGTAGTAGTAAACATTCCAGGAAAATCAGAACAGTTACTGAGCTTATACAGACGATTTGATCCAAAGGGGTACAGGGAGTTGTAGTTTTGCACAGTCCACAGGGGTCAACTAAATGACAGACCTTATAAAGGCTGGGTATATAAGAAGGGATGCTGGGAATTGTAATATTAAACCAGGCAAATCTGAAGATTTACAAAGTATTTTTCAGGCAATTTGATGGGGGGGGGCTTACAGGGAGTTGCTGTATTGCACAGTCCAGAGGAGACAGACAGACCTTATACAGGCAGGGCTATATAAGAAAAGGTTCTGGGAGTTGCAGTATTAAACATACCAGGGAAAATTAGAAGAGTTGTAGAGTTTATACAGACAATTTGATCAGAGAGGGGTACAGGGAGTTGTAGTATTGCACTTTGCAAAGGGGTTATTTAAGGGACAGACCTTATACAGGCAGGGGTATATCAGAAGGGATGCTGGGAGTTGTAGTAGTAAGTCTCTTGATTTCCCTGGAATGTTTAATAAGTTTATTCAGACAATTTGATATGGTGTGTGTGGGGGGGGTGTTACAGGGAGTTGTAGTATTGCACAGTCCAGAGGAGACAGCAGGGGTCAGATGTAATACAGGCAGAAAAGGGTGAGAGGGATGCTGGGAGTTGTAGTATTAAACATTGCAGGTAAATCATAAGAGTTGTAGAGTTTAAACAGACAATTTGATGGGAGGGGGTACAGGGAGTTGTAGTATTTCACAGTCCAAAGGAGACAGACCTTATACAGGCAGCGTATATAAGAAGGGATGCTGGGAGTTGTAGTATTACAAACTCCAGGGAAAAACAGAAGAGTTGTAGAGTTTATACAAACAATTTGATCAGAGGGGGGTACAGGGAGCTGTAGTATTGCACAGTCCAGAGGAGACAGACAATATACAGGCAGGGTATATAAGAAGGAATGCTGGGAGATGTAGTATTACACATTCCAGGGATATCAATAGAATTACTAAACTTATACAGACAATTTGATGGCAGGAGGGGTACAGGGGGTTGTAATATTACACAGTCCAGAGGAGACAGACAATATACAGGCAGGGTATATAAGAGGGGATGCTGGGAGTTGTAGTATTGCACAGTCCAGAGGAGACAGACAATATACAGGCAGGGTATATAAGAGGGGATGCTGGGAGTTGTAGTATTACACAGTCCAGAGGAGACAGACAATATACAGGCAGGGTATATAAGAGGGGATGCTGGGAGTTGTAGTATTACACAGTCCAGAGGAGACAGACAATATACAGGCAGAGGTATACAAGAAGGGATGCTGGGAGTTGTAGTATTACACAGTCCAGGGATATCAATAGAATTACTAAACTTATACAGACAATTTGATGGCAGGAGGGGTACAGGGGGTTGTAATATTACACAGTCCAGAGGAGACAGACAATATACAGGCAGGGTATATAAGAGGGGATGCTGGGAGTTGTAGTATTGCACAGTCCAGAGGAGACAGACAATATACAGGCAGGGTATATAAGAGGGGATGCTGGGAGTTGTAGTATTACACAGTCCAGAGGAGACAGACAATATACAGGCAGGGTATATAAGAGGGGATGCTGGGAGTTGTAGTATTACACAGTCCAGAGGAGACAGACAATATACAGGCAGAGGTATACAAGAAGGGATGCTGGGAGTTGTAGTATTACACAGTCCAGGGATATCAATAGAATTACTAAACTTATACAGACAATTTGATGGCAGGAGGGGTACAGGGGGTTGTAATATTACACAGTCCAGAGGAGACAGACCTTATACAGGCAGGGGTATACAAGAAGGGATGCTGGGAGTTGTAGTATTGCACAGTCCAGAGGAGACAGGCAATATACAGGCAGGGGTATACAAGAAGGGATGCTGGGAGTTGTAGTATTGCACAGTCCAGAGGAGACAGTATAGGGACAGATGTAATAGAGACAGACGAAGGTGAGAGGGGATGCTGGGAGTCGTAGTGTTGTATTTCAGAGGGCTCAGGCGAGGAATGGAGTTGGAGAGACACGTGGGACTGGGAGGGGTAAATATCCCAGAGATAAGACCAAGTACAGACAGTAAACAGAGAGGGGAGGCAATTGTTACACCGCAGCAGCTGCCGAGAGGATTATGGGAAATTAAGTCACGAGGTAGGCTGAGAGTTTAGAGTTGGGGCCTACGTCCCGCTAGGAAAGCGCTGCTCCGGGTTCTCAGCACCACACGGAACAGGAACACGTGAGGCGCTCGGGCCACTCACAGGCCACAATAACAGGAGGCGGGGGGAGGTCCCGCAATGTCTCACCTCGGTGCGTCCCGGGTACAACACGCTCACACGGACACTACCGACCCTCGCTCTCCGCTCTGCCTCCCTGTGCCTCGGTGCCCGCGGTTCTCTCACTCACGCTCTTCCGTCCTCTCAGCCTTGCGCGTGCCTTCACTCGCTTCCTTTACTCCGCCCGCCCCTGTCCGATCATTGGCCCGAGCTCAGCGCCAGGCTCTCGCGGATTAGCTGCTCGACGCTGTCACTCAAGTAAACGCTCGCCTCTGATTGAGCCTTGTGCCAAAGGCGTGTGGGCGGAGCCCCAGAGTGGACGTGTCTTCGCGGCCGCGCGCGGTGAGTAGAGACACAGTGACACGTGTTCGCTATCTCCGCCCTTTATGGGTGGTGGCGGCAGTAAAGACTCTCGTGAGAAAACGTCTCTCTCTCGCCGTTGTGACGCTTGGTAGTGCGCGCCAGTGGGCGGGGCGTACTTCCTATAATGGCGGTAGCGGCGGCCATATCTGAGGCAATCTGTACGTGTGAAAAGCACCGCACATATAAGCTTCTGCGTGGCCGTGTGAGGGCACTTTGTTATGTAAAATTGGGTAGGTTTCCCTTCTGAGCGACGTTACACGATCATGTGGTAATTCTGAAAGACTTAAAGGAATTGTTCACCTTTAAAGTAACTTTTAGTATGATGTAGAGAGGGATATGCTGAGACAATTTGCAATTGGTTTTCATTTTTTATTATTTATAGTTTTTTACTTATTTAGCTTTTTATTCAGCAGCTCTCCAGTTTCAGCAGTCTGGTTGCTAGGGTCCAAATTCCTCTAGCAACCATGCACTGATTTGAATAAGAGACTGGAATATGAATAGGAGAGGCCTGGATAGAAAGATGAGTAATAAAAAGTAACCATAAATGTGTAGCCTTACAGAGCATTTGTTTTTAGATGGGGTCAGTGACCCCCCCATGTGAATGCTGGAAAGAGTTAGAAAAAAATGAATAAACGACTAGTTGAAAAGTTGCTTAGAATTGGCCATTTGATAACAAACTAGAAGTTAACTTAAAGGTGAACCACCCTTTTAAAAACCACTGTTTTCCTCAATGAATGTGACATTTCCCACATTTTTTTTTGTACTTTCCACCATTTTTACAGAAAAACTCAGATTTTATTTACCAATATAACGTTCCAGATGCCCCTAGCAACCGTACATTCACGTGAATGAGAGACTGGAATATGAAGGGCTTCTGAGGAAGTGGCTGGTGGCCACCAAATGCGCTAAGCGGCCACCTATTGTTTGTCCATTAATAAAGCACCTAAAATAAATTTCTACTTTTTAATGGACTAAACATTGTCTCCTTCGGTGCGCCATTTTCTTCCATATTCTACATTGAATTTGAAAGTGTGGGATCACAGTGTTTGTGCAGCGCATTGGGGCAGAATTCCAGAAATGCTCGGAAATTCCGGAAATGCTCCCACGTTTATTCATTGCTGGACATATAAATAGGAGAGGCCTGAATAGAAAGATGAGTAATAATAATAAACGTGTAGCCTTACAGAGCATTTGTTTTTCAGTTCAGTGATCCCCAATTCAAAAGCTGGTAAGAGTCAGAAGAAGGCAAATAATTAAAGGAACAGTAACATGAAATCTTTTTTATAAAAAATTTGTTTGCCCTTAACAAAAAAAAAACAAAACACCAGCACACATTTAACTATACATTTTGCAAAGACTTTATTAAGAAATATCTTACAGATTCTCCGCTTGCGCTCTTCTAAAATGGCGACGATCCATCTGCACTAGATTTCTCCTCCCTGGCTATTTCCAATAGAAGGCAGGGAGGAGAAATCGTGCGCCGCCAGTAGGGTTGCCACCTTTTAATAAAAGTTCCACCGGCCGGTGGAGGAAGCGGAAACAAAGGGGCGGGCCATGACATCAAAAGGGGCGGAGCCACATTGTGTGATTGGCTGGGAAGGATCGTGACATCAAGGGGGCGGAGCCTCAGCGCTGCAATTGACAAGAAGCCAGCAAAAAAGGTGAGTTCAGGGGCAGGCCACAGGCTTTTGTTAGGTGTATTATTGTATTTCCGGTAAATTTGTAATACCGGCCACGGCCTTGGCAGGTGTTTTACGGGCAACCCTAGCCGCCTGATGGATCGTCACCTTTTCAGAAGAGGAGGGCGAGCGGAGTATCGGTAAGATATTTCTTAATAAAGTCTTTGCGAATGTAAAGTTAAATGTGTGCTGGCGTTTTTTTTTTTCTTTAAGGGCAAACAAATTTTTTAGAAAAAAAAATTCATGTTACTGTTCCTTTAAAAAGAACACTAGAAGGGGGTTATTAACAAAAACACGAGTTTCTCATATTTTTATTAAACCAAGCTCAACCAAACTCCCAGCCACGATTTTATCTTATTTACCAATAAAATAACTTGGGAAAAAGTTAGATTGGGAATTTTTTTTTCGATAAAATCGTATAAATTATCCAGATTAGACGCCTGAATTGCTCGATTTTTTTTTTTCAGATTATGGGACAAAACCCAGCACAGGTTTTTCAAATTGTAAAAGGGACTTTTTGCAGCTTCGTTGTATATTCAATAACGAAAAATTCAAGTTTTTTTTCCTCTAAAAATTTGAGTTTTTACCCAAAAAACCTTGACCAGAAAAAAACAAATCAAGTTTAGTAAATAACCCCCCTAAAAGGTAGCTTAAACGTAAACCACCCCTTTATGCTTATGGAACCTCTGAGCAGACAGAGGGCCATCAAAATCCTTTGGCCGCCCATAGGCCTCCAGTTGAACCATTCTGATCTATGGCAGCCCCTTCGGTAACTAGCAAGGGGGGGGGGTATTGTGAATGAATTAAATACAGGATTGAAGAATTCAATACCTGATCAGGAAAGATGCCAGTGTAGCATTTAACTGCTGTAGGGATGGGGGATGGGGATGACCAAAACAAACCAGGGTATCAACAACTTTTTTAAAGGGATTGTTCACCTATAAATCAACATTTAGTATGATGTAGAGAGGGATATTCTGAGACAATTTGCAATTGGTTTTCATTTTTTATTATTTGTGGTTTTTGACTTATTTAGCTTTTTATTCAGCAGCTCTCCAGTTTGCAATTTCAGCAGTGTGGTTGCTAGGGTTCAAATTCCCCGAGCAACCATGCATTGATTTGAATAAGAGACTGGAATGTGAATAGGAGAGGTCTGAATAGAAAGATGAGTAATAAAAAGTAACAATAACAATACATTTGTAGCCTTACAGACCATTTGTTTTTTTAAAGGGACCAGTGACCCCCATCTGAAAGCTGGAAAGAGTCGGAAGAAACAAATCATTTAAAAAGAATAAAAAAATAAAATATAAAGTCCAACTGAAAAGTGGCTTAGAATTAGTCGTTCTATAACATACTACAAGTTAATGTACAGCTGAAAAGGGGAGGCAGATTTTTAAGTATTTGTTGTGGTAAAGGGAAACAGCTGACATGGTGTGTGAATGCACTGCTATCATATTACATGCAGGCTTTGTGCTGCTCCTTTTGTAATGCAAGAGATCTCCTCATTGCAGAATAACAGGCTCACAAACCAGCAACAACCTTTGTACTGGTTTTATGTTATAACACAATAGCCCGGGGCCGAGCGTCTCTGCAGGTTCCATGTGTGGCTAACACTCCTGTGTGTTAGTGCTGTCGTGCACAGGGGAAATAGTTACGTAATTAACGGGATCATGAAAGAATGGCCAGTACTAAGCAACTTTACTATTGACCTTTACAGTGCATGGTTGCTAGGGTAATTTGGATGCTAGCAACTGGATTTGCTGAAACTGCGGACTAAAAAGCTATATAAATCAAAACCCCAAAACAATAAAACATGAAAACCAATTGCAAATTTCCTCTGAATATCACTCTCTGCATCATACTAAAAGTTAATTCAAATGTGAACAACCCCTTTAAAGAGGCTCACACAAAGATAATTGGATTTTTAGGGCTTGCGTAGCCCTATACCTTACTCTCAGGCTCCAGCTCTGCGTTTTACCAAACATTCTTTATCAGGCTCATGGGAATCCATCTTGCTGTTCATCTGCTACAGCACCTACAATAAAACTCTGCCCACACCTAAACTCTCAACTCAGTTGAGGAGCATCTCCCATGGGGATTTTGGTTACCTTAAAGATGACAAATTATGCTTCTTCCAGCTGCCATCTTGAGATGGGTAAAACCACAGCAAATATGGCCACTGCAGTAATAATTGTCAGCCATCTTAGTAAAGGGCAAATGCCCAAAATGGTACTTTAGTGACAGCTGGTGGTGGGAGGCCAGACTGCAGTTTATTCGCTAAAGTACACAGACATGGACTCCTGACAAATATTCCTACTGGGTACTATTACCACTGATTTTATTTCTCTGTAAACTTTCCAGAAATGGTTCCAGTTGCAGTAAGTGGAGGACACATTTCATACCGGGCACTCACCAGATTTGTCCTAGTACAAAGCACTTCTTTATGGAAATATCACAACTTTTTAAATGGAAAATTCTATCATATATTACAGAAATGTTATTTTCCAAGATTGAAGCACAGCAGTCTGCATTAATGGTTTAAGACCACACACAAAATTGCGGAAGACCAGGAAGGACCAATAAAAGATTTTTCCAGTCCCCATAATTCCTCTCTTTGAATGTCCTGAGCTGAGAGGTGATTTTGTAAACAGACGGATGAAAGTCGCTCTCACTTCCATGATTCAGTCCATGAAAGGAAAGTTTTCCATAAGATATGGCAGAATTGTCCCATATTCCTGTCCCTCGGCATTTCATTGGGCACTAATGGGTAATACCACAGCAGTTGGATATTTGCTAGACTTGTTTATTGGTCAACACCACAGAAATTACTAGGAATTATTAGGAAGTCCTATCAGAAGCTTCCACATTTATAGAATCAATAAAAAGTGGATATTGATGACCAAGTAGCTGCATTACAGAGTTCATGTGACGAGGCATGAGGTTTGGATGCCAATAAAGCTGCCATTGCCGAGTAGACTGAGCCTTAACTAGAGGAACCTAAGCAGAGCTACAGAATAAGCCTTGATGATACACCTCTTAATCCATTTTGAGATGGAACATTTGGAGGCCCAGAAGATCAGTAAAAGACTTTCACGCTTCTCGATTGACTCTTCTGTTAACATATGTAGAGATGCATCTGACAAGATCTACGCCATCTACTTTCTTTATCAGCAGACAGCTCTGGAAAGAATGTGGGTAACACAATGGGGGAATTCACAAAAGTTTCGGTAAAAAAGTAACCCAGAAGTGGCGGTCGACAAATTTGTAAAATGTCGTATGAACGGCAAATTCACAAAGGCAGATGTTCCCATCTCTGAATGTCTCGTAAGTCTGACAATTTTCTAAAATGTCGTATATCTTTTCATCGTACAAACGACATTTACCAAGACTTTTTAAACGACAATTTATCTGACATTTTAATTTTGGAGAGCCTAAAGTGTCTGAAAAATTTTCCGACATGTGTCGCACATGTCCGAAAATTGGCGGAGAAATGCTCTGTGAATTTGTCGGCTGTTGCTATGACACTTTCTACGACATTTTAAAGACATTTTTTCGTTCCCGACACTTTTGTGAATTCCCCCCAGTGACTTTACTGGCATGGAAAGTAAATACCAGCTTCGGCAGAAACATTTCTGGTAGTCTCATAATCACTTTGGGGCATATTTATCAAAGGTCAAGTTATAGGGGGGAATTCACAAAAGTGTCGGGAACAAAAAAATGTCTTTAAAATGTCGTAGAAAGTGTCATAGCAACAGCCGACAAATTCACAGAGCATTTCTCCGCCAATTTTCCGACATGTGCGACACTTTTGAATTAGTGTCGTTAAAAGTGGGCGTGTTTTTTTCGGCGCCATTTTTCCCGTCATTTTTATGAATTACTCGTAAACTCATTTTTTTTACCGACAATTTTTCAGACACTTTAGGCTCTCCAAAATGAAAATGTCAGACAAATTGCCGTTTAAAAAGTCTTGGTAAATGTCGTTTGTACGATGAAAAGATATACGACATTTTAGAAAATTGTCAGACTTACGAGACATTCAGAGATGGGAACATCTGCCTTTGTGAATTTGCCGTTCATACGACATTTTACAAATTTGTCGACCGCCACTTCTGGGTCACTTTTTTTACAGACACTTTTGTGAATTCCCCCCTTAGTGTTGCTGCTGTTGTCGTTGGAGTATGTTCATGTGGAATTGGTACTGAAGGATTTTCATTCCCCAGTCGAATATCGAGGGTTAATCAACCCTCGATATTCGACCCTTGATGAATTTGTCCCTAGATGTTGCATCCCCACCTCTATTTAGACTTGTTTTTTCAGTTTTTACATATATTAGCACCTTATTTATAGGTCTTTAAAGGTCATTTATATGACTTCGACAAATTCACTCATTCAAGTTTTTTTCTTAAATTAGAAAAAATTTGAGTTGTGAGTTAATTGGAGGTATAAAAAAACTTCACAAAGCTCTAAAAATCAACCTTTGATGAATTACCCCCTAAGATACTTTTTGCAATTATTCTTTAAGGACACAGAATATCTTGACTCTGCTTAGTCTTCCTGGACCTTCATTGTTTTTCTCTTATTTAAAACTGTACCAGCTCAGGAGAGTTGTCTGCAGGATGAGCCTCTGCCATTTTTTCCCAGCTTCCCACACATCCCCTATGGCAATTCAGGCTTGACGAATGCACAAAGCTAAGCCTGAGCTCGCACGGGGATGGCTTGGAAGCTTAGAAAGATGACAGAGGTCTGCCTTTTAGAAAAGTACCCCAGGCTGGTGCAGCTTTTAATGAAGAGGAGCCAAGTCTGTGGTGAGAGGTAAATAATAGCAGTCACGTGGGATGGGCTAACAATTGGCACAGCAGTGACTTGTTTTTCTTTGTTTTTGAAGCTGTTACATTCTTGGTGTCACCAGGAGTGGCATGGGGTGAAGCTATTGATGAAATTTGACCAGTAACCCATCTTCGACCTGTTGAAAGAGGTTGCATTGGCTCAAACCCCTACTGAGTCCATGGGTTGCAAATTGGCCTGTGCAAAATTAGTACAGAGCAGAAAGCTCCTACTAAATTGCTTTCTGTAATGCAATAATTCGAAATATGCATATGATGGCAGTATTGAAAAAAACGCTGCTGTGCAAAGTCATTATGATGCACCTACAGGATATATATACGTATATGTATTTTTGTGTTTCTGGAGTAAATAAAAACACATATTAAAATATCACCACTTTGTATTCTGCCTGCTGATTTGAGAAATGGCAATGGATGGTGTACACAGCATTATAAATACCACATTTATTTTACACCTTTTTTGATGTAAAACATTTTATAGACCTTTATAAATATGCATTTCAAAAGGTCTCAAGGTTCTGGCAGATGTAGTGGTTTAACCTCAGATTCAACACCATTGGAGCAAGGTCTCCCCTCTGCTCTCAAACAGAATTAGAAGGTGTCCAAGCTCAAGGTAGCACAAATTAGCAAGCCTAAGGATGAGCTTAATTTTCCTTGAAAATCAAAATCTGTTCAACACCACTATTAGCGCAGAACTGGTAGAACCCACTGGGACCCTGCTCTCCCATCTTCAGTCTGGAGAAGTCTTATCAGAAGTAGTCTTCATGAAAAACAAGGGACCAAAAAGCAATTTTTTTCCGAGGTGGAAACAAAGTCACACGGTTCAGCTACATATGAAAACACAAGGAATATGGTGCCGATGTTTGGCTTGTACAGAAGATTGTCTGCTGAAGAACTGGAGAATGATTAATGGATGAATGTCAACAGGCAATAGTGAAGTGGAGGTTCCCTGCTGGTTTGAGAATGCATTTTTCACACTGATTTGGTGGTTTGGTTAATATTAATGGCACATTCACTACCAACGTGTACATTCTAATATGAAAAGGGGTTATGAGACACCATCCTAATTCTGTGATCTATAAAGGTCAGCCGAGCTCGATGAACAGAGAGGAAAGTGATTTGCCCATGGTATCAAGGATCGTAAAGTATGACAGCAAAGACTGAAATGTAATTTGCAGCCCTATGTCTTGTGTCAGAGAGGAAAGAGACGTGTAATATTACATAAAGGGAAACGAGTGTGGGAAATGAAGAGTAGAGAGTCAGAGAACTTTTGCTACATAACTCTGGTACTTGTCCAAAACTCAGTTACTCTGACTGCCTACTATATGTAAATTAGTAATCCATAGAGACTTTTCAGGCTAAGTAAACATTTCTCACCATACATTAAGTGTTGACCTTACTGAAATACTGAAATTACTGGCACAGCTGTTGCAGTGCATCCAGCCTATCTAACTGGAAATGAAAGGTAGCCATGGATATACAGATAAGACAATCACAGCTCTCTCAGCACGAGCCTTTATAAAGGATCCAGCCTTAAGCTGATTAGCAGAGGAACGAGGCATTTCCAGGGCACGATACAGAGAAAAGAAATAAGCAAGATGAGATGTTCCTCCTTGGTCATGAAGTAGACAAACCAACTTTCCAAGGAGACTATAAAAAACTCATCCAACTATGATATTAAGTGGGACAGATATTGTGTCTGTTACCATTTATTTCTCTGCTATTTTTGGATCTGTGGCAAACCTAATCCTTCTCTTGGCCTTTATTAGCAATGCCGTCAAGAACAAGGTTTTCCAGCCTCTGGACAGGATCATTGTTAACATGGCATTGGTCAACCTCTTGCTTTGTTGCTACAAGGAGATACCTGGGCTCTTGGTGTTTTTCCACACTAAAGTGTTTGGAGATGTTGGATGCAGGATTCTGCTTTATTTATACCACACACTCAGGTTAGTGAGCCTTTGGTCAGTGGCCAACCTAAGTTTTCTTCATCTCATCAAGATAAGGAGGCCAAGCCATCGCTGGTTGAAATTCATTCACAGACATCAAGGAAAGTATGTAAACTGGTCCCTGTGTGGCTGTTGGGTTATTAGTATAACATTTCATGCACCGTATCTTCTGTCTGGCGATTCAGTGAGGGTGCAGAATCAGAGCAACATCCTCTTTACAAGCACCAACTGTATTGGTCCATCGGAAAGCTACCTACTTAAACTTCTCACCTACATCACAGTGAGCGTGGACATCACAATGATATTCCTGGTGATATTATTAAATGGCTTTACCATCGACCTGCTTTGTAGACACAGGCGACAAGTAAGGGACACAATGACCCTCACACATGGTTGGAACAAGTGTACGGCACAAGCAACTAAAGTCCTCCTGTCTCTGCTCTCTCTTTACGTGATATGCTGGCTCTCGAGTGACCTGGTCTGGGTGGCCATGGCTTCTGGACTAATACGGAACGGCTATGAAAATAAGATCCTTTCATCGCTTTATGGTATACTGTCATCCATTTACTACTCTGTCAGTTCCTGGGTCATGGTCTTTGGTTACCGGCGAGTTCGAGATTACTTGGCCAAGGTTGACTGCTGCATGAGAAAGGTGTCATCAGCTGCACAAGGAGTACAACAGAGGCAATGATAACGTGATCCTGGTGTATCTGCAACAAGCAGTACTTACTGTATATAATAATGATGCAACTGTATATTTTGCTTGAAAGTGTATTGAGATTAAAGGTGCAACTGCAAACATAAAATGGCAAAGAACAAGCACATGTAATACACATACGCACATGTACAGAGGACGTGGGAGGAGAGAGGCCCCTGGTAGTTGCGGTTGGGGCCCTCGACACCGCAATCTGGTGGGCACCCAATGCCCCAGTCCAGTGCTGCATTTGCTCCTTTTGAATCCTCACTGATCTGTTAAAATCTAAAACAGCCTGTAGTCTGTGCAGCCTGATAGTGGTCAAAATCTGCGGAGTCCTACAGTACCGGGATCTCTAAGGGGCAGATTTATCAATATAAAAAGAATACATTTTTCAAAACTTGTGTGAATAGGATCCACCAAACAACTCCGAAGAACTACAAAATGATCCCAGGACGTCTCCCATTGACTTAAACAGCAATTCGGCTGATTTTAGGTGGCAAATAATTGAATTCAAGTTCTTAAAGGGCCAGAGTATGATAAATCTCGAAAATCGAATTCAGCTCTGGTGAATGGCAAGCGGGGGGGGGGGGGGGCTGGAAAAAATTGGGTTTAAAGTGAGTCTGTTTTCCTGTTCCTGTCTGAATGTAATTTTACAAACATTTACTGAACATTTAACTAGGGTCGGGGCTGGGAGGAAAATCACACGACTTTTCATCACAAAACAAGCAAGTGTAATTTTTTCTTCACTTTCTCATTTATGCCCCTAATTTGCATATGCAAATTAGGATCCAGTTTGGTATTCCGCTGAATCTTTTACAAAGGATTGGGGATTCTGCCAAATCCCAAATAGTGGATTTGGTGCAACCCTAGAAGTTTTTGAGTTTTTTTTCTACTTCGAATAAACCCCCAACTCGAATGTTTGCTTATTTATGAAAAAACCCGAATGCAAATAACTGGATTGAATGCAATCGGGAGTAAAATCTCAAATACTCTAATTGATCAAGGTATTTGTGAAAAAAAAAAAACCTTGAATACCTTAAATTGATTGAGCTTTTGAGTGAAAACCACTGTTAAAAAAACCCCATATCAGGAAGGCTATTAAAGGAGAACTAAACCCTAAAAAAGAACATGGCTAAAAATGTCTTATTTTATATAGTGAACTTATTGCACAAGGCTAAAGTTTCAGCTTGTCAATAGCAGCAATGATCCAGGACTTCAAACTTGTCACAGGGGGTCACCATCTTGGAAAGTGTCTGTGACACTCACATGCTCAGTGGGCTCTGATTGGCTGTTGAGAAGCTAAGCTTAGGGCTCGTCACTAATTATCCAGCAGAAAATGAGCTTCCCTGGCTGTAATATAAGCTGATGCTACAGGTTTGCTGATTATTAAATTCTGATGCTAATTGCACTGGTTTCTGTGCTGCCATGTAGTAATTATGTGTATTAATTACTAATCAGCCTTATATTGTGACATTTCTATTCTATGTGTACTGTATATTGTGAGTGGCTCCCTAAGCTCAGTAAGTGACAGCAGCACAGAGCATGTGCAGTGAATCAGCAGAAAAGAAGATTGGGAGCTACTGGGGCATCTTTGGAGACACAGATCTTTACTGCTAAAGGGCTGTGGTTGCCTTGGGCTGGTACAGAAGCACAAAACATCATGTACAATATTTCTAGCTACTTCTTTAGGTAAGCTTTAGTTGTCCTTTAACATCTTCAAATGGTTCAAGGGACCTCTGCCATTGACTTCTACATGACCTTGACAAATTTTAGCTGGAGTATTTTCGGATTTGGCCTTTTAGCAGCTTTGGGGCTTAATAAATCGAATAACCAAATAAATAAAAAGTTTTTATCAGAAAAATTTGAATTTTTAGTGAACAGACCCTCAATTTTTTTGGGAACAACCTTTCATTAAATAACCCCGTAAGTGAGCATGCACAAAGTGGATATATAGTATATGCCTTTTCTGAAGCGGTACTAGTAAAAGAAAGGTTTCATTTGAGCCATGAGCAAGGCAAACACGCGGCTATTATCGGTTTAGCTAACCAATGACAGGCACATGATACAACAATCTCACTTCCTAAAGCCTCAGTTGGACCATTGAAGTTGACGTGTATGAGATCCACTAATTCACATTTAATTTCAGGGCAAATAGACAAGGATGGAAAATCCATGAGCCGACACTAATTCTCGACTCTACACGAGAGAGTGCTATCATTATGCCTTCAACAGAGGCAAATGAATGGGCATTTAATTGATGATGCGGCGCTCATGGGCACTCTCCCAGCCACACCAGCTCCATTATGTCATTCCTAGTTGCTAAGATTCAGGGAAATGGTCACATTTAGCAATTATTTGCTTTTTGGGTAACGAATGGGGTGGGAGGGTACAGTGACTCATATACTGGTGTAACCCTTTAAGTCTTGGTAACTAAATAGCCTGCATTACAGAATTACAAGAATTAAATTCATCATGCGAGGCAGTTCGTCGCTGAACTATAAAAGAATTGCATGAAATGCAGAATGTGCCACGACTTCTTTAAAGGGATCCTGTCATCGGAAAACATGTTTTTTCCAAAACGCATCAGTTAATAGTGCTACTCCAGCAGACTTCTGCCCTGAAATCCATTTCTCAATAGGGCAAACAGATTTTTTTTATATTCAATTTTGAAATCTGACATGGGGCTAGACATTTTGTCAATTTCCCAGCTGCCCCAAGTCATGTACTTTTGGAGAGAAATGCTTTCTGGCAGGCTGCTGTTTTTCCTTCTCAATGTAACTGAATGTGTCTCAGTTGGACATGGGTTTTTACTATTAAGTGTTGTTCTTAGATCTACCAGGCAGCTGTTATCTTGTGTTAGGGAGCTGTTATCTGGTTACCTTCCCATTGTTCTTTTGTTTGGCTGCTGGGGGGGGGGGAAGGGAGGGGTGATATCACTCCAACTTGCAGTACAGAGTGGCTGAAGTTTATCAGAGCACAAGTCACATGACTGGAGGCAACCGGGAAATTGACAATATGTCTAGCCCAATGTCAGATTTCAAAATTGAATATAAAAAAAAATCTGTTTGCTCTTTTGAGAAATGGATTTTAGCACAAAATTCTGCTGGAGCTTGTAAAAAAAAAAAATAATTCATTTTGTAAAAAATATTATTTCCCATGACAGTATCCCTTTAAGGATATTGTTAAACCCACAGTACTGGTATTTTATCCTCACGTCAGAAAATACCCATATTGGTGCCCACTGTGCTTTTTAAAGTGGGACACAACTCCTACACCTACCACATTGTATCACATACCTCCAGTGGCGGGTACAAACAATCCCTCGAATATTACAAGGAAATGGAACAACTGGAAACCACTTACACTTGTGATCTCCATAACCCACAGAGCTAGCAATCAAAACAGAAAGTGAAATGGTAAAACACTGGACACAAATACAGAGGTGTTCACATTTGCTGTATGGTTTAGTTATGGAATGTTGGATTATTACTAAATCAATGTGATGTGAGGTAGTGATGTGTGGGTCAGGGTTTCCCTGACCCGCACCCGACCCTAACCCGTCCTGCACCGACCCGCACCTGCACCGTCCCTTTATAGACCCCCGCCGATGATGTCACAAAAGGGGTGGGGCGAGAGTATAAAACAGGAACCCGGAAGTTGGATGCCGGCATTTGAAGGTGGCATATCTATGAGGTCGACCTGAACCCGCATATCACTAATGTGAGGCACAACCTAAAATGATACAGAATAAGGTATATTGTACAAACCTCTCTAAATTTCTTCTATCAAAATTGTAATTTTTTTTTCCAAAGTGGAAATGATTCAGGCAGTAATGCAGTATTAGGCCACGTCATTCATTAGTCCAGTAAACCAATATATATTCGTGAAACTCGAATGAACTTGCAACTCGAACTGGTTTCCTATTTAAGAAAAAACTCGAATGGGAAAAACCCGATTCTGCACGTTTGAGTCCCGAAACCCGAAAACTCAAATTGATCATGTTTTCAGGGAAAATAAAAATTCAATCGCTTGAATCATTTGAGTTTTCGGGTAAAACCCTCAGAAAAAATTCAAACATCAAGCAGGCTTTTAACATAGTGAAATGGTTCAAGGGACCTCTGCCATTGACTCCTACATGTCCTCAACAGGTTTTAGGTGGTGCATTTTCAGATTCAAGCTACTTCCAGGTTTGGGGTATAATAAATAACGAAAATTCGAGTTAAAAAAAAAAAAAAAAAAGAACTTGAAAATCAGTTTTTTTTTAAATCCGAAAGTGTGAGTTATGACCAAAAATATTGAATTTTTGTGGAAATCACAGCTCAAACCTTAATACATACAATAATCCATATGTTTAGTAAGTCATGGGCATCCTTGCACTGCCTTCTAGTGCTTTGTTCTATAGATTTAAATCACATCAGGTCAGTGTTAACTGCTGTTCAGTTGCTATGGGTTACTAGACCTCGAGTCAACGGTGTAGCTTTTATGTAGACTGTACATAGAGTAAAGTCAGATAGCAGAACTGTGGCTCCCACAAACCAAACACTAGCCCAATTCTTTCTCTGAAAGCCCATTAGGGTAAGGGTTGTGAAGCTTATTTGCTTTTCTTCTGGAATCCAAGCTTGGTGGTCATTTAGATATATCGATGTATATCTTCTCCTTCCAGTACCACGAATTGTGTAGCTCAGCCTGTGGCTTTATTATGGGCCATAGGAACTCCTTGGTGATTCCGACATTCGTATCCAGTCTGAGCAAATGGAACCTTTTACATGTAGTTAGCAATTCCGACTACTAGATGTCACCAGCACAGAGCATCTTTAAACAAACAAACTTTCTGTTGATTTCACAACCCAAATATGTTTTTATAGACTGTAGCAAAAGCTGAGATGTCTTCTGGCTTCAAGCTGTTAAACTGCAACTCCCCCCCCACTGCCATGCCTGAACTGGCACATTCTTATTAACGTCATATATACAGATATATCTTTGTTTGTGTAAACAACACAGGAAATTACCCGTATATCTCTTAACCCTTTAAGTGCCAAAGAATTTAGAATCTATGTTCTGTGGATAAAAGTACCTAAGTGCCATATAATGTATATTCTACGTTCTGCAGCACTTCCGGGCGGAGAAGCAGCTTTTAAAGCCACTCGCTCCTTCAGAATCACCAAGGCAATGAGCAGAATGTAGGGGACAATGGCCCCTGGGGATGCGATTGCTCAGGGGCCCCATAGGGGTCTACACTTCCTCCTCCATCCAGCGAGGCCACCCAACCTGGATCACCATGAAGACTGGGATTTGGTGATTTTGGTGCATTTTTACCCATTTTTTATTAATTTTATTGCATTTTCAGCTCTGCAAAAGTATGTTTGGCGAAGCTAAAATATTCAAACTGTGATTCTAACTACTGATTACACTAGGTGGAAAAAAAGCATTGATTTTTGTGGTTTTATTGGATTTTAGTGATTTTATTGAATTTCACAGTTTTCTTTCCTTTTTGCCCATGGAAACTTTGCCCGCTATATATATATATATATATATATATCTCTCAATTTGGGGGTTTCTGTGCGCAATATAGTTTGGTAAATCTATGCATATTGGGCATCAAACTGTTCAGTAGACCCTGGCATTCATATTTAGGATATTTTATGCCGATACATTATGTAACGTGGGGCATATAATGGGGTTAAAAGTTTTGTGACAATTTCCAGAAATTTTATAAAAAGTGCTACATTCAGCATAGTTTTGCAACTTGGTAATTTGCAATAGAAAGATGTATTTAACTATTTTAGATTTATCAGAATGTGTTTTTTCCAAAAAATATAAGGTTTTCTAGGGTCTTCATAGTGTTAGGGGGTCTCATGGTACATAATACATACACCGGGTGCTTATATTACAGCAGTCAGATGTGAAAATTCATATGCACTTTTTGCATTTGGGTGTCTCTGTACAACACAAAGTTTGGTAAATCGATGTATTTTAGGAATGAAAGTGTTCGATAGATCGCTGGCGTTCATATTTAGGAAGTTTTCTCTTGGTAACTAATACTTTGAGGGAGATAAGATGCTACAAAGTGGAAGCTTTGAGGTGTTTTTCAGCTATTTTATCAAAACCGGCAATCTTGGGAAAGTATTGTGACTTTTTATTATTCATCTTTCTATTCAGGCCTCTCCTATTCATATTACAGTCTCTTATTCAATTCAGTGCATGGTTGTTAGGGCAATTTGGACCCTAGCAACCAGACTGCTGAAATTGCAAACTGGAGAGCTGCTGAATAAAAAGTTAAATAACTCAAAAAACACAAATAATCAAAAGTGAAAACCAATTGCAAATTTTCATTATATCACTCTCTTCCTCATACGAACGAACATATGAAAAACGCTTTAATACCTAATGCTACGTGGAGATACGAACTTGCAAAATGAAAGTTTTTAGGTGATTTTCCAGAATTTTCATACATTTTTATAGAAACCGCTAAGTTCAGAAAAGCTTTGATGTTCGGTAATCAGGAGTGGTTACCCATTTTGGATTTGACAGAATCTGTACTTTTTAAAAGTATATGGTTTCCTGTGGTAGAGCTACTGTTCCAGGATTTATTTGGAATCCAAAGTACTCCATATTGTACTGTTCTACTGTAGTGCTCTGAAATTCAAGTTTTGTGAGGATTTCCAGAAATTTTATAAAAAAGCGTTACATTCAGCATAGTATTGCAGATTGGTAATTTGCAACAGAAAATGTATTCATCCATTTTAGATCCATCAAAAATATGGATCTAAATCTAGGATCTTCATACTGTAAGGGGGTCTTATGGCACATAATACACACACCGGGTGCTTATATCACAGCATCCAGATTGTCAGATATAGAAATGCATATGCACTTTTTGCAGTACTGTACTGCTGGAAATTTTTGATCTAAAGAAGTCAGAAATCTTCATAAAATTATACATATTTGGTATTGCCAAGTTTATGACACTTGAGGCTTTCCAAATCAGTCGAATTTTTGTGCTTAAAGTGAAATATTTTGCATAAATCCCTATATACTAAAAAAAAATGTAAATTTTAAATTTTTGGGTATTTAGAGCTCTAAATCGTTTTCCAGAAGTGAAAACACACAAAAACTCAGGCAGAATTAGAAAGCTTGGGCTCTCCCAAAAAAAACAAAAAAAAAAAACAACATATAGTTTTCCTAGGTAAACTAAAAATCCACACCCCCCCATGAAAAGCCCCAAAAATGAGAGAGCGCAAAAGGCTCAAAGAACGTCTGGCAAATATTTTTTATGGCTGCAAATTAATATACATTTACCAACATAAAAACAAGCTCTTATCTGTTTATTAAAAGCCCCCTGAGGTTGGAGTTTTTCTTTGCAGGTCTCACTTCCTGTTCTCTCATGAGACTTCCAGGGGAAGGGAAGTGGTATCAGGGGCCAGGTTAATGAGTTTGTTGCTGGCCTGGGCCAGCTCGGAGATGGAGACGCGCCCCCTCTGTCTGATAAACCGGGCCACGGCGGTCAATTCTTCGGGGGTGATGTAAATGAATTTGCCACGGTCATCGATGACACCTGAAAATAAGACATGTACACTGAACCCAAGAATAGATTAAATGACAGCCTACATTAAAACGGTAGTACAGTTGTAGACCGTGCTTATCTTAGCAACTTTTTAATTGGTCTTTTTTTAAAAACAGTTTTTGCGTTAAGCCATCAAGCAGCTTATCAGGGGTGGTAGGACATCACCGGGGGGGGGGGGGGGAGATTGATCACAGAAAAGAAAAGTCTTGGGAGTTTCTCATGGTCTGTAAAGAGAATTTAATGTCATGTTACTTGTTCAGTGTTCATTTGTTGCCTTTTCCTTTTATGTTAAAGATAAGAATTCGGAGACCCTATTTTCCAGGGAAAGGTAAAGTACATCTTCCCCTTTTTAGATCAGGGTAATGTATTAAGCTTTATCTAAGAAAATTTGCTTTTTTGTTGTTTAATTCACAGGACAGATTTATTGGGACTGTATTATGGTTTCGTGGACCTAATTTGGAATATGGACTTTTTGCCAAAACGAAGGGTTTAATTGTTAACTCAAATCTATGATGTCATGTTTGGGGTGCTTATATTTGCAATAACACAGTGGTGGGCATGTCTGATGAAGGGACGTGGCCCCTGAAATGTTACACTATCGGATAAACACACAGGGGATAACCCCGCTTGCATCCAGTCCTTGTGTGCCGGTATTTCTCACATTTGGGACTATACGAAGGTGCCGATCCCTGCGTTTCCAACAACCATATGAATATTCTGTTTTGTTACATTTAAATTCTACCTTTTTGTGCTGCACAACAGGGTGCAATGTAGGGAATTCCTGTAAGAAAGTCGTTATTGACAACTCTTGGCACTATCTCATGGCGTGAGGCATGGTATACACTACTGCAGCACTGGGAACACAATCACCTGTTATAGATCCGTCGGCCAGCAAGTCTTGTATCCTGCTGATTGCATCCTGGGCAAGAGACAGAGAAACATAAATATTTGCCTTTGGGCCTTTTGTACCAGTGGATAATGGAAGAGATGGACAATAAGGGAGGAGACAATGAGTGTAAGTTACATGTAACAAAAATGACTTGGTGGGAGAGAAGATGTCACTGTTGGGTACAGACCAATGAACAGAACAAACCATACACACAGGGGTCGGCACACACCGGAGACTATGGATTCAGGGAACAGACAGGAGTTGGAAGGCTGGGGACAGACCATTGAAGAAAAGCAAATGAGGGGAACAGACCCCAGAACAGACTGGGGATTCAAGGGGCAGAACGTGGAAGGGAGAGTGAACGGAGAGAAAAGGCAACAGAAGGTACAGTGGATGATAGAGACAGACTATGGAAGGTACAGTAGATGGTGGAAACAGAGTATGGACGGTACAGTAGATTGAGGGGACAGGCTATGGAAGGTACAGTAGATGGAGGAGACAAACTATGGAAGGTACAGTAGATGGAGGAGACAGACTATGGAAGGTACAGTAGATGGTGGAAACAGAGTATGGACGGTACAGTAGATTGAGGGGACAGGCTATGGAAGGTACAGTAGATGGAGGAGACAGACTATGGTAGGTACAGTAGCTGGAGGAGACAGACTATGGAAGGTACAGTAGCTTGAGGGGACAGACTATGGAAGGTACAGTAGATTGAGGGGACAGGCTATGGAAGGTACAGTAGATGGAGGGGACAGACTATGGAAGGTGCAGTAGATGGAGGGGACAGACTATGGAAGGTACAGTAGATGGAGGAGACAGACTATGGAAGGTACAGTAGATGGAGGAGACAGACTATGGTAGGTACGGTATATGGTGAAAACCGACTATGGAAGGTACAGTATATGGAGGAGACAAGACTAAGGAAGGTACAGTAGCTTGAGGGGACAGACTATGGAAGGTACAGTAGATGGTGAAAACAGACTATGGAAGGTACAGTAGCTTGAGGGGACAGACTATGGAAGGTACAGTAGATGGAGGGGACAGACTATGGAAGGTACAGTAGATGATGGAGACAGACTGGAAGGTACAGTAGATGGTGAAAACAGACTATGGAAGGTACAGTAGATGGAGGGGACAGACTATGGAAGGTACAGTAGATGGAGGGGACAGACTATGGAAGGTACAGTAGATGGAGGGGACAGACTATGGAAGGTACAGTAGATGGAGGAGACAGACTATAGAAGGTACAGTAGATGGAGGAGACAGACTATAGAAGGTACAGTAGATGGAGGAGACAGACTATTGAAGGTACAGTTGATGGAGGAGACAGCTTCTATTAACTTACCTGAGCTCTTAGCCCAAAATGTGCCCCCAAATCTTCCAAAATCACCACCTTCGATGTCTATAAAGAGAGGACATGGCAGCGAGTTAGTATTGAAGATCACTAGATGTTCCCATAGTAACAAGGGCCCTAGTGTAGAACATTATGAATATATAAAGCTTCATCAATATTATTTATTGACATGGGATTGTAAGCACAATGGCATATAACAAGGGGGCTTGTGACCAGCCTGCCAGTGAGACAATGGCTGCCAAGGGTGAAGCTGCAGGCTGAGCTAGTGATACATTCACAGAATGAAAACGAAAGCAAATAGAAATATATTATGAGCTGGAAGCCGAGGTGCTGGAGTAGTAGTCACGATGTTAGCGGCAGCCAGACTGGAGCACTGAACCCTGTGGACTGAGGAATCTGCCAGTGGAACAGTCCATGGAATTCAGTTCTCAGAGCCGGGCCCTGCCATTGGTTCTCTCAGTCTTCACAGGCAGGAAGTTGTGCCAGCTTCCTGCAGATAAAGGGGTGGTCTACTTCTGCTAACAGACGGGCACAGCGGAGGAGTCTCTCCTTACAATCCAGTGGGACGGCAAAACAAGGCCATTGCTCTAAACATTTGTTTTCTACAGACATTGAACATATATGTACAGTACTTATACATTAAATGTAAAATAAGCATTATTATCCTTTACATAGAACCAATGTAAAACGTTGGGTACAGCTAAGAGACCTGTTTTCCGGATAAGGGATCTTTCTGTAATTTGTATCTTCATACCTTAAGTCTACTAGAAAATCATGTAAACATTAAATAAACCCAATAGGCTGGTTTTGCTTCCAATAAGGATTAATTATATCTTAGTTGGGATCAAGTACAAGCGACTGTTTTATTATTACACAGAAAAAGGAAATTATTTTTAAAATCTGGATTATTTGGATAATATTGAGTCTATAGGAGTCTACAGGAGATGGCCTCAGAATGCTTGGGACCTGGGTTTTTCTGGATAATGAATATTTCCGTAATTTGGATCTTCATACCTTAAGTCTACTAAAAAATCATGTAAACATTAAATAAACAAACAAATACAAGAGTCCTCTGCACTCAACCCATTATCAATATATTTAAGACAGAGACATTTTGTGCTACTGCTACTGAAAAATGCCTTACCCTTTAAACAACACAGGGATTGTTTGTCCATATATTACAATATATTTAAGCTGAACAACTACGTCACAGTCATCCCATATCTGGCCAGTCCTACGCTCAATTTTCATCTGATTCATTAAGAATTCTATTGCTTCATTATACATTTTACACAGGGACTAGTTTTACCTGCAAGATGACGGTGACGTAGTTGTTCAGCTTAAAATATATTGCAATATATGGACAAACAATCCCTGTTTTGCTTAAAAGGTAAAGCTGGCCATAGATGCAAAGATCCGATCGTTCAAATCCCTGAATGATCGGACTTCCCCATCTCCCGACCTGCCAATAACCATTCAGACCAAATAAAGTAGAAAAGAACAGATCAGCCGATGTTCTGCCCCTGACAGCAATCGTACGACAGTTATGTCTGACAAAACCTTCTGACAGTCTCCCTCTGAAAATCATCTGATCGGCAATACATGCAAAGATATTATCGGCAGCTGACAGAATTCTTTTAACCTGTCCGATCGACCAAACTTCATGGGACGAAAAATGTCGGGACTCTCCACACACGGTCCGAAAATCGTACGAATCGAGGATTCGTACGATCAGATCTTTGCATCTATGGCCAGCTTAAATGAAAACTATACCCCCAAATGAACACTTAAGCAACATATAGTTTATATCATATTAAGTGACATATTAAAGAATCTTACCAAACTGGAATATATATTTAAGTAAATATTGTTCTTTTACATCTCTTGCCTTGAGTAGGGTTGCCACCTTTATTAAAAAAATTTACCGGCCAGTGGGGGGCGGGCACCAAAAGGGGGGCGGTCCATGTCACTAAAAGGGGCGGAGCTACACAGTGTGCCACAAAAGGGGCGGAGCTAGTGTGCCACAAAAGGGGCGGAGCAACATCACACAGCGCTGGAAAAAAATGTAAGTTCTTTGCGAATTGGGGGCAGGCCAGGGGCTTTTTTTAAAGGGTAATACAAATTACCGGCAATTGCATTGCCGGTAAATTTGTAATACCGGCCCTGGCCTTGGCAGGTGTTTTACCATTTTCTGATGGTCTGTGTGCTGTCTCAGAGATCACCTGACCAGAAATACTGCAGCTCTAACTGTAACAGGAAGAGATCACCTGACCAGAAATACTGCAGCTCTAACTGTAACAGGAAGAAGTGTTGAAGCAAAAGACACAACTCTGTCTGTTAATTGGCTCATGTGACCTAACAAGTATGGTTTATTGGTATGTTTGTGTGCACAGTGAATTGTACAATCCCAGGGGTGGCCCTTGTTTTTTAAAATGGCAGTTTTCTAATTATTATTACCCAATGGCACATACTACTAGAAAAGAATATTATTATGAAAATGGTTTATTTACATGAAACAGGGTTTTACATATGAGATGTTTTATGCAACATCTTTTTATAGAGACCTACATTGTTTGGGGGTATAGTTTTCCTTTAAGACATTTTTAGTAGCTTATGGCACAAAATGTCTCGATGTCTTAAATATATTGATAATGGGTTGAGTGCAGAGGACTCTTGTTTTTGTCTTGTATGAATTTTGTGGTCACAGTCTCATTGTACCCCCACCTAATAGTTTTTAAAAATGAGTGGCGAGGACAACTTTTCTTTGTTATCGTTTATACAGCTCCATGTTGTAGCTCCCACCTGATAAACACTCATTGTCCTGCATATAGATAAATGACTTTCAGGGCCCAGTGAATATCTAAATAGGACTCAAGGGCAGCAGCATTAGGGCTGCCATCAGATATTTGTATCTTAATGGGGAACGATCGCAAAAAGTGAAGTGTAATATAAGCTTCAGCCTAACGAAATAAGAAACTTTCTAAATACAATCAATTCAATATTCTGTATCATTTTTTAAATAATCAAGTTTATCTTCACTATCCCACTATGAGATATTCATTGACAGTTAGATCCAATATATCTTATAGGGGGCTCCTTTCCTAGCAAAGGATCTCTACGGTGGGCGGCACTTAATGGGACAACTTACCTTGATGTAGTTAATGAACTCTGTCAGAAAGCTTCGAGACTGGAAATGAAAAGGAGATTGAATAGAATAAGAATTTACACACCACAGATATCAGTGCAGTCTGCAGCATCCCTGCCCATTAGTCATCTGACCTGTCTGGATTTAAAGGTCAGAGGTGGTGACCTTAATATAACAGGCCTCCCAGGGGTCACACACTCAGCTTTTCCGCTAATAAATGATACAAATGAGTATAAAACCTCAGGGCAGAGATGGGAATTGCAGCTGCAGCAGTGAAAGGGTTAACAAGCTCAGATGTGGTTATTATATAGGGTCCCCTCCTCTCATGTGGTTAGATCACTCAGCAGCCCCTCGTGCAAAACCCTCACGTGTGCTTTGGGCTCACAATTAAATGCCCGTGCATCACATCCCACAGAATAAAAATACCCAAATTAATCTGTTTCACAAGTAAGTGTCATATTTTTTTTTTTGTTATAGATTTTGAGAAATTAAATCAGTTAATAAAGGTCCCTGAGTCACTGGAAATATTTCCAATCACTCGGGGGACCTTTATTGACTCACCTTCATTTGGGCTGCATTCTGTTTTTATTTATTTATTATTATTATATTATTTATTTCTTATTATATATCATTATTATTTTATATATTTTGTATTTATTTTCCAATGGGTGAAATTAGAGTTCACCATTTCATA
Organism: Xenopus petersii; assembly: GCA_038501925.1. Classification (NCBI taxonomy): domain Eukaryota; kingdom Metazoa; phylum Chordata; class Amphibia; order Anura; family Pipidae; genus Xenopus; species Xenopus petersii. Next base: position 11,933,467 of record CM076672.1, read on the forward strand.
AATATACTTTTAAAAATCTTATAGGAATGATTAGAAAATAGGTGGTGAGCTCAAATCTGAATGTCGGATCTGCTGGAATAGATTTTATCTCAGGGGAATCTCTAACTGCCACATGTTCCCCTGGTGCCATCAGTTGGCCCTTGTTATCAGTCTGGGACTCGTGGAATGAATTGCAGGAAGGACACTGATAGGCTGTGGGCAGATATCGGACTGACCAACCAGAGCACCAGCAAACTGCCAGTCGGCCCTACTTCTCTTTATAGTTTATGCCATGGCCAGTGCCCATTTCCGTATAAGAGGAAAAATGGAGGGGAGGAACTAAATTATTAAAGGGGAACTATCCCGAATATGAAAATTTATTATAAGCTTCATCATACAGAAACAAGAAACTTTCTAAATACAATCACTTAAATATTCTGCATTGTTTCTGAAATAATCAATTTTATCTTCACTATCCCTCTCTCAGCATCTGTTTCTCTTCATTCTGTCTTCATGCAGCAGTTGGGTGTCAGATATTCATTGACAGTTAGATCCAATATATCTTATAGGGGGGGGCTCCTTTTGCCTAGAAGATGTATTAGAGCTCACTCTATTAAAATCACCAGACATCATGTCTCTCTACATGCAGAATTTGTGCAAAAGTTATTTTGTTAGATTTTGTTTGTACTGGAATCAGGTATTTGAGTGAGCTCTAATTCATGTTTCTCTTAATTCTGTCTTCATGCAGCAGTTGGGTGTCAGATATTCATTGACAGTTAGATCCAATATATCTTATAGGGGGACTCCCTTTCCTAGCAGATGTATTAGAGCTCATTTAAATAACCGATTCCAGTAGAAACAAAATCTAACAAAATAACTGCCTTTTGCACAAATTCTGCATGTAGAGAGACATGATGTCTGGTGATTTTAATAGAGTGAGCTCTAATACATCTTCTAGGCAAAAGGAGCCCCCTATAAGATATATTGGATCTAACTGTCAATGAATATCTGACACCCAACTGCTGCATGAAGAGAGAATGAAGAGAAACAGATGCTCAGAGAGGGATAGTGAAGATAAACTTGATTATTTCAGAAACAATGCAGAATATTTAATTGATTGTATTTAGAAAACGGCTTATTTCGGTATGGTGAAGCTTATATTAAATTTTCATTTTCACGATAGTTCCCCTTTAAACTGCCCACCTCCAGGGCCCCACGGCTGGACCCCACTGTTCCAAAGCAGTGGCATAGAAATAAAATTCCTGCTCAAGTTTCCTCTGTGGCCCCTTTCAGAATCTCACCCATAAATCATCACAGGCCCCAAGGAATGAAGAAGAATTATTGTGACTCCTGTGTGTCCTGTCCTTGTGCCCCTTCAAATTCTCAATCCCCATTAGAGTCCAGGGATTACAGGTTGGACATATGTAAATAATATATCTTTGTTCCTATTGGATAGTCCCACTCAATGCTGCATCTCTCCATGGGCACAGTATTGACTCCCCAATGGAGAGAAAGGTCTGTGATTATATATTCCCAGTAATAATGTCTCATTGTTAATAAGCATGTACCCCCAAAAATTGGATAAGGTCTGTTTACTGGGGGCCAGTTAGTTTATCAAGCTCAAGGCTGGCAGCAATCCAGTCCCTGGTGGCCTGTCCTCCATACGATCATTCAGTACTCTCAGTGCCGCATCTATACTGGGGTCTGGCACAGGACAATACTCTCAGTGCCGCATCTATACTGGGGTCTGGCACAGGACAATACTCTCAGTGCCGCATCTATACTGGGGTCTGGCACAGGACAATACTCTCAGTGCCGCATCTATACTGGGGTCTGGCACAGGACAATACTCTCAGTGCCGCATCTATACTGGGGTCTGGCACAGGACAATACTCTCAGTGCCGCATCTATACTGGGGTCTGGCACAGGACAATACTCTCAGTGCCGTGTCTATACTGGGGTCTGACACAGGACAATACTCTCAGTGCCGCATCTATACTGGGGTCTGACACAGGACAATACTCTCAGTGCCGCATCTATACTGGGGTCTGACACAGGACAATACTCTCAGTGCCGCATCTATACTGGGGTCTGACACAGGACAATACTCTCAGTGCCGCATCTATAATGGGGTCTGGCACAGGACAATACTCTCAGTGCCGCATCTATACTGGGGTCTGGCACAGGACAATCTATACTGGGGTCTGACACAGGACAATACTCTCAGTGCCGCATCTATACTGGGGTCTGACACAGGACAATACTCTCAGTGCCGCATCTATAATGGGGTCTGGCACAGGACAATACTCTCAGTGCCGCATCTATACTGGGGTCTGGCACAGGACAATACTCTCAGTGCCACATCTATACTGGGGTCTGACACAGGACAATACTCTCAGTGCCGCATCTATACTGGGGTCTGACACAGGACAATACTCTCAGTGCCGCATCTATACTGGGGTCTGGCACAATACTCTCAGTGCCGCATCTATACTGGGGTCTGGCACAGGACAATACTCTCAGTGCCGCATCTATACTGGGGTCTGACACAGGACAATACTCTCAGTGCCGCATCTATACTGGGGTCTGACACAGGACAATACTCTCAGTGCCGCATCTATAATGGGGTCTGGCACAATACTCTCAGTGCCGCATCTATACTGGGGTCTGGCACAGGACAATACTCTCAGTGCCGCATCTATACTGGGGTCTGGCACAGGACAATACTCTCAGTGCCGCATCTATACTGGGGTCTGGCACAATACTCTCAGTGCCGCATGTATACTGGGGTCTGGCACAGGTCAATACTCTCAGTGCCGCATCTATACTGGGGTCTGGCACAATACTCTCAGTGCCGCATCTATACTGGGGTCTGGCACAGGACAATACTCTCAGTGCCGCATCTATACTGGGGGTCTGACACAGGACAATACTCTCAGTGCCGCATCTATACTGGGGTCTGGCACAGGACAATACTCTCAGTGCCGCATCTATACTGGGGTCTGGCACAGGACAATACTCTCAGTGCCACATCTATACTGGGGTCTGACACAGGACAATACTCTCAGTGCCGCATCTATACTGGGGTCTAACACAGGACAATACTCTCAGTGCCGCATCTATACTGGGGTCTGGCAAAGGACAATACTCTCAGGGCCGCATCTATACTGGGGGTCTGACACAGGACAATACTCTCAGTGCCGCATCTATACTGGGGGGCTGGCACAGGACAATACTCTCAGTGCCGCATCTATACTGGGGGGCTGGCACAGGACAATACTCTCAGTGCCACGTCTATACTGGGGGGCTGGCACAGGACAATACTCTCAGTGCCGCATCTATACTGGGGGGCTGGCACAGGACAATACTCTCAGTGCCATGTCTATACTGGGGTCTGACACAGGACAATACTCTCAGTGCCGTGTCTATACTGGGGGGCCAGCACTGAGAAAGTTTCTGTTTTTACTGGGTGTGGAGGTGTATGTAAGTAACATATATTAATATATATACATTAAGAGGATACAGGTTTTAACATATACAATTATATTTGCTCTGCTGATCTAACTAAAGATTATGAGGCTTTTAGGGGCAGTGTTTTTCAATTACAGTTAACTACAACTCCCAGCATCCCCAGCTATCCGCAGAGTCAGTGGTTCAGGACATTGTGAAAGGCTGGGAGTTTCACATCTCCTGTGCAACCCTTCATAATTGCCCTGGCAGAAAAGAGCTTGCAATCCACTTACCTCCTCTTCACTCATGGACTCCTGCACACCCTCCTCTTCCACTACAAAGCTCTCCTTCAGCTTCAGGTACTCCTCATACTCTCTCTTCTCCTGCTCCTCCTTGGCTTTCCGCTCTTCCTCCTCCTACCCAGGGAACACAGCGCAACTGTGAGTCTCCCACACGGCCCTGGGGCCCCAGGAGAGCTCTGATACAAGTCCCCCTATTCTCATAATCCACTGCTGAACCTCCTGATCCCCAACAAGTCACAGGTTAGAGCTGCATTTAAAGCCCCACAGTCCCACACACAGACAGATAGACAGACACAGATAGACACACACACAAAGAGCTTTTTATAGAGAACAGGAAGCTGCATTTGCATCCAGTGTACACTCCCCCATATACTATCAGCTATTAGAGCTCTCTCTCTCATATTTATTTATATATTTATATATATATATATATATCTCAATTAGCAATGGACCAGCACTCCCTTTTCTTAAAACGTAATATTCTTTATTGTTGTCTTGGTATCAAACCGACGTCCACCTTAGGACCTTTTTCATCATCCTTGAAAAAGGTCCTAAGATGGACTGAAACGTCGGTTTGATACCAAGACAACAATAAAGAATATTACGTTTTAAGAAAAGGGAGTGCTAATTGCTAATTGATATATACATATAATTACCGTGCACCCCACCATCAACAGTAGCCTTGGAGTGCGGATATTCATTGGAGAAAGTATATATATATATATATATATATATATATATATATATATATATATATATATATACATATATATATATATATACATATATACACACACACACGTCATATATACTCAGTCTCTTGTATACACATCTCCTATTTACTCCTTATACATGTACCTGCGATTTATATGTACATGTCCTATGCACCGTCACATACATACATACATACATACGTGTACCTGCACTTTAACCCTCTCGGTTCGTAGTGGGTGCCCGGTCAAATGGTATTATGCAACTTTTCAAGATGGACCAGCACTCCAGTTTGTTCAATCAAACGTGAATATTTATTTGAATAGTCACTCTCGTGTCCAACGTTTCGGCCCACATCTGGGCCTTTATCAAGGCCTTTATCCTTGATAAAGGCCCAGATGTGGGCCGAAACGTTGGACACGAGAGTGACTATTCAAATAAATATTCACGTTTGATTGAACAAACTGGAGTGCTGGTCCATCTTGAAAAGTTATATATATATATATATATATATATATATATATATATATATATAGTAGTGTTTGGGAAGGTGAACGAGTGAAGCTGAGGGAGGACATGTGACCTAGTTGATAGAGAGAAGTTGATCTCTGTTGAACTGTAACAAGGTGCTAATCTTGGGCCGGAGTCTCAGAGGCCCTGGGGTGGTCAGGGAGACTAAGGGGGCAGATTTATTAAGGTTCAAGTTGTGCTTTCCACGAAAAAGCTGAGTTTTCGAGGGTATTTTTGGTACAAAATTGGGTAAAAAATAAATAAATAAAAATTACGAGATCTTTTATAACCCAACCCTGGAAATAACTTCATGATGTTCTAGTTTTTTCTCTTGAAAACTTGATCAATTTGAGCCATTCAAGTTTTTTGTTTTTGTTTGTTTTTTGCCAAAAACTCACTCAATTCAAGTTTTCGTGTTGTTAACCCCGAACTCGCTGATTCAAGTTGATAAATAACCCAGTAATTTGTGCCGCTGAATGAAGACAGGCCCCCGTTGTGATGTGTTTATCTGTCGATAAAGGCAAAATCCTATTTTTCAGCCTTTTTGTTTCCTCTTCTCTACATAAGAAATCCACTCACCTACTATGTAATATCTGCTATTAACTGTCACACACACACACTGCAACGTACATGTGCACACCAGGGAAACTGCCATATTCACTGCTTTATATACAGTACACACACATATATATATATATGCAAATAGAACAGGATTCAGTAACTTTAGTACAATCACTTCCCTCCAATGAAGCCTTAATTCAATAGAAATAGCTGTCAATATTCCAATAAAAGCACAACTTTTGCAGCAATGTTCTGCGTTTGACCAAGTTCTTATCCACAGCTATACATTTTTTAAATATATATATATATCTATATATATCTATATATATATATATATATATATATATATATATATATATATATATATATATATATATATATATATATATATATATATATATATATATATATATATATATATATATATATATATATATAAATACATATACAGGTATGGGACCCAGATGATGCATCTTTCTGTACTTTGAATCTTCATACCTTAAGTCTACTAGAAAATCATGTAAAAATTAAATAAACCCAATAGGCTGGTTTTGCTTCTAATAAGGATTAATTATATCTTAGTTGGGATCCAGTACAAGTGACTTATTATTTTGCAGAAAAAAAGAAATAATTTTTAAACATTTGGATTATTTGGATAAAATGTACTCTATGGGAGGCAGCCATCAGAACTTTCTGGATAATGGGTTATTTAGAACGGGTTGTAATAATTAAACAGAATCTTGTACTTGGTCTCAGCAAAGATATAATTCAAGAGTTTGTTCACATTTGAGTTAACGGTTAGTATGATGTTGAGAGTGATATTAATTGGTTATTTTTGGAGTTATTTAGCTTTTTATTCAGCAGCTCTCCAGTTTGCAATGTCATCAGTCTGGTTGCTAGGGTCCTAATTCCCTTAGCAACCATTCATTGATTTGAATAATGAGACTGGAATATGAATAGAAAGATAAGAAATAAAAAGTAACAATAACAATACATTTGTAGCCTTACAGAGCATTTGTTTTAGATGGGGTCAGTGACCCCCGTTTGAAAGCTGGAAAGAGTCAAAGGAAGAAGGCAAATAATTCAAAAACTATGAAAAAGAAAAAAGAAAAGACCATTTGAAAAGTTTAGAATTGGCCATTCTATAACACACTAAAATGAACTTAAATGTGAACCACCCATTTAAAAATGAACAGTTAGTATGAAGGACACACAGGATTCTAAGTTAGTTTGAATAGTTAGTTAGTTAATTTTTTTTTAATACATACAAATTTCTGTTCAGTGTTGCTGGGGATTAATTACCCTAGCAACAATTTGGAAGTGAAAAGTGAAGATTCAGTGTAGAGGGCCTGATATGTATGATAAGCAATTAAAAACAATAATAATATGCCTTTAAGATGGTAAAAAGAAGAAGCGAATAAAGTGCTGATCTGGGGCAGTGCCGTGTGTATAAGTGTCAGCTGGGGCCTCTGAATACAGGGAAACAACTGTCAGTGGGAAGGAGGAGTAGTTTATGGCTCAGAGCTAAACCTTTACTAAAAACACACCACAAAATCCCTTCTTTTAAACAGATTCAAGTTAATTTACTTTTTTTTTTTTTTAACAAATTGCTGTGTGTAAGTAACATTGCTGAAGCAGATCTATATTAAGCCTTATCTGTTTAAGGACTGCTCAGTGCATTGGTTTCACTCCAAGTGCCAGTGTAGAAGTGACTTATTTCCAGTGACAGACACTTCTGTACATGAGAATAAAGGCACAGACTTATTTACTATTCACATGTTACATGAGAAATGGGAAGCAGTGGTTTGGAGCTGGAGGGTAAATAATATAATGATACCACCTCAGAGTTCCCTGTATAACTCAGCTTGCAGCCTTGTGCCTTTATATGGTCACAGAACAACCCCTCAGTGACTTCTAATATCCTTATCATTTACAGTAGGGGGTACATTATCCTTTATAATACATGAGTGATACTCAGAGGTCCCTGTATAACTCACCCTGCAGCCTTGTGTCTTTATATGGTCACAGAACAACCCCTCAGTGACTTCTAATATCCTTATCATTTACAGTAGGGGGTACATTATCCCTTATAATACATGAGTGATACTCATGGATGCATTACCAGCAAGAAAAGTCAAGAACCTGAGTTATATATTTAGTTTGTGGATTGCATTTTCCAGTAGAATAATAAAAATAACTGGAAAATGAGAATAAAAGGTCAGCCATGTGTGCATTCTGGATAACAGGTCCCATACCTGTATAACAAAAGCAATAACATAACCATGCAGCCTCTCTATTGTGTGTGAGGCCTATGGGCAGGTCCAGAAGAATATTATGTGAATCTTACTTGAGTCTGAGCCAACAAAATGTAATTGCTTGCGATTATATCATTAGCCAATCAAAAGCTGCCTTAAACTTGTTCGTTTGTGTTCAAACTATTCAACAGGAGGAGGAAAAGTTGACTTTGCAAATTAGGGGTGGGAAGGGGAAACCATTTTTTACTTGCTTGTTTTGTGACAAAAAGTCACGCAATTTCCCTCCCCACCCTAATTTGCATATGCAAATTAGGATTCGAATTCGGAATCCTCCCCGAATACCAAACCGAATCCTGGATTTACTGCATAAATAATGAAAACCAATTGGAAAGCTGCTTAGAATTGGCCATTCTATAACATACTAAATGTTAACTTAAGGGTAAACCACTCCTTTAAGCATATGCCTTCATACACACAATATTTGAATTTGAATAAGAGACAGGAATATGAATAGGAGAGGCCTGAATAGAAAGAGGAGGAATAAAAAGTAACAATAACAATACATGTGTAGCCTTACAGAGCATTTGTTTTTTTAGATGGGGGACCCCCTCCATTTGAAAGCTGGAAACATGCAGAAGATGAAAAAGGCAAATAATTCAAAAAACTACTTATAAGCTACTTATAACTTTGCCATAACGTATTTGCCCAAAGCTTTTTTAGTGTCAGTATCACTTTAAAGGTGAACCCCCCTTTACGGCTCCCATTCAGAAAGGACTTCAAGCCCCGTAATTTCTGTACAGCAGATCTGACTGGGGGATTCACATTTCTATTTGTTTTCAGCAAATGTGGGGAAAGTCAAAATACCATCTCTGTTCTACTACTATATATATACATATACACACACACACACACACATATACATATATATATATATATATATATATATAGACACACACACACACATATAAATAATACACAGAAGCCATGAATATCTTGTAAATTATATCCTTATAAACGGTGACTAGTGATGTCATCAGTTATAAACGGTGAGTCTTGAAACTCCTCCGTAACTTATAATATCCTTCTATTTTAGTACAGGTACTTTATTCACTATATATATATATATATATATATATATATATATATATATATATATATATATATATACACACACACACATACACACACACACACACACACACACACACACACTGCATAATTAGCTGTTACCATATGAAACACTAAACAGCAAAGAAAAAAAAAAAAGCTCAAATTCAAAGAAAATAAAAATACCAGATTTAAGGTCAAAGTGTCGTTTGATAAATCAGTCACATGAGACCAAAAAACAGGACAGAAATAGGCTCACGGGGGTGATTAAATGTCACTACACAAAACACACATTTATGAGGATAAATCGGGTGCAAGAAAAATACTAGTTACTAAAAACACAGGAAGTTTCAAATATTTTCTATCATTTTCTGCAACGGATTTGAAATGTCATTTTTTTTTTAAATTGCCTTAAAATAGACTTTTGTTTGTTTAAAAAAATTATTTTAATTGTTAATACAATGTGTAGATGATATTTTCAGGTAATTCACCAATTGATTTATATAGTGAATAAAATACCCCCTCTTCTAATTAGGGCCGAACCTAATCCTAATTTGCATATGCAAATTAGGGGTGGGCAGGGAAATCGCTTGACTTTTTGTCACAAAACAAGGAGGTAAAAAATTGTTTCCCCCTCCCACCCCTAATTTGCATATGCAAATTAGGATTCGATTCGGTATTGGGCTGAATCTTTCGATAAGGATTTGGGGGTTCGGCCTAATCCAAAATAGTGGATTCGGTGCATTCCTACTTGTAATATATATAGTGAATAAAGTACCCCCTTTTGTAAAATATAAGGATATTATAAGTTACCGTGGAGCTTCATGACCATATAAAAGTATGAGGCCGAAGGCCAAGTGTTTTTATACAGGTCATGGAACTCAGAGGCAACTTCTAATATCCTCATATTTTGCAACTGGGGGTACTTTATTTATTATAATACACAAGTTCCAGTGAGTCATGTGACCGAAATAAAATCAGAACTCACCGTTTATAACTGATGACATCAGAACTCACCGTTTATAAGGAAATAATTTACAAGATATTCATGGCTTTTGTGTATTATAAGGATATTTTATATATATATATATATATATATATATATATATATATATATATATATATATATATATATATATATATATATATATATATATATATATATATATATAGAATACATACATATATTATATATACGAGTCACAGAGGAGTTCTATAATTTTATATAAAAGCACAAGACTGAAGGCCGAGTGTTTTTATACAGGTCATAGAACTCCGAGGTGACTTCTAATATCCTCATATTTTACAACAGGGGGTACTTTATTTATTATAATACACAAATTTCAGTGAGTCATGTGACAGAAATTACATCACTAATTATATATCCTGTAAATGATATCCTTATAAATGGTGCTCAGTGACAACATCAGTTATAACTTATACATTTGTTTATTATAAATACCTAGTATTATAAGGATATTAGAAGTCACCTTTATATCATGTCACTCCTCTGTGACTTATATTTTACAATAGGAGCTGTGTATAATATATATCAGAGTAATGAATTTGGCCTGATTAATGTCCAGAAAAAAAAAAATACTTTAATGTAAAACTTTAAACATTTTTTTTGATGCTATATGTATATATTTAATTTAAATGTAGAAACGAGACCATTTCACAGAAAGCTGCCGGAATTACAGGTATGGGATCCATTATCCAGAAAGCTTAGAATTACGGGAAGGCCGTCTCCCATAGACTCCATTTTACCCAAATAATCCTGATTTTTAAAATTGATTTCCTTTTTCTGTGTAATAATAAAACAGTCGCTTGTACTTGATCCCAACTAAGATATAATTAATCCTTATTGGAGGCAAAACCAGCCTGTTGGCTTTATTTAATGTTTATATGATTTTCTAGTAGACTTAAGGCATGAAGATCCGAATTACAGACAGATCCATTATCTGGAATACCCCAGGTCTGAGCATTCCGGATAACAGGTCCCATAACTGTATTACAAACATATTTTTTAAATAAAGCAAATGCCTATGTCATAATGAGCTTTTATTTAAGGTGGTACTGCCAAAAAAAAAAAAAAATCACATACATTTGGCCCAAATTCCCTCAATGAATTGATCTTCTCGCCCCCTTTCAGCCATAAGTGTACCTCACTAGAAAGCAGATTTTTCACGGCTCACCAACACTCTAAATCTCAGCCACCACTGTTATTTCTGGTCAGGAGTCTTCAACGTTCCAACTGCCAACACTGCACCAACTGTCACCCGATTCCTCCCTACACTTGTCTCATCTCTGCACAGAAAGTTCATAACCGGTAAACAGACGTCCTGTCACCACTGAGTCAGCCGCTCACTTTTACACCGACATTATTCATTTCTTTCTGATAAAACTGCCCGGGTTTTGGGAAAAACATTGCGGCCAGACACAGGCTCGAAATCACAGTCACAGGCCTTCTGTGTAGAATGGCAGAGGCCACGGATTTAAGGGGAAATATGCCATTCATTCACTTTAAAGGAAAACTAATCCGTAAATATGAATGTGGCTAAAAATGTCATATTTGATATAATGAACTTATGTCACAAGGTTAAAGTTTGAGCTTGTCAATAGCAGCAATGATCCAGGACTTCAAACTTGTCACAGGGGGTCACCATCTTGGAAAGTGTCTGTGACACTCACATGCTCAGTGGGCTCTGATTGGCTGTTGAGAAGCTAAGCTTAGGGCTCGTCACTAATTATCCATCAGAAAATGAGCTTCCCTGGCTGTAATATAAGCTGATGCTACTGGTTTGCTGATTATTCAATTCTGATGCTAATTGCACTGGTTTCTGTGCTGCCATGTAGTAATTATGTGTATTAATTACTAATCAGCCTTATATTGTGACATTTCTATTCTATGTGTACTGTATATTGTGAGTGGGTCCCTAAGCTCAGTAAGTGACAGCAGCACAGAGCATGTGCAGTGAATCAGCAGAAAAGAAGATGGGGAGCTACTGGGGCATCTTTGGAGACACAGATCTTTACTGCTAAAGGGCTGTGGTTGCCTTGGGCTGGTACAGAAGCACAAAACATCATGTACAATATTTCTAGCCTAATTCTTTAGTTAGGCTTTAGTTCTCCTTTATGGGGATGTCAACCCCAAAATAACATTTTAATAACAGTAAAAAATGTGACTTTCCAAAATACCATCTTTAGACCCCGTTGAAGGATTTCAAAATAATTTGTAAATGTAACTACTACTGAAAGTGGCTCCGAAGTAGCCCAAGCCAAGACTGCCATTCCCACAATGCTTTGGGAGCTTCTTGAAGGGTCTATGAATCAGCCGATTCTTCTGCTAGACTGTCTCTATAGTGCCGATATGATTCTATAATAATTATGTTATGATGCAGAGGAGATGGAAACTGCATGAATATTGTGTAATTTGTTTCCAAGTAAAACCAGAGGATGCGTTAGAAGGTTACAAATCTGCTTTAATTAGCAATAACTTATGGGAATTAATCAACTGGGTCCCGCCCACTTTATAAAGGTGGAAACACCAAATCAGCTTTAATCAATGGGGGAATTTGACTTGTTTTAGGAGCAAAAATATGAAAGGAAGTACAAAAAAAAAGTTACCATTTTATTACATCAAAAACTTACAAAACTGAAAACATTAGTCCTACGTGTTTCTACCATCACATGGTCTTCATCAGGGGAAAAGCAATAAAAATGTAGAACGATTGTAACGTCAGTGCAGGTTTATACCTTCATCTTCTGCCTTTTTATTGTAAAAAAACGCGTAAGGTCTAATTAGTTCATTTTTGTAACTTTTTGATGTAATAAAACATTAACTTTTTTTTACTTAGAGTGTGCAATTGACTATTATCGTGTGGGGCATTTAATAGGGAGCCTCCTCTGGATTAGCAACTCTTATTTATAGGGGTACGCCTTTTAACTAACTATTTTTCAGGAGCTAAGGGCGAGGGGTATTTATTATTATTTTTTTTTTTAAATAACTTTAATTTTCAAGAACAGAATCACATAACATGGGGGGATGGGAAAGCATTTCTTTAAAGGGGCAGTAAGACAATGTGAAAATGCCTGAAGGATGACTCCTGCTGTAAAGCAATACCTCGTTCCTACATACAACAGATATTTAAAGGAGAAGGAAAGGTTTTTTAAAACTAAGTAAGGCAAGCCTTATCAAAAAGGTCCACCTAAATATACCAGTAAACCCTCAACGTAATGCTGCTCTGAATCCTCTGTCAAAAGAAACAGCACATTTCTTTCCTTCTATTGTGTACTCATGGGCTTCTGTATCAGACTTCCTGTTTTCAGCTTAAACCTCCAGGGCTAGCGCTTGAGCATGCTCAGTTTGCTGCTCTCTCCCTCCTCCCCTCCCTGCTGTAATCTGTGCCCATAGCTATGATTGAGGAGGGAGAGAATCAGGCAGGAAGTGATATCACAGCAAGCTAATATGGCAGCTGCTATCCTAAACAAAGATAGCTTCTAGAGCTGTTTACTCAGGTATGGTAAAGTATTCTACAGAATAAATCTAGTCTTATAGCTTGCACTATTGCAGCTAATCTATTGGCAATAAACTGCCTCCGTAGCTTTCCTTCTCCTTTAAAGAATTAGGCATTGCTTGTTATACAAGATTATTTTATTATTATTATTATTATTATTATTATTATTAACATGTATTTCTATAGCGCCAACATATTGCGTAGCACTGTAAAGTAAATGTGATTATACAACTACATCACACAAATTACATATATAGAACATATGGAGTAACAAACATCACAATCAATACAGGTACAAAAAGGTGAGGAAGGCCCTATGCATAGGCATACAGTCTAAAGGGAAGGGAGTAATACACAAGGTGTGGGAGTGGGCAAGATCGAAGTAAGTGGGTGAGAAATGTGGTACTGTATGTGGTGTTGCGTTTGGTAGTTAAGCAGAGTGAGGGTAGGCTTCTCGAAAGAAGTGCGTTTTCAGAGATTTTTTGAAAGCAGAAAGGTTGGGAGAAAGTCGGACAGACCGTGGGAGAGAGAGAGTTCCAGAGGAGGGTGCAGCCCTTGCAAAGTCTTGAATGTGAGCATGTGAGGAGGTAATGAGAGAAGAGTTGAGTAGCAGGTCAGTAGAGGAGCGTAGTAAGCGAGTGGGTGAGTATATAGAGATGAGTTCAGAGATGTAGGGTGGAGCAGAGTTGTGAAGTGCTTTGAAAGTCAGTGTCATTATTTGAATTTGATTCTGAAAGGTAACGGAAGCCAGTGCAGAGACTGACAGAATGGCGAGGCAGAGGAGGAGCGGTTATTTTGACCATTAGCAGCAAACCGATTCACTGCGGATTGAAGAGGGGAGTTTCCCCCCACTACTTAGGATATCATTGGGTTAGGTGAATTAACAATAGCCACAAAACAGATTTTTAAAGCTCATTAATCTCATTACGAACTTGTAAACAGCTCTGCTTTGCAATAAAGGGACGTACAATTTCCAAATTCTCGTAGATAGCAGGGAATATACATTAAATGAGCAACCACGTTGAACCAATCAGAATGCTCCCTTTAATCATCTAGTAACTTAAAAGGAGTTGTTCACCTTCAAATTACCTTTAGTGTTGTGTAGACATTGATAGGCTGAGGCAATCTGCAATTGGTCTTCACTAATTACTTTCTGTGGCTCTCCAATTTGGAATTTCAGCAGGTATCTGGTTGCTAGGGTCCAAAATACCATAGCAACCAGGCAGTAGTTTAAAGGAGATGCTGGAATCTGATTAGGAGAAGGGCTGAATAGAAAGTTAAAGGGGTTGTTTTTAGTAGGATTATTAATTAGTAATTAAACAGTATCTTGTACTTAAAGGGGTCGTTCACCTTTGAGATAAATGTTAGTATGATGTAGAGAGGGATATTCTGTAACAATTTGCTATTGGTTTTCATTTTTTACTATTTGTGGTTTTTGAGTTATTTAGCTTTTTATTCAGCAGCTCTCCAGTTTGCTGGTTGCTAGGGTCCAAATTACCATAGCAACCAGGCAGTGGTTTAAATGAGACTCTGGAACCTGATTAGGAGAGGGGCTGAATAGAAAGTTAAAGGGGTTGTTCATCTTCATATTAATGGTTAGTATGATGTACTAACATTATTTGTGGTTTTTGAGTTATTTAGCTTTTTATTCAGCAGCTCTCCAGTTTGCAATTTCAGCAATTTGGTTGTTAGGGTACAAATGACCCTAGCAACCATGCACTGATTTGAATAAGTGACTGGAATATGAATAGGAGAGTCTGAATAGAAAGTTGAGGAATAAAAAGTAACAA
Source organism: Xenopus petersii (assembly GCA_038501925.1). NCBI lineage: Eukaryota > Metazoa > Chordata > Amphibia > Anura > Pipidae > Xenopus > Xenopus petersii. The sequence continues at coordinate 11,948,649 of CM076672.1, forward strand.
TAATTATAAAGAACCATAAAGTGGCCTTGTAGAGCATTCGTTTTTTAGATGGGGTCAGTGACCCCCTCATTTGAAAGCAGGAAAGAGTCAGAAGGAAGCGGCAAATGAGTCAAAAACTATAAAAAAGAAAAAATGAAGGCCAATTGAAAAGTTGCTTAGAATTGGCCTTTCTGTAAGATACTAAAAGTTAACTTAAATGTGAACCAGCCCTTTAATTGATGAAACGTAACAATAACAACATTAGAGCAATAGTTTGTGGCTGTTGGAGTCAGTGCCATTTTTGAAAACTGGAAAGAGTCAGAAAAAGGTGGCAAGTAATTAATAAAACTCTAAGAAAAAATGAAGACCAACTGAAAGGTTTTATACACAGACACTTCCTGGCTGCCATTAAGAAGAGAGGCTTAGGTCCTAAGGCAGAGGGTTTGATAAGAAGGTGTAGTAGAAGTATAAAGCAGCGCTGAATGAAGTGCGGGTGGGTGGGAAGTGAGCGAGGCTGTAGTTCAGCTGCACAGGAAGGCTCAGGAGCTGAGAGCAGACCGCTCATCATACACAGCCATGTTTTGCAATAGAAAAGGAAGTTCTCTCTCGGAGATAAGGTGTCGCTTGGTAAACCATTTCCTCACCAGAAAAACTCCACGTCTGAAAGGGAATTCCCCGACAGTTCTGTGCTAGAGCTCTATGTTACACCCCAGAGACACTCTCTCCTCTCAGAATTAATAGTACCCGACCCCTGGCATGGGACCTGTCTGACTGCTCACAGGGCCACAGTAAAGGAGCATGATGGGGGGCATTATGATAGTTAATTTAAAGGTGAACAACCCCTTTAACTGTCAGTACGATGTAGAGAGTGAAATTCTGAGACAATTTACAATTGGTATTCATGTTTTATTTTTTGTGGTTTTTGACTTATTAACTTTTTATTCAGCAGCTCTTCAATTTCAGCAGTTTGGTTGCTAGGGTCCGAATTCCCCTAGCAACCATGCATTGATTTGAATAAGAGACTGGGATATGAATAGGAGAGACCTGAATAGAAAGATGAGGAATAAAAAGTAGCAATAACAATACATTTGTAGCCTTACAGAGCATTTGTTTTTTTAGATGGGGTCAGTGACCCCCATTTGAAAGCTGAAGAGTCAGAAGGTGGCAAATAATTCAAAAACTATAATAATAATAATAAAAAAAAAGATAAATACTGAAGACCAATTGAAAACATACCAAAGGTTAACTTGAAGGTGAACCACCCCTTTAAACAAAATGTGTTTTGGTGTTAAAAACTGAAGATCTAATGCTTTGAGATTAAAAAAAAAAAGGGAATAACATTAAAGGGATTCAGTTGTGATTTTTATGGAGTAGTTTTAATTTCTAAATGACACTGTTTACACTGCAAATAATTAGGGATGCAAAGAATCCTTCTGCCCGGCCAAACGAAATCCAAATTAGGGGCCGGGAGGGAAATCATGTGACCTTTCGTCACAAAACAAGGAAGTAAAAATATGTTTTCCCTTTTCCACCCCTAATTTGCATATTCAAATTAGGATTCGGTTCGGTATTCAGCTGAATCTTTCGCAAAGGATTCGGGGATTTGTCCAAAATAGTGGATTCGGTGCACCCCTTCACTCTACAATATAAAATGTCATTCCTGAACCAGCAAGTGTATTTAGTTGTAATATTGGTGTGTAGGTGCATCTCAGGTCATTTTGCCTGGTCATGTGCTTTCAGAAAGAGCTAGCACTTTAGCATGGAACTGCTTTCTGGCAGGCTGTTGTTTCTCCTACTCAATGTAACTGAAGGTGTCTCAGTGGGACCTGGATTTTACTATTGAGTGTTGTTCTTAAATCTACCAGGCAGCTGTTATCTTGTGTTGGGGATCTGCTATCTGGTTACATTCCCATTGTTCTACTGATAAGCTGCTGGGGGCTGATATCGCTCCAACTTGCAGTACAGCAGTAAAGAGTGACTGAAGTTTATCAGAGCACAAGTCACATGACTGGGGGCAGCTGGGAAACAGACAATATGTCTAGCCCCATGTAAGATTTCAAAATTAAATATAAAAAAAAAAAGTTTGCTCTTTTGAGAAATGGATTTCATTGCAGAATTCTGCTGGAGCAACACTATTAACTGATGGGTTTTGAAAAAAACATTTTCCCCCCATTTTCAGTATAATAGGAGAATTGATCGAGGGATTTGTATAGCATTGTATCTAATAATGTTACAATGTAATAAGTAATAATAATAATATATCCCAGAGAGAGATATAGATATATAGACTGAGCTTCCCTGCGGCACTTGTGCAGTTGGTCTTTTAGACCGGCCGTCGGTGCAGGAACGTTGTGATTATCAGCTTTGCCTGTTCCAAGCTCCCCATCATCTCATGAAAAGGTCACAAGCAACACGGGTGTGTGAGTAGGAGGGTAGACAGCGGCTGTCTGTCTTTCTTCTGCTTTTAAAATAAGCCTCGCGCTGCTGAAATAATCCCACAAAAGCAGTGCGAAAAAAACAGCAACCCCCCTCTCTTTCACTTCAGTTTCTTTTCTTTAATAAAATCGTTTCACTCGTTACCCGTTATTTCATTTTCCAATTGTAGCAAATAATCCCATTAAAAGGAGTGGTTCTCCTTTAAGGTCACTTTAATTATGTTATAGAACGGCCAAGCAGAGCAGTTAGGGACCGTCTGACAATTCCTATCCACAGCAGTAAATGAAGGGGGAATTTCACTGCATACAGTCAGGTTTCTTATAAAAACGGTACACATTTTTAATTACAGTATATTGGAGATAGATTTCTTTTTCATTAAAGAAAGTAAAAATTGGATTTTATTTTTTAGCCTTTACTTGCCCTTTAAGATGCAAATTGAAGAGCTGCTAAATAAAAAGCTAAATAACTCAAAAACCACAAATAATAAAAAATGAAAACCAATTCAAATTGTCTCAGAATATCCCTCTCTACATCATACGAACAGTTATCTCAAAGGTGAACAGCCCCTTTAAGTACAAGATACTGTTTCATTACTACAGAGAAAAACAGAATTTAAAAATTGCTTAAATTTAGAGATGCCTAACTAATCTGGATCTTTCTGGACATCGGGTTTCTGGATTTAGTTTCAAACCTACAGTATTTGATAATATGTACACTGCCGTTTAACTCTCAAAGAAATTAATAAAAATATGTAAAAAAAAAAAAAAATCGACTTTTCCGTTTCATACAAAAGAAGATTTAAAAAAAAAATTAAAAAAAGGGTACAGTCAGCATGAATCTACTCAAACTGATTCTGCAGAAAATATTTTGCATTCATTCAAAGATACTCAGAATCTTGTCACTAATAAAACTGACTACGTTTTATTATTATATGGGAACCAAAATGTTAACGTTAATTGCTGGTAAAATCTGCTGCAGTTGCATTTTACAACAGATTTATGAATTCAACAAAAACAGTAAAGAAAAAAAAAAAAAGTTAAATTCGTTTTTAAAAGTCAAGAAAAAAAAATTGGTTGGGAAGGGGAATTTAAAAGATAATGTTTGTGCACAACTGTATCTTCTAGCAACGTCATCCCGATTCATTGGGGTTCATTTAAAGGGATACTGTCATGGGAAAACATGTTTTTTTTTCAAAACCCATCAGTTAATGGTGCTGCTCCAGCAGAATCCTGCACTGAAATCCATTTCTCAAAAGAGCAAACTGATTTTTTTATTTCAAATCTGACATGGGGCTAGACATATTGTCAGTTTCCCAGCTGCCGCCAGTCATGTGACTTTACTGCAAGTTCGAGTGATATCACCCCTCCCCCCAACAGCCTAACAACAGAACAATGGGAAGGTAACCAGATAGCAGCTCCCTAACACAAGATAACAGCTGCCTGGTAGATCTAAGAACAACACTCAATAGTAAAATCCAGGTCCCACTGATACACATCCAGTTACATTGAGTAGGAGAAACAACAGCCTGCCAGAAAGCAGTTCCATCCTAAAGTGCTGGCTCTTTCTGAAATCACATGACCAGGCAAATGACCTGAGATGCACCTACACACCAATATTACAACTAAATACACTTGCTGGTTCAGGAATGACATTTTATATTGTTGAGTGAATTATTTGCTGTGTAAACAGTGTCATTTAGAAATAAAAACAACACCATAAAAATCATGACAGAATAACTTTACCAACATTAGCCCGTGGGCAGTTACCCACGGCAACCAATCAAATTGTTGCATTAATTTTTCTATTTGCAGCTATGGGTTACTGCCCACAGGCACATTTGCCCGGTGATGATAAATTAGCGCCATTGTGCCTAGGTCTGGCAATCTCTGCATATCTTAGACCGCCATGTTAGTGCAACCTGGTAGCACCCGTCTATTTTCGATGCATTTGAACCTCAAAGCCAACAACCCTGTAACCCAGTTGCACCAGACACCTCACAAGCAAAGGCCCCCGCTCTTCAGCCTACACACGGTGAAGAAGTAAGTCGAGGGCCCTCGCAACCCTCGGAATACAAGTGACTCACTGCTGCTCAACTAACACTTTACTCTATTTATAACACTCTTTCTTTTTCACAAGGTAGGCGTAAAGATCAAATTATAGTTTGTGCAAATGGGATTTGGCTGAAACCGATCCAAACAGCGATGGAGAAGAGAGAAGCTTCTCAAGTGAAACCACCCACCGAAACAGGAGACCGTTCCATACAGGGAACCTCGTAGCTGCAGGGGTCCAGGGTTGACCATAATTACAGTTGCAGGCAGGACATTTAGGCTCCGAGTCTTGAGAACGTCACATGTCTAAAGTTCCAGTACCAGCTGGGTTTCACACACCATTAGGGGAAGGGCACACGCTAAGATTCGAGGAGATTTAGTTGCCCAATGACAAATCGGCTCTTCTTCGGGCGACTAATCTCACCAAAAAGCTTTCCCGTCTGCTAGAATCTAAATCGCCGGCGGGATGGCACTCGGAGCACTTTGCATTCTGAAGTCGCCCAATGATACCTTACGAGGAAACTGCGGATGACTTTGGGTAAACGAATTGCTCCGATCGCCAGCGGGAAGGCTTTTCAGGAAGATTAGTCGACCCGAAGAAGAGGTGATTTGTCGCCGTACGACTAAATCTCCCCGAGCGAGTGCCCTTACCCTTAGAGATGCACTGAATCCACTACAGTGAAACCTTGATTTTAAGTGCCCTGATTAAAAATTTTCCTGCATTTTACATTTTTTATTTGTGGTCCCACCAATTTATTATGCATTTCAATAGGTGCATTTGTCTGGATGTTCCCAAAAACTGCTTGTTTCCTCTATGAATGTTATTATTTTTGAAATAAAAAAGTTTAAAAAAGATGTATAGTTGGCCATGGTTCTGCCTTAAAATAGTCCATTCAAATTAGTCTGCCCCTTAAGGTGGCAATAGACGCACAGATAAAATCGTATGAAACAAATTTTAGTACGATATTCGGCGGTGGGAAAAGAGCCAACAGATATCGGCAGAAGACTTGGATATCGGTTGGCTCGTCAATCGGGCTGGACAGAAAATTTTGATTGGGTGCCAATTCTATTCTATTGTTTCTCTCTGTATATCTGACCATTCAGATCTACACGTGTGTATTGAAACTAACGATCTTTCTTGGAAACATCTTTTCCAAGAAAGATTGTAATTGTTACGTCTATGGCACCTTTATACAGTCCTGCACCAATCACATATTGCTTTAGCTTGTGTATGTGACTGACAGAGTCTTGCACTCGCCCCCCATAGTGTAACATTAACTCTGCAATGTTTAACCCTTGTTATTAACTCACTAAATATTGTATCTAAAAGTAAAACTCACTCCTGTGCTTATATCCTTTCAGTACTTGAAGAAAAAGTTACTTTAATACATTTCCCTGATTTTACATTTTTCCTGGTCCCCTGAATAACATAAAATGGGGATTCTAGTGTATTTTAGGATTCGGACAAATCCTGAATCCTTTGTGAAAGATTCAGCTGAATACCAAACTAGAATCTGCGTATGTAAATTAAGGAAACGAGTTGGAAAGAGAGTAAAAACGAGAGTATCACGAAAAGTGACATGATTTTTTGGATTTGGATCAGCCAGGCAGTTTGATTGTTAAAAAAGGCCGAATAGGAAACGAATGCTGGATGTGGAGCATCCCTACAAACCAAGTATAAACACATGACAAAGTGGTGGATTGCACTTTACACCCTGCCCTGCATTAATAAGTGATCCCTCTAGTGCTGAAGAACTTTTGGGACTCCGTATGTCCAGGGTTTCGGGTCCTTGTGGACTCCCACAGCTCATTGCCAGAGAACTCTCTGCTTTTTATACCTGAATGTTTGAGAACCCAGGAACTGATCCCCCAACTGCTTTTCAATAGATCCTACAGTTTCACAGTGTGTGTAAGTGTGAAGCTTCCTGTGCGCCCATCACAAAGCCACACAACAATTTACACCTTACAGCACACTTAGGTGGTGTAACACACAGTTGGTGTAACTGTGGCGGTTGCGCTGGCTGTAGCTCAGTCACAGGTATGACCCACTCTATCCCAATCCTGCCTGCTATGTGGCACAAGGTGGGTCAAAGATACAGTTACCACGGCAACACATGGGTGCACCAAGCAATGTCCGCCTACCACAGGCTGAAAGCATTAACATAAAGCATCTGTGAATAGACTAGGCTTTTTTAAAAAAAGGTAAACTTCCCCTTTAAACGGTAATTACAAGATTCAGTATAGAATTAATATGGAGAGTCGCTATTCACATTAGAACATGTTAGAACACAGCACTTAAATATTTACCCAACCTAGGGGAGTAGCATGTGTAATAATCATATGTAACTGAAAGAGTTAAAAACAGGAGAGGAAAAAAATATTTACCCTTTTTCCTTCTTCCACTCGTTCCCGTTCTTCTTCCTTACGTCTCTCTTCCTCGCGTTTTAATTCTGTCTTCTTGCGCTCTTCTCTTTCTGCTTCTTCTGCCTGTCACAAAATAACCATTAATACATAAAAACTCGACACTTTCTTATAGAACTGTAGAAAGAATTCACGTGCACACCTGGGCCCTACGGAGTAAGATTCCGTCTGGTGCACAGACCTTAAAGGAGAAGGAAAGGCTTAAATTAGGGATGCACTGAATCCAGGATTAGGTTCGGGATTCGGCCTTTTTCAGCAGGGTTCGGATTTGGCCGAATCCTTCTGTCCAGCTGAACCGAATCCTAATTTGCATATGCAAATTAGGGGCGGAGAGGGAAATCACGTGACTTTTTGTCACAAAACAAGGAAGTAAAAAATGGTTTCCCCTTCCCATCCCTAATTTGCATATGTAAATTAGGATTCGGTTCGGTATTCGGGGGTTTGGCCGAATTCAAAATAGTGGATTTGGTGCATCCTTATCTTAAATTACGTAAGCTTTATCACAAAGGTCTATATAAATACAGAAGTAAACCCTCAAATTAATGCTGCTCTGAGTCCTCTGTCAAAGGAAACACCACATTTCTTTCCTTCTATTGTGTACTCATGGGCTTCTTTATCAGACTAACTGTTTTCAGCTTAAACCTCCAGGGCTAGGGCTTGAGCATGCTCAGTTTGCTCCTCCCCTCCCTGCTGTAATCTGAGCCCAGAGCTACGAGTGAGCAGGGATAGACTCGGGCAGGAAGTGATGTCACGTCAAGCTAATATGGCAGCTGCTATCCTAAACAAAGAGAGTGCTTCTAGAGCTGTTACTCAGCTATGGTAAAGTATTCTACAGAATAAATATAGTGTTATAGCTTGTACTATTGTGGCTAATCTATTAGCAATAAACTGCCTCTGTAGCTTTCCTTCTCCTTTAAGGAAGTCAGCACTTCCAAATAATTTGTAGAAAGGAAACAGAACCGGCACACAGAGTGATTCAAACAGGGGACAAGCCCCTTGAGTGTTTATTGTGTTTCATTTTCTTATAGAACCATTTTTTAGCTTGTAAAGGCCAAAACAGACTAAACAAAGAGTTAAAAGCAAGTAGGTTTTGTTATGAAATGGGGATAAAGATGAATAGAACACATAGTGCTTAGTGATGTCATCAGTAATAATCATTGTATAATAATGTTGCTTGAGTCACATGACTGACTTATACCACCAATTAAAAAGAACATAGTGAATAAAGTACCCCCTCTTGTAAAATAGAAGGATATTACAAGTGTTTTTATACGGGCCATGGAACTTGTCTGTCCTTGTATTTATTTTGAAAATATTTTATTTGATTTTCATATTAAACAAATGATAACAGTATGACAGCAAATTTTATGCAGATGAAAGACAAGTTATAATCGATACAATGGCATAAAATTATTAAAAACTAAATACCATTTAAGGAGACTGACAACAACTAACTAAAATTAACTTAGCCAGTGGATGTAAACATATTGAAAGAAATAAAGAAAAATGTCCATTCATTGACTGGAATGTCTGAAAGCACATCGGAGGTGACTTCTAATATCCTCACATTTTGCAACGGGGGGGGAACTTTATTTAATATAATACACAAGTTTCAGTGAGTCATGTAACAGAAATGGCATCACCAAGCTCCTATTATAACCGATGACATCACTAAGCACCGTTTATATGGATAGAATTTACAGGATATTCATGGCTCTTGTGTATTATATAAATATACCACCTCAGAGTTCCCTGTATAATTCAGCCTGCAGCCTTGTGCCTTTATATGGTCACAGAACAACCCCTCAGTGACTTCTAATATCCTTATCATTTACAGTAGGGGGTACATTATCCCTTATAATACATGAGTGATACTAAGAGTTCCCTGTATAACTCAGCCTGCAGCCTTGTGCCTTTATATGGTCACAGAACAACCCCTCAGTGACTTCTAATATCCTTATCATTTACAGTAGGGGGTACATTATCCCTTATAATACATGAGTGATACTCAGAGTTCCCTGTATAACTCAGCCTGTAGCCTTGTGTCTTTATATGGTCACAGAACAACCCCTCAGTGACTTCTAATATCCTTATTATTTACAGTAGGGGGTACATTATCCCTTATAATACATGAGTGATACTCAGAGTTCCCTGTATAACTCAGCCTGCAGCCTTGTGCCTTTATATGGTCACAGAACAACCCCTCAGTGACTTCTAATATCCTTATCATTTACAGTAGGGGGTACATTATCCCTTATAATACATGAGTGATACTCAGAGTTCCCTGTATAACTCAGTCTGCAGCCTTGTGCCTTTATATGGTCACAGAACAACCCCTCAGTGACTTCTAATATCCTTATCATTTACAGTAGGGGGTACATTATCCCTTATAATACATGAGTGATACTCAGAGTTCCCTGTATAACTCAGCCTGCAGCCTTGTGCCTTTATATGGTCACAGAACAACCCCTCAGTGCCTTCTAATATCCTTATCATTTACAGTAGGGGGTACATTATCCCTTATAATACATGAGTGATACTCAAGAGTTCCGTGTATAACTCAGCCTGCAGTCTTGTGTCTTTATATAGTCACAGAACAACCCCTCAGTGACTTCTAATATCCTTATCATTTACAGTAGGGGGTACATTATCTTGTATAATATATGAGTGATATAGTCACATGACTTCCAATATCCTAAATATTCTATATTATTAATATTAATTGTCAATATTCAATAGTATTATGTGAAAGCGTTACAAAGAAATAATCCGTTACTTTACGTAACATACACTATACTATAGATTCTGTGAGATTCCTACCTCCCGTTGAGCTTTTCTTGCTTGTTTCTCTTCCAGCTTCTTCATCTTTTTGGCACCAATTTTCCCTTGTGTCTGAACCTCTGGTGACTCATCTGCATCTTCTTCTATTGCTAAACATAAACAAAAGGAGGCGGGATTTAATCAATTCATGGGGATTGATCTGTATGTCATACTGTAGGTAACCTGAAAGTGTTATTTGGGACGTCCAACCATTTCTGTTGAACAATATCCTGTGATGGAAGCTTTACAGGGGGCGTGGCAGGAAGTGCAACTCAATAAGTCACTGTAATGGCAGCTTACAGGGACAGACAAGAAGCCTTTAACACTTTGATAGCAATTCGAAGTGGTGCAATTAAACCATTCTCATACCTCCCAACATTTTGGAAATCAAAAGAGGGACAAAAAGTTGTGCCGCAGTGGCCACGCCCATTTTTGTGGCCACACCCCCGAATTACCATGTTCATTTTACAAATTGTAAATAAGTAACACACACATACAAACACACATACAGACAGATACACAACACATACAAACAGTGACACACACATACATACAGTCAGACACACAGTGACACACATTCAGACAGATACACACACACACACACACACACACACGATACATACACACACACACATCATACGTACACACACAAATCCACACATCATACACTCTGCATTGTGGGGTTGATATTATATCTGACACTGACTCCAATAAATACATATATTTTAGCTCTATAATGCTCCCTAAGCAAAATAACCCACATAACCACATAACCTTACGTTTTACAGAACAGTTACCGAAATGTCCCAGCCAGCGTATTCTCCATTACTATTCATTGCAAGCTTAGCAGTGCGCGTCACCAGGCAGTGCCGCCTGTACCAGAAATGAGGTTATTCCCCAGAACCGGAACACCTTCCTTGTTTGCTTCAGTGCGCAGCCGAGATCCTAGCGTCTGCGCCGCCATGTTGCCACATAACAAAGACCATCGTGCCATCGCCGCCTCCCCTCCGCCGCTGCCGGCAGGACAAATGAGTCCACTATCTGGGACAGCAGGACAGACACCCAAAAATGGGACTGTCCCGCGGAAAACGGGACGGTTGGGGGGTATGCATTCTAGTTATAATAACTTTTTACAACAGCTTACATGGGCAGGATTCAGAACCTACTGAAGCAGTAGACCCAATTTAACTTGGAATATGATGTTATAAAATATAACAGATGAATGTCTATAACCAGGGGCGTAACTATAGAGGAAGCAGACCCTGCGGCTGCAGGGGGGCCCAGGAGGTATAGGGGCCCCATGAGGCCCGAATTCATATACAATTTCAATAAATATTGGAGAAACAAGTCAACCTCTAAACATTTTGGGGGCCTGAAAAATAATTTGCTGTGGGGCCCAGTAATATCTAGTTACGCCACTGTCTATAACCTTTAACTTAAAGGGGTTGTTCACGTTTGAGTTAATTTTTAGTATGATGTAGAGAGGGATATTCTGAGACAAATAGCAATTGGTTTTCATTCTTTATTATTTGTGGTTTTTGAGTTATTTAGCTTTTTATTCAGCAGCTCTCCAGTTTGCAAGTTCAGCCATCTGGTTGCTAGGGTCTAAATTACCCTAGCAACCACACATTGATTTGAATAATTGAGTGGAATATGAGTAGGAGAAGACTGAATAGAAAGATGAGTAATAGCAAGTAGCAATAACAATACCTTTATAACCTTACAGAGCATTTGTATTTAGTAGGGATGCAGCGAATCCACTATTTTCGAATCCTTGGTGAAAGATTTGAATTGAATCTGAATTTACACATGCAAATTAGGGGCAGGAAAAAGTGGAAAAATCTTTTTCTTTTCCCTCCCCTCCCTTAATTTACATATGCAAATTAGGATTCGGTTCAGCCAGGCACAAGGATTTGCCCGAATCCTGCTGAAAAAGGCAGAATCCCCTAATATTTAGATGGGGGGTTTCTTTATCCTCTAAAAAAGGTTGCAAAGGGCAGGGAGCTCTGTAAGACAAGAAGCCATTGGCCACCCACCCGTGGTGTGACTGAGAACACTTGCGCCCACCATTAGCACACGCCGTCTGCACTATACAGTTGTTTTGTTGCTCACACACAGCTCAGTAACAAACTGGAGAGACTCCAGGTTTATATTGATACATGGAAACACTGCATGCTGGGAAACAGTAAATGGATTAGGGAGAGGGAGCACGTCGATTGGCTTTAATAACAAATGTGTGTTTATTAAATATGCCTATAAGGGGACTGCAAAGACTTTAAAGGGGAAGGAAACCTAGTCGGCGCAAACCCCCCACCCCCCCTCCCGTTTGTTGCCCACCCTCCCTCTTCCCCCCTGGCCTACCCGTCCCGCTGGGCAAATGCCCCTAACTTGTTACTTACCCTTCTGCGCAGGTCCAGTCCAGGGAGTTCACAGACGACATCTTCTTCCACGTGATCTTCTTCCTGCTTTGAACGGCGCATGCGCAGTAGGATCATTTTGCCGGTACGATCTACTGCGCATGCGCGTGACTTTTGACACATGCGCAGTAGATCCGTACTGGCGAAATGATCCTACTGCGCATGTGCCAAAACGCCGTTCACAGCAGGAAGAAGATCGCGTGGAAGAAGATGTCGTCGGTGAACTCCCTGGACTTCATTTCCCACCTTCCTGGGAGGCTTAAAGGAGAACTAAAGCCTAACTAAAGAAGTAGCTAGAAATGTTGTACATTATGTTTTGTGCTTCTGTACCAGCCCAAGGCAACCACAGCCCTTTAGCAGTAAAGATTTGTGTCTCCAAAGATGCCCCAGTAGCTCCCCATCTTCTTTTCTGCTGATTCACTGCACATGCTCTGTGCTGCTGTCACTTACTGAGCTTAGGGACCCACTCACAATATACAGTACACATAGAATAGAAATGTCACAATATAAGGCTGATTAGTAATTAATACACATAATTACTACATGGCAGCACAGAAACCAGTGCAATTAGCATCAGAATTTAATAATCAGCAAACCTGTAGCATCAGCTTATATTACAGCCAGGGAAGCTCATTTTCTGCTGGATAATTAGTGACGAGCCCTAAGCTTAGCTTCTCAACAGCCAATCAGAGCCCACTGAGCATGTGAGTGTCACAGACACTTTCCAAGATGGTGACCCCCTGTGACAAGTTTGAAGTCCTGGATCATTGCTGCTATTGACAAACTGAAACGTTAGCCTCATACAATAAGTTCACTATATAAAATATGCCATTTTAGGCCATATTTATTTTTAGGGTTTAGTTCTCCTTTAAGGCATAAACCAATATCTCACACTTCCCTGCATTGCAGCCTGAGGGCCTTGGGTTCAATTCCTACCAGGGAACTCTTTGCAGGAAGATGAGTACTCCCCCCTCCTTCCGTCTGTGTGGGTGGCTTCTGGGTGCCCACAGTCCAAAAACATGATCTGAGCATAAACATCATGATGGTACCAACCCTAGGGCGTGTGAGCATGGCAGGGGAATTAAGATTGAAATCTTTACCTTGGCAGGCAACCATCCGCAAAGTGCTGTGTAATATGTCAGAGAAGTACAAGGGATAAAAATAATACCCACAGACACGCACTTTATATAAAGTCTTTACTGTGTTTACTATGCCGTTTATACGCAGCCACAGGGGCTGATGTGCTTGTACTGCAGCTTTAAGGCAGGAAGCGTAGGGGTCTCCTAATGAAACAGAGCCCACTCTCACACCGACCTTGTGGTCTGTATCTTCTGCACAAAAACTGCAGCTCCCCAAGCTCTCACTTTGGCGGTCACCTCCCACCAGTCTTTTTAAGAAAAACAACAGAAATGCGGGCCACTGCGTTGAAATATACCAATATTTTTTGATACCTTATCTTAAAGGGATACTGTCATGGGAATTTTTTTTTTTTTCTCAAAACACATCAGTTAATAGTGCTGCTCCAGCAGAATTCTTCTCTGAACTCAGTTTCTCAAAAGAGCAAACAGATTTTTTTATATATAATTTTGAAGTTTGATATGGGGCTAGACATATTGTCAGTTTCCCAGCTGCCCCCAGTCATGTGACTTGTGCTCTGATAAACTTCAGTCACTCTTTACTGCTACACTGCAAGTTGGAGTGATATCAGCCCCCAGCAGCTCATCAGTAGAATGATGGGAATGTAACCAGATAGCAGCTCCCTAACACAAGATAACAGCTGCCTGGTAGATCTAAGAACAGAACTCAATAGTAAAATCCAGGTCCCACTGAGGCACATTCATTTACATTGAGTAGGAGGAACAACAGCCTGCCAGAAAGCAGTTCCATCCTAAAGTGCTGGCTCTTTCTGAAAGCACATGACCAGCAAAATGAGCTGAGATGCACCTACACACCAATATTACAACTAAATACACTTGCTGGTTCAGGAATGACATTTTATATTGTAGAGTGAATTATTTGTAGTGTAAACAGTGTCATTTAGAAATAAAAACGACATCATAAAAATCATGACAGAATCCCTTTAAGTAAAAGCCACTATTAAATTTGGTTTTACGTTTGTAATAGGAAAATGTCACTAAATGTCACCCTGCAGGGAGTGATGGGGAAATCGGTCCTTATAAGGCAAATAGTACTCAATGTCCTCTGTTGTTGTTGTTGTTGTGCCAATAGACATTTGGCTTGTCTGGAGCCATCTTGCTGCTCAGTTTGAGGATTTCCCAGAGGATTTCGAAATGACAGTATTTTACAGGCCGGGCTGGTAAAAATGTTGCTTGATGCCAATGTTATTCATAGGGAAAAACCATAAAAATATGGGAAGGTAATTTTTTCCAGAAACGTTGGCAACCGTACCAACAAAGCCTCCAATCTAAGTGGATGGGCTATTTACAGACACAAATGAAGGGCTAATTAGAGCAGCCATTTACAATGCTTGGGCCATCAGCTCACAATCACATACATAAGTAGGATTTGTTTAATCACTGAAGATGTCTATAGAGGAACTATAGTGATAAGACAAGTGGCATCTAAAAAAAAAGTGGCTTTTTGGGGATATCCAAGAACATAGGTACATAAAAGTGAAGTAGTGAGTGTGGAGTGAGTAAAATTCATCATCTTCCTTTCGTAGTTCATGCCCATTTCTCACCCTCTCCAAGACCCCTCTGATGTCTATATTTACCCCGCTCAGCCCACTCAGACACAGTAGTTGATAATGAGAAAGAGGGGGGAAAAAACAATTCATAGTTCCAGCACGACTAATACTGAAAAGAAACCATTAGCAACATCTTTCATAATTACGGGTTTGGAATGAGCTCATCATTAACCTGAAGTGCTTGACGAGGCCTTCAGAAAACAAGCGAGCGCCCACGGGGAGAGGGGACGAAGATGAGATCACAGTCTCCTCGTGTTATTAGTGAACCCCCTTGTGTTTCGCTCTGAGCGCCAGGACATTACGTTGGCACGTAGGAAACCAGCAGTGATTCTATGTTACTACGTGTTCATCAACCCTCTTGTATCTGTTTCCATTTCACACGACTATGAATCATATGTGGTGCTTACTACTAACCCCCTACAGAGGTAAAAATCAAAGGACTTGCCTTGTGAATCAGCCCTTCCACCTCCAAGCCCACACCCTACTATCAGGCTCATTGTACTCTCAAGCTTCTTTACTAGAAGGAAGGAGTATCTGTGGCCTCCTGAATCTCCTTGTTGTGAGCCTCATCGTTCACAGGATGTTTGCCATTCTTAACATGGGCTTGTGTTTGAATGAGTGAATTGTAGCTCATCCATTAATAGTAACCAAACTATAGTTCACGTTCCAACACGCGGGACAGAGATCCTCCCGATTACATACTCTCCATTACATGATGACCTCTCAGGACATTGGTGTTTTGGGCAGCCCAAAAAGGGCAGGATTAAGGTACATCCAACAAACAGCCCATCAGATATTGGAGTATAATCCTCCATAATCCCCAAATAGTGGACGGCTGTTGAGAATTGTAGGGTTGCAAGTAGCACAGCCCTGCCTTAAATAAGCACTGGGGCACCACTGAAGCAAATACCTTTATATGTACCACCCCTAAGGACAACCCTATTTGTGTTAACGTTAATTTATAAGCTGCAGAGTCTAAGATAGTGGTGAGTCAGGCCTCCTTAAGTGACCCAAAGTAGCACAAGAGTGAAGGACCAGCCTTAAGACTTTCGTATTCTTAGGGGGTTATATATCAATGGTTGAATTTTTTTATAACTCAAATGAACTCACAACTTGAATGGATTCTAATTTAATTTTTAAGAAAAAACTCAAAACAACGACTTTGAGGTGAACAACCCAAAAACTAGAACTGATCATGGTTTCGGCGGGGAATAAATTTGAATTGCTCAAACTGATTGAGTTTTTGGGGAACAACCCTCCTGAAAAAACTCAGATCACGGAGGATATTAACATCTTTAAATGGTTGAAGGGGCCTCTGCCATTGACTTCTACATGACTTCGACAGGTTTTAGATGGTGTATTTTCAGATTCCAGCTATTTCCAGGGTCGGGGGTATAATAAATCTCGAAAAGTTTGCGGTTTTTTTTTAACCCGAAAATGTAAATTTTGACAAAAGAAAACTTAAATTTTCATGGAAAACAAAACCCAAACCTTAAATAACCCCCTTAGTCTCCACAATGGAGGGTCTGTAGCCTTGGTTTCCATAATGAAGGTCATCCACACTTACGAGAATGTATCATTTAGAATGGTGAAAGCAATTACTAGACTAGACTTATTACATATGAGGCTTAGGGGGCTCTTTATTAAGGTTCAAGTTATGTTTATAAAAAAAACGCGAATTTTTCTAGATTTATTATATCCAGACCCTGGAAATAGCTTGAATTGAAAATACACCATCTTAAACCTGTCGAGGTCAGGCAGAAGTCAATGGCAGAGGTCTCTTGAACCATTTGAAGATGTTAATAGACTTCTCGGTTTTTTCAGAGGGTTTTGCGTGAAATCTTGATCAATTTGAGAAATTCAGGGGTTTTTTTTGCCAAATACTCGATAGATTTGAATTTTCAGGTTTCGCAGCTCAAATTTGCTCAGTTTGTTTTTAAATAAGAAACCATTTGAGTTGCGAATTCATACGAAGTATAAAAAAAACTCTAAAATTTTACTTTTGATAAATCACCCCCTTAGTGTCTTTAATGACATAACCCCCTCTAAAAAATTGTTATTCCATGTCCCAACAGAGGAATACTGCCAATGTTTCCACAGCAACTGCAACTCAGGACCCTGGAGAGAGGGTCAAAAGGAACATCGGTACAAGAACGGGCAGCCATTTGTATGTTTTGGCGTCTATTCTGCACCTTTATGCTGCCCGGCATTACAAATTTATCCAATGATAGCTTGGAAATCAATAGTAGTAGCATTGGCATGAATATTTTATTTTTATTTAATCTATTATTATTTTGATTAAATCATGTGGCATTCTTATTTTATTATTTTCATTAAAGTGGCATTTTTATGTGCCTTTTATTCTATTCTTCCTTTTTATGAAAGTGCTATATATATATATATATATATATATATATATATATATATATATATATATATATTTATATTTATTAGGGATGCACTGAATCCACTATTTTGGATTCAACCGAACCCCCAAATCCTTCGTGAAAGCTTCGACTGAATACCGAACCGAATGCAAATTAGAGGTGGGAAGGGGGAAAAAGTTTTACTTCCTTGTTTTGTGTCAAGCGATTTCTCTCCCTGCCCCTAATTTGCATATGCTAATTGGGATTCAGTTTGTCCAGGCAGAATGATTCCTGGCAGAATCCTGAACCGAATCCTGGATTCGGTGCAGCCCTAATAAATATACACATATTTTAAAACAAATAATTCTATCCAGAAATTTGGAAGCATGGATTTTTTTTTTTTACAAATACGAGTAGAATTATTTTACAATGCCTGCCTGGCTTTACCGAGTAATAACCAAAGCCACGTGCAGACGAGGGAATATCCTTTTTGACTCAGCATGCAAAGCATTTATTGTTTTCAGAATCCTGTAATGGTTTACTGAAATGCCTCCCTAAATACAGATAACGGACGCATCTGGCACACACACAGCCACACATATACCCTGTGTAAATGAATGATATTAGGGATGCACCGAATCCACTATTTTGGATTCGGCCGAACCCCCGAATCTTAAGTGAAAGATTCAGCGGAATCCCGAACCGAATCCTAATTTGCATATGCAAATTAGGGGTGTGAAGGGTTCACATTCCCCTAGCAACCATGCACTGATTTGAATAAGAGACTGGAATATGAATAGGAGAGGCCTGAATAGAAAGACAAGTAATAAAAAGTAACAAAAAAATCCCCTCCCCACCCCTAATTTGCATATGCAAATTAGGATTTGTTTCGGCCAGGCAGAAGGATTCGGCCGAATCCTGCTGAAAAAGGCCGAATCCCGAACCGAATCCTGGATTCGGTGCATCCCTAAATGATATACAGAAGCTAGAACTAAACAATCTGCTTTGTTTGAATATGAAATGCACTACATATGCAGAAGGAGTAACTGAAGCATCTGGCACACGCAGCATAACTCTTATCCCTTGGCGAGTAAATTGTGTGCTCCGTCTGAATAGAAAATAATGTACTGGTTCTTCTAAAGGAAAATGCATCTGACACACCAAAACAAAACAGATACCTTAAATACAGGTGTAACTGAAGCATCCGGCACACACAGTAACACCCATATTTGCACTGATAAGAACTTCGCTCCAACGCAAATCATTGCTTTGAGGACTCTTAGTGCAGAGACACACGTGGAAATTCAGGGAGATTTAGGTGCCCAGCGACAAATGGCCTCTCCGACTAATCTCCCCAAACTGCCTTCCTGCCGCTAGAATCTAAATTGCCAGTGGGATGGCACTCGAAGCGCTTTGTTTTTGAAGTTTAGTTTTCCGAAGTCGCCCGAAGTTTCCTTGTGAGGCGACTTCGGAAAACTAAGTGCTCAGAGTGCCACCCCGCCAGCTAGAATCTAAATCGCCGGCGTGATGGCACTGAGAGCGCTTTGTTTTCCCAAAGTCATTCGAAGTTTCCTTGTGAGTCAAGTGCTACGAGTTCCATCCCGCTGGCGATTTAGATTCTAGCCGGCGGGGTGGCACTCTGAACACTTAGTTTTCCGAAGTCGCCTCACAAGGAAACTTCGGGCGACTTCGGAAAACTAAACTTCAAAAACAAAGCGCTTCGAGTGCCATCCCACTGGCAATTTAGATTCTAGCTGGCGGGATGGCAGTTTGGGGAAGTTAGTCGCCCGAAGGAGAGGCGATTTGTCGCTGGGCACCTAAATCTTCCCGAATCTCAACGTGTGTCTCTGCCCTTACCAGACCATAAAAGCTAAAACAAAACAAAAAAAAAAAAAAAAACTGTATTAATCTGTTCCCCTAATCCTTCAGTTTAGGTCTATAAATGGAGGGGGGAGGCAGGTTTAGGTTTTCTCGACCCGCAGATCACTACTAGGGACAACGTTTTGCCAATAATAGCACTGATTTGCTTTAAACGAGTGCTTCACCTTTTTTTTATAGCATTTACAAAAATAAGGAGATATAGGGGTATATTTATCAAAGAGTGAAGTTAGAGATCACACAGAGATCTTGTTGCTAGGGTTCACATTCCCCTAGCAACCATGCACTGATTTGAATAAGAGACTGGAATATGAATAGGAGAGGCCTGAATAGAGAGACAAGTAATAAAAAGTAACAATACATTTGTAGCCTTACAGAGCATTTGTTTTTTAGATGGGGTCAGTGACCCCCAATGAAAGCTGGAAAGAGACCGGCAAATAATTAAATACCACAAGCCTGGCACACAAAAAGCATACTGAGCTGTACCAGAACTCAGGGCACCACTATGAAATATTCATCCAACCAGTTTAGTGTTCGCCACCACCTTAAAGGGATACTGTCATGGGAAAAAAACATTTCAAAACACATCAGTTAATAGAGCTGCTCCAGCAGAATTCTGCTCTGAAATCCATTTCTCAAAAGAGCAAACAGATTTTTTTTTATATTTAAATTTGAAATCTGACATGGGGCTAGACATATTGTCAGTTTACCAGCTGCCCCCAGTCATGTGACTTGTGCTCTGATAAACTTCAATCACTCTTTACTGCTGTACTGCAAGTTGGAGTGATATCACCCCCTTTTTTAACCCAAGCAGCCTAACAACAGAACAATGGGAAGGTAACCAGATAGCAGCTCCCTAACACAAGATAACAGCTGCCTGGTAGATCTAAGAACAACACTCAATAGTAAAATCCAGGTCCCACTGAGACACATTCAGTTACATTAAGTAGGAGAAACAACAGGCTGCCACAGAGCAGTTCCATCCTAAAAGACATGGGCACTGTCCCTGCTTTTTAATGTCTTTACAGAAAAAGAAATACCCTGGAGTTGATATTGATAATGCAGTTTTGAAATCAGGAATCTTGTAAGTTGCCAATCCCACCAGAGAGTGCCACATGCTGATTTTTACTGATTGAAGAATACACCATTGCACCTTATTTTAATTCATGTTACCCTTTGAAGCAAGCACTAAAAGCACTTTGTTTGACTAGATTATAATTTTATTTTGGAGATCGCATCTTGTAGAGCACTTTAAAACACACATGAAAAATCTGTGCATAGACTCTCTAAGATTCAAGACACACACAGGTTGATGATCCAGTGGAGGAACTGTGAAAAAGATCGGCAAAGGAAAAAATTCTGAGGCTTTACTTTTCCTTTAAATATTTTTTGTTTTTTTGCAATTTTACTCTGTTTTACGTATCATAAAAATCATGAAAGGATCCCATTAAGACCATGCAACTGGAGGGTGTGCTGCATCACTTTACCTTCTCTCTCCTCTTCCAAGTGCTGGGCCCTCCTCTGAGCCATCATTCTGTTTCTCCTGGGTCTCGGCATCCCCTCTGCTCGATCCACTGGCTGTGGGCGGGGCCTTGCTGCGGGTGCTGGGGCCACATTCTGTTGCTGCTCTTGATCAGCTGGTGATAAGCAGAGAAATATAAAATTATAAAAAGATATGGCTGGAGGTACATTTATAAAAAGCAGTAGAATATCCACTAACATATCAGGAGGTTGAAGCGCACCACACTACACCTCGCTGGGCACAATCACAAGTGTCAGGAGGGCTCATGGGAAGGTTCTGCAGGCCTGTATTTATCAGCCTGATATTAAAGGACTCCATTTGCCAATGGTTCCATTAACTTTAATCTGCAGCCCTCAATATGTTGTGGCACTAAATCGCAGAAGCCTACTAAGAGTCAGAAGCTGCCAGGGGTTCTGGGAGTTGTAGTACAACAACATCTGAGCTGCTGCAGGGCGGCATCACTATGCAGAGGGATTTCCATTGAGAAGGCAGTTAGTGACCTCAGCTGTTTGGGGACAGCAGAGCAGAATTATGTGTCACTGTGTTTGTGGGAACGCTATAAAATGTAAACAAAAAAGGAATAACAAGAAATACAAAAAACAGTTTGATGGGGACCCCCTGCTCCCAGCTAAGGAAGGAATATTGGGTTGGATACAGTTTCTCAGTGGTGCCTGCATGTCACACAATATATAGGACAAGCGTTTCTCTCACTTACAGCTGCAAATAATATTCACACCCTATTCACCACCTTTGCACCATAAATTTTGTAAATATGTCTTAAAGGTACTGCCCTCTCAGGTCCATAGAATGCAAGGTCTTTGACAGCCAGACTCTGACCCATAAGGCTTGGAAAAGCCACCCCCCTGCAGTGCATAAACAGTCCCTCCCCTACGGAGCCGACAAGAGCCAGTCCCTCCCCTACTGAACCTACAAGAGCCAGTCCCTCCCCTACAAGAGCCAGTCCCTCCCCCACTGAGCCTACAAGAGCCAGTCCCTCCCCTACAGAGCCTACAAGAGCCAGTCCCTCCCCTACTGAACCTACAAGAGCCAGTCCCTCCCCTACAAGAGCCAGTCCCTCCCCCACTGAGCCTACAAGAGCCAGTCCCTCCCCTACAGAGCCTACAAGAGCCAGTCCCTCCCCTACTGTACTGAACCTACAAGAGCCAGTCCCTCCCCTACAAGAGCCAGTCCCTCCCCTACTGTACTGAACCTACAAGAGCCAGTCCCTCCCCTACAAGAGCCAGTCCCTCCCCTACTGTACTGAACCTACAAGAGCCAGTCCCTCCCCTACAGAGCCTACAAGAGCCAGTCCCTCCCCAACAGAGTCTACAAGAGCCAGTCCCTCCCCAACAGAGCCTACAAGAGCCAGTCCCTCCCCTACTGTACTGAACCTACAAGAGCCAGTCCCTCCCCTACAAGAGCCAGTCCCTCCCCTACTGAACCTACAAGAGCCAGTCCCTCCCCTACAAGAGCCAGTCCCTTCCCTACTGAGCCTACAAGAGCCAGTCCCTCCCCTACAAGAGCCAGTCCCTCCCCCACTGAGCCTACAAGAGCCAGTCCCTCCCCTACTGAACCTACAAGAGCCAGTCCCTCCCCTACAAGAGCCAGTCCCTCCCCCACTGAGCCTACAAGAGCCAGTCCCTCCCCTACAAGAGCCAGTCCCTCCCCCACTGAGCCTACAAGAGCCAGTCCCTCCCCTACAAAAGCCAGTCCCTCCCCTACAGAGCCTACAAGAGCCAGTCCCTCCCCAACAGAGCCTACAAGAGCCAGTCCCTCCCCTACTGTACTGAACCTACAAGAGCCAGTCCCTCCCCTACTGTACTGAACCTACAAGAGCCAGTCCCTCCCCTACAAGAGCCAGTCCCTCCCCTACTGAGCCTACAAGAGCCAGTCCCTCCCCTACTGAACCTACAAGAGCCAGTCCCTCCCCCACTGAGCCTACAAGAGCCAGTCCCTCCCCTACTGAACCTACAAGAGCCAGTCCCTCCCTTACTGAACCTACAAGAGCCAGTCCCTCCCCTACTGAACCTACAAGAGCCAGTCCCTCCCCTACTGAACCTACAAGAGCCAGTCCCTCCCCTACTGAACCTACAAGAGCCAGTCCCTCCCCCACTGAGCCTACAAGAGCCAGTCCATCCCCTACTGAGCCTAAAAGAGCCAGTCCATCCCCTACTGAGCCTAAAAGAGCCAGTCCCTCCCCTACTGAGCCTACAAGAGCCAGACCCCCCAACTGAGCCTACAAGAGCCAGTGCCCCCACTGAGCCTACAAGAGCCAGTCCCCCCCACTGAGCCTACAAGAGCCAGTCCCTCCCCTACTGAACCTACAAGAGCCAGTCTCTCCCCCACTGAGCAAGTGGGTTATAAAAACAAATTGATGTTGATAACACTTGTGCATTTTGCTCTGCAAAGAACATTATACGGTGCATCTTCTGTATGGAATAGTCTATAAATGTGTCTCATGTGCAGCTCTGCACCAGTCCCTGAGTGGAATCCCAAGTAAAGGCCAGAATCCTCTTTTCCTTTAGGGGTCCCTGTGAGTGTCAGTTAATGTATAGGGTCCCCTATAATTGCCAGTCCCTGTACAGTAGCCCATGTAATTGTACTTCCCTGTATACTGTCCCCTGTACGTGACAAACCATACATTGGGTGCCCCGTAGGTGGCAGTCAATAAATAGGGCTCCCTATGGGTGTCAGCACTTACACAGGGCTCCCTATAGATGATGGCCCATAATAGGGAGTCCTCATCCAATAGGTGTCAGGCAATACATATTGCACTCTACAGGTGTCAGCCAATAAAAAGGGAGTCCTAGAGGTGCCAGCCAATAAAAAGGGAGTCCTAGAGGTGTCAGTCAATAAAAAGCGAGTCCTAGAGGTGTCAGCCAATAAAAAGCGAGTCCTAGAGGTGCCAGCCAATAAAAAGCGAGTCCTAGAGGTGTCAGTCAATAAAAAGCGAGTCCTAGAGGTGTCAGCCAATAGGAGTCCTAGAGGTGTCAGCCAATAAAAAAGGAGTCCTAGAGGTGTCAGTCAATAAAAAGGGAGTCCTAGAGGTGTCAGCCAATAAAAAGCGAGTCCTAGAGGTGTCAGCCAATAAAAAGCGAGTCCTAGAGGTGTCAGCCAATAAAAAGCGAGTCCTAGAGGTGTCAGCCAATAAAAAGGGAGTCCTAGAGGTGTCAGCCGATAAAAAGGGAGTCCTAGAGGTGTCAGCCAATAAGTGGGGGGGGGACTGGCTATTGTAGGCTCAGTGGGGGGGTACTAAAGGTGTCAGCCAATAAAAAGGGAGTCCTAGAGGTGTCAGCCAATAAAAAGGGAGTCCTAGAGGTGTCAGCCAATAAAAAAGGAGTCCTAGAGGTGTCAGTCAATAAAGAGGGAGTCCAAGAGGTGTCAGTAAATAAAAAGGGAGTCCTAGAGGTGTCAGCCAATAAAAAGGGAGTCCTAGAGGTGTCAGCCAATAAAAAGGGAGTCCTAGAGGTGTCAGCCAATAAAAAGGGAGTCCTAGAGGTGTCAGCCCACACATAAGGAGCCCAGTAGGCGGCAGCCAATATACAGACTCCCCTACAACTGCCAGTTCCTGTATAAATCCCCAGTACGAGTCAGTCCCCTATTGGATTGGGAAGTGGAGCTGTTCCAGCTGGCGCCCCGCTCTCCACATGTCATTGCAGTGACGCAGAGTGAGAGACAGCGGAGAGCGACATGAGGAGGGAAGGGGGTAGGAGACCTCTCACCTTGCTCTCCGTGTCCCCGAAACTTGGTAGCGAAGAGCAGCAGCACAGCCAGTAACACCGCCGCTACGATGTACAACACGGGGTCCATAGCTACACGTCACGTTGCACGTCACGCCCCCGGCGACTAACTAACGCGCAATGGACCCGCCCATTCAGCGCGCAGCCAATCACTCGCTTGTTTGGAAGAAACCAAATACAATGCAGAGGGGTGATGTCATATGTGACTTCCGTAGTCCGTACATAACTCGTGCGAGATAACTGTCGGATTCGCTGTAACCTTTTCCTAACAAGTGTCATACGAATGTATCTTTCATATTAAACCGTCATCCTAAATAGACTCCTCGGGTTTGTATCAAAATAACTCCCCCTTTTAGTCAAACTGGTGGGGGTTTCCCATTGGTTCTACGTTTGGAGGAAAGTTTTCATTAGAAAATGGAGCGGTCGGGCAGAAATCTGGTGCTGAACATATAGAGCCGCCCGCCGGCTTTTTTTCTCTTGTAATTTCCTCGTCTGTTTCAATGTGTCAATTACATTTCCCATGAATGATCTATTACACATATTATTATTTCTTCATTAAATGCTGCCTCTCCAAAACTGGTATTAGGGCCTTAAATTATGTTTTTGGATTTTTTTGCCCTAAGATTATGCCCCCCCCAGCTCTGCCCCCAAACTTCTTGTATTTCAGCTAAATCTGCCCCTTAGTTACTGACCTTTAACTGTCTCCCAAACTTATTGTGTAGGTAGGGTTGCCACAGGCCGGTATTTTACTGGCCTAGCCGGTAAAACACCTGCCAGGGCCGGGACCAGTATTACAAATTTACCGGCTATGTAGCTGCCGGTAATTTGTAATACCCTTTACAAAAGCCCTTGCCCTCCAGTAAAAACTTTTCCTTCGGTTTTTGCGGCGCTACCCTGTGGCTCCGCCCCCTTTATGGCACTGACCGCTGGCTCCACCCCCTTTGCATCACTGCTCACCCCTTTATTATCCGCCCCCACCACTGGCCATTTTTTTTTTTAAAAAGGTGGCAACCCTATGTGTAGGGGCCCCTAAGGGTTAATGTGCCCTGCAGCTTTAAGGCCCCACCTTTTTCTTAGGGTGATCTGCCAGGAGAGGTGTGACAACTTCCTGCTACACTGCACTATAGTGAGTGTAAGGAGTGGCCTCTTCCTCTTTCGCCTCTGGATGCTGATCCAGCTGGGTGTGCTCAGAGGGACTGAGTACAGAAGGCCCAGAAGAAGTCATGTGTCCAAGTCGGGGACCAGGAAACCCAGTGAATGAGGAATAGAAAGTAGCAGGTGTAGCTCCCAGTACTAGTACGCTCTAGGAGTGTAAGATAGTCAGGGTTGAGCTAAAAAGAGCAGTTCTGAGCTCCAACATAGGAGTGATAAATTGGAGGTATATCTCCCAGGCCATATTGCCTGTAGTATAGGGATCCCAGCGGAGAGGGAATCAGGAGAGATGATTGCCCTGAGGTTGATCTAGAGACACTACTGGAATATGTCGCAGAGGTGAAGTGGGATACCTGCCAAGTCTGTCCCCAGGGAGTGTCAGCCTGTGTCTGCTCTAGGTGAGCCTGCCTGCAGATCTGTGTAAACTCTCTATATGCTGTTGCCTCAACTCCTGCGTGAGTGATGTCACTTGCCTCGTGCATAATTCAATAAACCTTGTTCTTGTTTTATTAAGAACCTCCTGGTGCCCAAGTTTTTTGTTGTATACACAGTAGCCTATGGGAGTTTTAGTTACACTACACCACACCTTTAATCTTCCATATAGCGAAGGCCCTAGCCTGAAGTGTCACGTGTAACCCATGCTCTAGTGCACTAGCTGGTGAATTAACCCCATATGGTCCAAATAGGTGTTACATTTGGCGCCCAACGTGGGGCCCAATTCCCTAAAACCAGGCTGTGCATTGTTTTGTTCGAATCATACGAAGGGATGTACGAATTTGTCAAAGTGTACAAATGGATCGTATGAATTTTTCGAAGCGGATAAACGGAACATACAAATTCTTCGAATTTCCTTCGAAGTATATAGCTGTTTTTCCTTTGCAGTGACCATTGTTAACAGGTATGCCTCAGGGAGGATATCAGAAGTGGATGTGATGGTACTGTAAGTTTGATATGTGTTGGGGATGTTAAACCATTGTCGGGACGAAATGGATTTTACCCCTGGGTGAATGTAGGGCCCTATAGGGTTAATAGGCCCTATAGAGTAAATCTTTTCATTCTTTCTTTGGGTTATTGGGTAAGAGACCCTGTAGTAGAATAATAACCTTTAGCATTATTGGCTAAGAGGTGTAATGACACTCCCCTGCTACACTGCTATATAGTGAGTGTAGGGAGTGGCCACTTCCTCTTTGGCCTGTGGATGCTGATCCAGCTGGGTGTGCTCTAGGGAGCCTGGGTACAGCTAGGCCCATGTGCTTTGGAGAAGAAGTCGGGGACCAGCAAACCCCTTGAATGAGGAATAGTTACACTAGGGCAGACTTATCATAGTCTCTCTAGGAGAGAAAGGCAGAGAGGCGAGAGAGAAAATCCTCCCCTCCCCACAGGGTAGCCATTTTTTTTGTGGGTACCTGACCTGCTGCAGGACTCTTCCTCAAACAAATGATTTTATTAGGACAGAAAGTTCATAGAGAAATTAAGACTGGTAAACAGGTCAGGACTGGGAGTCAAAATAGTCCCTTGCATTACAAGCACAGAGAGGCCCCCTGCCAGCAAAATAAATAATCACTTTCTATGGCATCTTACAGCAGCCCCTCTGGCATTTGCCAGAACTCACAGATTGCCAGTCCGGGCCTGTTGGTATGTATTCCAAAAAGTGGGAACCCTAATAGCACACACAAAATGCCACACAAAAAGGATATTACTGCTGCTGTAGGTAAGGTCTCCGGATGAAAAAGTGAAATCTGTGGAGTCCTGAAAATTTTGACCACTTCCCTTGATGACACCCACTCAATGTGGAACACAGTTCATGTAATAAAAAAACAGAAAATAATGGGGCGACCAGTGAGACAAATCCGTTGACATACTTGTTGTACTTGAACTTGAAGATGCCAAGGGTTGGACTGGGCCAATATAGGATATAGGATAAAACCCCAGTGGGCCCCAGCTAGTGTAGCCACCTGGTCGGTATTTTACCAGCCTGGCCGGAAAACATGGCACTTGATCCCAATGTTATTAATTTTTTTTTTAATTTAATGTTTTTATTTATGTATTTTAACATTACAGCAGAGAATAAAGACAGTAGAAAAGAACCATCATATATTGCATTGACCAACTATACATGAGTGCATATGCTAGGTATTTTGTGCTGACACTTGATAGGAATAGCTCAGTGGGTGAGGTTATCATAGCTGTAGGGGCTGGGGGCCCAGTGGGATCACTGTAAAGAGGGGAAAGCTTATGCTCCTAATCAATCAGGACATAAATCTGGGTTCACATCAAGCCAGGGTGTCCAAATCTGTACGAACTTCTCCGGGCAGCCTCGGCCTTCATAGGTCAATTTAATCAAGGGGAGCATTTTGTTAATCAGTTGGATCCGTAACTGCTTCTTGGGTGATTGAGGGGCCATCCATTTAGTCATCAGCAGTTAATCATAAAGTAATAGGGCACAGAATAGCAGCCTGGACTTGTTGAGAGGTATAATTTTGTCTACCAGCCCCAGTAGACAGATTTCTGGTGTGCATGGGCCCGGGAAGGCCAGTTCCTCAGCCATATATTTCACAATGGAGGCCCAAAAAGACCGGATCTGAGGACACGACCAGGTCATATGGAGGAAGCCCGCTTCACCCTCCCCACATTTAGGCCAGATGGCCCCTGGATTTCTGCCCATTTTCTCCAATTTGCTAGGTGTGATATAAATTTGAAGCAGAAATTTAAGTTGAATAAGTTTGTCTTTCAAGGCAATCAGGCCAGAGTAAACTGATTCCTTAGCCTCCTCCCATATCTCGTCTGTTAGTGACGGAAGAATAGATTGCCACTTGGGCAAGGCCTTGTCAAATGGAGTAGTGCCCGTTTTGAGCAGTGCTTTATATATCCTGGAAGTCCGTTTTGTGCGCTGTGGATTTCTAAGGACTAGTTCAAAAGGGGGGTGACAGCGTTAGATCTGAAAATTGGGAACGAAATGGGTGGGAAACTGCATGTTCACTAAAAGCTCCCCTAGTATCTTAATGCCCCAGTGAGGCCAGTAGCTAATGTCTTGCAAGTCTCTGAGATGAGTAAGGTTACTGTTCAACCAAAGTGGCAAGAAGGGGGAAAGGACGGGAGGGTTGCACTGTAGTACCTTGCATGCAGCTTTTCAAGCTTTGAAGGGGGCTGTGATAGTGGATGGTAGTCTAGTATAGTCAGAAAGGCATCTATAGGGAAGATTTTGAATCCCTGCCCATGAGCCCACCAGGGTTGCCAAGAGGACCATTCCCAGATCCTCATCCTGTAGGTGGAACCAGGTATGGATATGGTAGAGTTGGCCTGCCAGAAAGTATAAATGCAGATACGGGAGTGCGAGACCACAATGTTCTACAGGGACTGTCAGGCTTTTCCAGGACAAGTGAGGAGATTTATTGGCCCAAAGAAAGGATGTAAGCGTGGACATGATCTGGGCGAAGAATTTTTGGGGAACCCATACCAGTGAGTTATGCAATCGGTACAGCAGCTTCGGAAGCAAGATCATTTTGTAGAGATTCACTCTCCCCCAAAGAGTGATCGGTAAAGGGGTCCATCTGGCAGGGGCCAATTTGAGCTTTTGTTGAAGGGGATCCAAATTATCAGAAGACGTGAAAATACGGATCCGCACACACTATATCTTCAAGCAGATGGGGATTCCCCCAAGTTTATTGTGCCACCAACAAGATCAACGTTTCGGGGGGGTTTACCCACCCTTCATCAGGAGGGTGGGTGATGAAGGGTGGGTGATGAAGGGTGGGTAAACCCCCCCGAAACGTTGATCTTGTTGGTGGCACAATAAACTT
Source organism: Xenopus petersii (assembly GCA_038501925.1). Lineage (NCBI taxonomy): Eukaryota > Metazoa > Chordata > Amphibia > Anura > Pipidae > Xenopus > Xenopus petersii. The sequence continues at coordinate 11,977,935 of CM076672.1, forward strand.
GGGGGAATCCCCATCTGCTTGAAGATATAGTGTGTGCGGATCCGTATTTTCACGTCTTCTTACAGTTAGGACCTTGCCTGGTCCACGGAGAACCAGCACCACTGGAAGCAGAGGAGTGAATATACAGGAGTGCGGTGGTGAGAATTTATCAGATCCAAATTATCAGCCATGTAACGTGAGGTCTGAAGGGAGATCACTATGCCTAGATATTTAAAACTTGTGACCCATGGTATCTCATTTACTTCCGGAGGGGGGGGCTGGGATTGGGTCAATCTGCAAAAGGATTGATTTGGATTTATTCATTTTAAGGCCTGAATAATAATAAAAATAAAACTTTTTTACCGATGAATTGAGGACTATGCGATTCCTTGAAGTGGATCCCGAGAGTGCGCTGTCCGAACATTTGGTATTTGCTGCATTTTCGTTCCCCTTAGCGACGGACTCAGGGCGGCAGCACCTGGGTCACAGTGAAGTCCGGGATTTCTTATGAATAATTTTTCTATTGCAATCGCTCCGGTATTTTAGCGAGAGGTCTGGGGCAGTAAGCACCCGGGCCACTAAGTCTGAACAGTGAGCGCAAGTGGGGCAATTTGCATACTAATTAATTAAATAGTTAATTACCATAGGACTCGCCTAAGAATAGAGTTGCCACGGGGCCGGTATTACCCTTTAAAAAAAGCCCCTGGCCTGCCCACAATTCGCAAAGAACTTACCTTTTTCCAGTGCCGTGGACGTCTCTGCGATGTTGCTCCGCCCCTTTTGCGGCACACCATATAGCCCCACCCCCTTTTGTGACGTGGACCGTCCCCTTTTGGTGCCCGCCCCCCACTGGCCGGTATTATTTTTAAGTAAAGGTGGCAACCCTACCTAAGAACATGTATCTAACGCTGGATACATTTGTTATTGCCTAAATATTAGGCTGGTTTGCAGGTACCCCAGACTGGCACAGATTTCTGCTAACAGTAACATCAGACTGAGGTATCAGGTCAGTGATTAGTCTCTGGTGGGTGCCAAATGTTAATTGTACATTTCCTTCTCCTTTAAAATTGAGCTGCTCGGTCTTTTCAATCACCAAATACTAAACAATATCGCCATATGGGATACTGCGTTGTCCATCCCATAACATATGAATTAACATGAGATAAACATGAGATAAATATAAACTCCTAATCCAGGATGCGAATGAGGTTTGAATGAATTAATAAATAGAAAAATGAATTAGTTTCAAAATCAACCAACGGCAAGAACCCACTGAGCCTAAATGTTCACAATACTTTTATATGAACCGGATAGGTACATAGACACCTTGGCTTCAGATAAAATGAAATAAAATGAAGGTAATAAATATGAACCCAAATAAAATACAAGATCCACAGAGTCTAAAATCGATTCATATCAACTTCATACGAAGTCATTATGATGATAATGATGAAATTGTCAAATCCAATTCTCTATTCATTCCAAAAATTATGAAAGAAATAACCAAACGTTTCCAGTCAACTGTAAGTAGGTCAAATAAAATGAGAGCATTCATACAAGGTCCATGTTGTCATAGTCTTTCAGAAGGCTGATGTTATTTCTATAGGACCAGAGCTTTATATAGAGGGTTACATGAAACTCCTGGCAGAGAGGTTAGAGGCTTTTTCAGGTTATGATCTCAAGGTTTTATTTACCCTTCAATTGCAAACAGCTGTTAAGGTTCAAGTTAGGTTTTGCAACCCCAGTTTGTAAAGCCTGTCCTTTGGGTAGATATTAATACAAGTAAGGGACCTGTTATCCAAAATGCTCGGGCCTGGGATTTTCCAGATAACAAATCTTTCCGTAATTTGGATCTTCATACCTTAAGGGTAAGTTCACACAGAGCGTTTTGGGGAGATTTGGTCGCCTTTGGAAAAACGAACCGCCGCGTGTGATTAGCGCCGAACAGGGAATGCGTTTGGGGAGATTGGTCGCTGCAAAAACGAGGCGATTAGTCGCCAGGTGACCAAATCTCCCCAAAACACTCTGTGTGAACTAAGTCTACTTGAAAATAATATAAACATTAAATAAACCCAACAGACTGGTTTTGCTTCCAATAAGGATTAATTATATCTTAGTTGGGATCAAGTCCAAGATACTGTTTTATTATTACACAGAAAAAGGAAATCATTTTTAAAAATTTGTATTATTTTGATAAAAAATGAGTCTATGAGAGAATGACCTTTTCCGTAATTTGGAGCTTTCTGTGTATTGGGTTTCCGGATAACAGATCCCATAACTTTTTAGATTTTTTTTTTTTTTGCAATTCTGATAACAGTGAAATGGGTGATTCAAACATCAGTCAGGACTCACAATGTATTATAAATGTTATTTTATTTACAGTATTTATCCACATATAATAGACAAGTTTTCTCTTCCTTGGAGTCTCCGAGTCAAGTCCCTGCAAAATAGAAAAGAGCCCTATATCAGTATCTACATATATGTATATATATATATATATATATATATATATACTGTAAATTTCGATCTATTGTTTTTAAATAATGCTAATTATGTGCACACAGGCAAAGATAATATCTACTATATCAAATGGTGAAACTACCAGCAAAATAAAAGACCTTAGAATGTGGAATTTCTAGACACTTACAAAGAAGAATGTCTGTACTATAACTGTGCGCTTTATTCATCAGGCAGCAGGAACATTCTGGAATACCCAGTCGTGGTCGTAGACGCCTGCGGGGCCCTGTGTAAGAATTACATGGGCCCCCCCACCCTCCTCCCTATGCAGGCAGCTTAGCACCGTGGCCTCCAGAAGTCGATGATATTTACACCACTGAGTATCAGACGATTACAATTCCCACTTGCTCGGTCTCTCTGAGACTCCTCCGGTATAAGGAACAATAAACATGGGCTTAATTTTCTTTCTTCTTAGAGCCTCCCAGTCCATTCCCTGTAAAATAGGAAAGAGACCTTTATTAGAATTATCCTATATCCACAGTATGCAACCCTCTAGTAACCTTCTAGTAACCTTCTAGTAATTCTATGCATGCAAAAGCAAAATCTACTCTATTTAATAGTAAAACAGCTAGAAAACAATACAGAATGACAGAATGAGATGGCACAAACAACCATCATAAAACCAGAGGACTTTCCCGACACTTACAAAGAAGAACGGCCGTTCCATAACTGCTTGCGCTCCTTCCACGGTCGATCCGAGGCGCAATTCGGGAGTTTTAGTCAGCAGCTGCACAAAAAGAAATAGTTAGTTCTCACTCCAGCCTTTAAACATTTCATTTTTGGCTACCTAATTATATTTGAAACATTTTTTTTTATTTTGTACATCTATTTATCCAGTTCTTTATTATTACACTCAACTGTTCCTTTAAATATATAGTGTATGTTGATAAAATGAATATTATTCCAGTAACTTACTCCTTGTAGTATGTCTCGGACATGCGCCGGCATGGTTAGTGGATACTTGAGCATTTCGTAGATAATTGTTAATTGTATCTCATCACTATCGTCTCCGTAAAATGGCCACTGTAAATGTAGAAAGGACATCGTTTAGAAATCAGGTTCTAAAGCAACAACAGAAGTCTGGAATAGAATAGATCCCCCCGTTGATTCTATTAATGATGCTTCACACTTACCTGTGCGAAAATCATCTCATAAATGATGACACCTAAGGCCCACCAGTCCACAGACCTGGTATAACAAGTGTCCGTGAACAGTTCAGGGGCCATATACACGTCAGTGCCGCAAATGTCGTACAATTTATCTCGGAAGCCTTTGCCTTCAATAAAGAAAAAAAAGAAGTTAGTGGAGACTTCTATAATGAATGACCACACAGTGGTTGCCATACACAATAAATAGTTTCTTTATAAAATGTTAGGCCAGGGAATCTTACCAGTTATGCTTAGTCCATAATCTGATATTTGCGGATAGCCTCTCTTATCCAACAAGATGTTTCCAGGCTTTAAATCTCTGCAAAATAAAATAATAATAATAATACAAGGGAAAGTGCAAAAAAGCATTCAATTAAATACCCTCAAATAAGATCCCATTCCAATATATTCCAGCTGATGTGTCATTAAACAGTATGTGATTGGCTGCTCAGGGCTGGCTATGGTTTCTGCAAGTACATATCTATAAACCCAGTATAAAATAAACTTATTATTTCAGTGGCACAGATCTATGCATTGCCGACCCCATTATACACATTAGTAACACTACTCCCACTGAGCCCTGTCCCTTTTATAAGGTATATAAATAGTATCACACCCTGTGAGACAGTTTTAGCCCAATGCTCTTAAAGGAGAAGGAAACCCAGTCGGCGCAAAAACCCTCCCCTCCTCCCGTGTGTTGCTTCCCCTCCCTCCTCCCCCCGGCCTACCTGTCTCGCTGGGCAAATGCCCCTAACTTGATACTTACCCTTCTGTGCAGGTCCAGTCCACGGAGTCCACAGGCACCATCTTCTTCCACGCGATCTTCTTCCTGCTTTGACCGGCGTTTTGGCGCATGCACAGTAGGAGCATTTCGCCGGTACGAATCTATTGCGCATGCGCCAAAAGTCACGAAGTTTCCAGATTTTACTTCGTGACTTTTGGCGCATTCGTAGTAGATCGTACCGGCGAAATGCTCCTACTGCGCATGCGCCGGTCAAAGCAGGAAGAAGATCGCGTGGAAGAAGATGGCGTCGTTGAACTCCGTAGACTGGACCTGCGCAGAAGGGTAAGTAACAAGTTAGGGGCATTTGCCCAGCGGGATGGGTAGGCCAGGGGGGAGGAGGGAGGGTGGGTAACACACGGGAGGGGGGAAGGGTTTTTGCACTGACTAGGTTGTCTTCTCCTTTAAAGGCAACATCCCCATTCTCCCACTTTCAAATGCCAGTCCTTAGGATTAATTCTTTCTGGCTTAAAACTGTATATACAAATTTTAATCAGCACTTACCTATGGACAATTCCGTGTTCATGCAAGAATTTCAGACCTAGCACAATGCAGGCGGCATAAAATCTGCAAATACAAAAAAGCAAAATGAATTATTTTCCCCAACAATAAGACAGAGACATAATTTAGTACAACATTCTCTGTATTTTTATATTCAGTTTTACACCCATGGTACTTACCTAATGCATTCCATTGGTAGGTCGTACTTATTGATAAGAGAGAACAGGTCACCTCCCGTGGCAAAGTCCATAACCAAGCACTCGTTGCAGTTGGTCTCAAAGGAAGTGATTAAGCCAAGCAGGAACGGAGCTTTTTTCCGCTTTACCAATTGCATTATCTGCTTTTCTCTCTTAATGCTGAAAAAGAAAACATTAGAAAATGATCTTACACGGCTGGGCGGAATGATATTATAAGAAAGAGAGATATTATGTGATGACTATCTTTTTATCTTTTGGGCTAGTGCCAAAGTGAAAATTTGCCCAGAGCTAGAAAATAAGTCCCAGTTTGTGTCTTCTATAGTGAAGCACCTAAAGACAGCTCTACAGAAGGTTTTGAAAGAACTAATTGTTAATAATAATAATCATAGTAATAATAGACCAAAAAGTTCTTTGTGTTCTTCCTTTATAGCAGCTCTTCTCCCATAGGGGCACTAGACAGGGGTCAAACTATTTTCTTATCATCTTCCAAACTTACTCTTCAGCAGCTTTAGGATCTGATGTCTCCTTGGATATGGCCTTTATGGCAACCTTCTTCTTTGTATATTTGTGCTTTGCCAGAAACACCTGCAATAAAGAAAGAGGTATCTTAAGTAACCCTGATTTTATTCCTTCATTTCATCGTCTTGTTATGATTCATATTATGGTCTTCCCAAAGCCCTAACTCACCTTTCCGAAATTTCCTTCTCCCAGCACAGAAAGAAGGTCAAAGTCTTCTCTGCTTGACTTTGATATGGAAGGAGTTCTACCTCTGACCATCTAAAGAAGAAAACAAAACAGTGTTACTTGGGATTGATCAGAGTCAGTGTCAGGTTTCAGGTTTAGGTTGGAGGCAACAAATCAACATACAGTAAATTGTACCACAGCTCAATTTTTACTTTCTAACTTGTAGGACATTAATTAATACGAATTGTTGATGAAAACTAATTGCGACGAGTTACCGCTGCTTCAATTTTCTGTATGGCCAATAGGGTGGGTGTCTATTAGTGCAACAGCTCAAATGATTGAGCCACTATCATTCTGCAAAACTGCACTTTTATATATTTTTAAGGTCAAGTTAAACGTTTGGTCAAAGGCGACCCCTAAACATAAACTGATAACTGGCTGGTAGCACAACAACTGGATGCCCACCACTGGGCCACTCATATAATAGTATTGTAGCTTGTATATATAATATAATAGTATTGTAACATGCTCTAAAGTAGTGATCCCCAACCAGTAGTAACATGTTGCTCTCCAACCCCTTGGATGTTGCTCCCAGTGGCCTCAAAGCAGGTGCTTATTTTTGAATTCCAGGCTTGGAGACAAGCTGTATAAGTTGTATAAAAACCAGATGTACTGCCAAACAGAGCCTCAATGTAGGTTGACAATCCACATAGGGGCTACTAAAGGCCAATCACAGCACTTATTTGGCACCCCAAGAACATTTTTCATGCTAGTGTTGCTCCCCAACTCCTTTTACTTCTGAATGTTGCTCACGGGTTCAAAAGGTTGGGGATCCCTGTTCTAAAGGATAATAAGTGAACTTACCGCCCTTTGATTTCCTGGGCAAGTGGGATCCTGTATCCGATCTGTAACATTTGCCATAGTATGTAATGCTTGTTCAAGACAATATACTCGTTCTGAAGAATCTGAAATAAATGTAAAAACAGCATATAAACACCACAGCAGCAGGTTACCATGGAAAGGAAATATATATATATGTCTGTGCCAAAAAACTAATTGAGACAAGGAATCTCCAATACGTCACCTGAAGATGTTTTGTTCCTTTCAGGTAGTTGAAATGTGACGCTTTTTCTTTGAGAACCACTTGGTAAACTTGGATCCTTAAAGCTTGAGCCATCAGACTTTTTTCCATGACTGGAAACCTGGAGATAAAATATAATAAGTTATTTACAAGAAAAAAGTGTATAATGTGCTTAGATATACAGAATAACGTGTCTCTGAACTTACCTCCTCTTCACTCTCGCTTGACTCTGGTTCTGTACTTTCTGGAGGTTCCACTTGTGTTAATTTTGGTCTCACCTCAACCTTTATAGTCATAGGTGGTTCCACATCACTTGAACCACTGGACAAGTTTTCTTCACTGGACTCCTGTAAATAGAATAAGAATTAGAAACATAAAATTGTGCTTAGCCCTTTAGCAATCAACAATACTTTGGTTAAATCAGTACTTCTGGCTACAAAAGGCCAAAGACATGAAAGCTACTTCCTTAGTAGTGAAAATATAGCCAAACATAAGCAATAGTTAGGGTCCTATTTATTAAGCCTCTAATTTTCACAAGTTTTTAAAGGGGAAAATCTGAATATTTAGAGCAAAAAAAATTGAATTTTTTGAGGGTCCTATTTATTAAGCCTCAGTTTTTCTGGTCGAGTTAAGGAGGAAAATCTGAAGCTGAAAATTTGGAGCAAAAATAATAGAATTTTTGGAGATTTATTATGCTCCAAAGCTCTAAAAATCCAAAATACTCCAGCTAAAATCTGTCAAAGTCATGTAAACGTCAGTGACAGATGCCCCTTTTACAATTGCAAGATGTTTTTTGCCTTCGTGATTTATTAGGGTTTTGGTCTGTGTGATGCTGCTTTTCGTTCAAAAATCTCAAAAAAAAACTCTTGGTTTTTGAGTGACAATTCCAAAAAGTCGTACGATTCAAAATATTGCACAATTTTGGCGAGAATTTTCCCACATATACAATTTTCATTTAGATTTTTTAGTAAATTAAGCCAGGTAGTGGTCTTACTAAATACCACCTTAGTGGTAGAAGAAATAAACATGTACTAAAAGAACATGTAGGAGGTTATTTATCAAAGGTTGAATTTTAGAGTATTGTGAGGTTTTTATACAACGAATGAACTCACAAACTCGTTTTTTTTCTAATTTAAGTAAAAATGTGAATCAGTGAATTTGGGTTGAACAGATTAATTGAGTTTTTGTTTTTTTGACTGTAAACCTGGAGATATAATAAGTTATTTGATAGAAAAACGTGTATAATGTGCTTAGGTATACAGAATAATGTGTCTCTGAACTTACCTCCTCTTCACTCTCGCTTGACTCTGGTTCTGTACTTTCTGGAGGTTCCACTTGTGTTAATTTTGGTCTCACGTCAACCTTTATAGTCGCAGGTGGTTCCACATCACTTGAACCACTGGACAAGTTTTCTTCACTGGACTCCTGTAAATAGATTGAATAAGAATTAGAAACATAAAATTGTGCTTAGCCCTTTAGCAATCAACAATACTTTGGTTAAATCAGTACTTCTGGCTACACAAGGCCAAAGACATGAAAGCTACTTCCTTAGTAGTGAAAATATAGCCAAACATAAGCAATAGTTAGGGTCCTATTTATTAAGCCTCTAATTTTCACAAGTTTTTAAAGGGGAAAATCTGAATATTTAGAGCAAAAAAAATTGAATTTTTTGAGATTTCTTATGCTCCAAAGCTTCTAAAAATCCGAATATAAAAAATACTCCAGCTAAAACCTGTCAAAGTCATGTAGATGTCAATGACAGATGCCCCTTTTACAATTGGAAGATGTTTTTTGCCTTCATGATTTTTTAGGATTTTGGGCTGTGTGATGCTGGTTTTCCATAGAAAAACCCCAAAAAACTCATGGTTTTTGAGTGACAATTCGAAAAAGTTGTATGTTTCAAAATGTTTTAATTTTTTCTATTTTAAGTAAAAACTTTAATCAGTGAATTTGGGTTGAACAACCTGAAAATTCAAATCAATTGAGTTTTCCTCAGGAAAAAACTCAAATCACTTGAATTAATCGAGTTTTTGAGCGAAACCCACCAAAAAAAACCTCAAACATCACGAAGGCTATTAACATCTTCAAATGGTCGAAGGGACCTCTGCCATTGACTTCTATATGACCTTCTCCAGGTTTTAGCTGTAGTATTTTTGGATTCAAGCTATTTCTAGCTTCGGGGTATAATAAATCTCGAATAATTCAAGTTTTTATTTTTTTTAATAAAAAACAGAAATATCGAGTTTCGGACCTCAAAAAAATAGAATTTTTTTGGGAAAACTCAACTTGATCTTTGATAAATAGCCATCTTATAGTTTACGTTATAAGGCTTCCATAAATAATATTTTCAACTTTTCTTTACCAACCCATGCACTATTCTGTCAGATTATTTATAAATAGTTTTTTAACTTGATTTAGGGAAGTATGCAATATTTTTTTGTATTATATTTTTTTTAAAGCCATATTATGAAGAAAGGTCTGCTATCAGTATAAATTGATAATAGATAGAAGGCAAATTACTTACAGAAGAAGAATCCAGAAGAGTTAGAAGGTTGAATCGCTCAGCCAAATCTGCAATTTCCTCATCATCTTCATCTGCAGTTTCCTCTTCCTGCACGGGGAATGAAACAATTGTGTGTGTAAAATTAGTAAATTCAGGTAACATTGTGGTTGAATTGAAAAATAACATCAGGTGGCATGGACCAACTGATATATCAAGTTGTAATACTTACAGATGGCCAACTCAGGAGACTTAGAAGGCTGAGTCTATCAGGCTCTTCCTGCATGGAGAATTAAAAAAACAAAATATGAGTGCAATGAATATTATTGGGTAACCTTGTGGTTAAACTGATAAAATACCATTATTGGCAAAGAAAAGCTGATGTTTAAGATATAATACACTTACAGAAGGCCAACTCAGGAGACTTAGCAGGCTGAGTCTTTCAGGCTCTTCATCTGGATCTTCTGTTTCCTCTTCCTGCATGGGGAATGAAAAAGATTGTATGAGTAGGATGAATATTATAAGATACACCTTGTATAGGCGCAAGGAATGTCTGGGTGGTCTGCATAGCCCATACAGGCTAGAGTGGTGACCCCAGTGGGTTCTCCAGCATAAGGGGCTAACCGTCAAGGAGGCAGGTAACCCTGCTCCTGGTATCACCTCGGGTATCAGTGCGAAGTCTGACTGCAGAAATCTAGACATAGTCTCACTAGAGAGTAGATGTACATTCCTCCAGAAAGCAGGACACCTAAAAAACTGATTGAAATGGCTACTGTGCAGGGGTGAAGCCGGAACGGGCAAACCCTCTTGATCATTTTTTATCCAAGTGACCTGCCTGGAGGGTGGAGTTTTACCCCATATGTTCCCTGTGTCCCCTAAGACGATATATTAAGGTATAACACTTACAGAAGGCCAACTCAGGAGACTTAGAAGGCTCAGTCTATCGGCCTCTTTATCCAGATCTTCTGTTTCCTCTTCCTGTATGAGGAATAAAAAAGATTGAATGAATATTATTAGGTAACATTGTGCTTAGGTTGAGAAATAACATCAAGGGGCCCATTCACTAAGCTCGAGTGTAGGAAAAGAGGAAAATAAATTCGATTTTCGAATGTTTTTTATGGCTACTTCAACCTTTGAATTGGCTACTTCGACCATCGGCTACGACCGTTGACTTCAAATCGAACGATTCGAACTAAAAATCGTTCGAATATTCGACCATTCGATAATTGAAGTACTGTCTCTTTAAAAATTTCTTCGACCCCCTAGTTCTCCACCTAAAACCTACCGAGGCCAATGTAAGCCTATGGGGAAGGTCCCCATAGGCTTCCTAACACTTTTCTGATTGAAGGATAATCCTTTGATCGATGGATTAAAATCCTTCAATCGTTCAATCGAACGAATTGCGCAAAATCCTTCGACTTCGATATTCGAAGCCGAAGGATTTTAATTCGGCAGTCGAATATGGAGGGTTAATTAACCCTCCATATTCGACCCTAGGTAAATGTGCCCCCAAGTGTAACAGAAAACCTGATTTATCAAGTTGTAATACTTACAGAAGGCCAACTCAGGTGACTTAGAAGGCTGAGTCTTTTAGGCTCTTCATCTGGGTCTTCAGTTTCCTCTTCCTGTATGGGGAATAAAAAAGATTGAATGAATATTATTAGGTAACGTGTTTAGGTTGAGAAATAACATCAGGTGAAACAGAAAACCTGATACATCAAGTTGTAATACTTACAGAAGGCCAACTCAGGAGACTTAGAAGGCTGAATCTATCGGCCTCTTTATCCAGATCTTCTGTTTCCTCTTCCTGTATGAGGAATAAAAAAGATTGAATGAATATTATTAGGTAACATTGTGGCAGACTTCTTTGTTACTATAATAAACATTTCATGGGAAAATCTTTACAATAAATATAAAATTAGAACCTATATCAAGGCATAATACAGAAGACCAATTCAGAAGACTTAATAATCAGGCTCTGAATCTGCAATGATGTAAAATCATAATGATTAATGATTGACTTCTACTCAGCTTTGATTAAACATTTCGGACTTTAACCAAAAGCATGTGTCCCCTTTTTGCACTGCTTGTTCTAATTCCTGAAACAATGTAGCCTGAGCCAGTTCTCCTCCATCACAGACAGACATGTTACCCGGCTTCTGCTACGTCGTTTCACAAGTCAGAACCACCAGTACAAAGAAATTCAAAAGAGAAATTTTAGATTTATATTTTTGCTTCAAAGAACTTTGCATATATATAAAGAACTTTCAGGGGGTTATTAATTAAAGTTCGAATGCAAAAAAAACGATAAAAGATTCAAGGGTTTTTTTTACTATAAAATCCAAATTCTTAGGGGGTTATTTACTAAACTCCAAATGCAAAAATCACGAAAAATTCATGATTTTTTAAATAAAAATCAGACTTTTAAAAAATCACGAATTTTTTGGAATTAAACGCAGAGGATGGAAAAGTCTGAATCTGAAAATCCGGCATTTCAGACCTGCTGAGGAAGTCAATGGGAGAAGTCCCAATGATTTATCATGTGCGCTGGGTTTTTGGCAATACCTGAATATTTCTGAGTTTTCTAGCAAAATTCAGACTTTTAGGGTGAAACTTTTTTAGACCATCGAACTTTAATAAATCTCTAAAAATTCTTAGTTTTTTTTTTGCTCTTAAAACTTCGAATTATTCAAGGTTCGGATATTCGGACCTTGATAAATAACCCCCTTAATATTTCCTAGCAAAGTGTCACAAAAATCCAACTATTTCCGGCTTTCTGAGCGAAAAATTTAGACGTTTCAAGAAAAAGCCCGAAAATAAAAAAAAATCATATGATTCAAGAAAAATGCAGAAAAAATTAATTAATCGAATTTTTCCCCTATTCGATTAAATCATGGATTCTTGTTTGGTTGGGACTAAAATATCAGAAAAATTCGGATTTTGATAAATAACCCCAAATCTCAGTATTTCTAAGTTAGAAATCCGAGCAACTCCAAATTCCCCAATGGACCGTATTTGTGAAGAAATAAGCCCGAAAAAAGTAGGGTTGGGCAAACTTCAGACCTTTCCAGAAAGCAACTGTTTTTTGTCAGAGTTTTCCCCATTGGCTTATGTTGGACCTCAAGAGCTTTTAGATGCCTGGATTTCGGATTCGGGCTTTAATAAATCTAGAAAAATTCATAGTTTTTTTGCTCCTAAAACTACGAATTATTCAAGATTCAGACATTGATAAATATCCCCCTTAATATTTCTTAGCAAAGTGTTTGCAATGAATAAAGAGTCATAAGAGATGTATCAAAGTCAATACTTACATCAGACCAGTTAAGGTGACTGGTCTGGGCAACTGCATTTCGCTCTTCATGAGAGGAATCTTCAGGACATTCTGGAGACGTTGAAGTATCTGTAAAGCACAAGCCGAGGGATATTATTAATTAGTATAGAAGCTGACACCCATAACCAAAATATTTCCAGCTCATGTCCTATTTCTGGGTGAGGATAAGACATTTTGATGAGCAGAGAATGACAGATGCTCTACCTGGACTTCCCACAGCTTCTTTCACCAGTATATTGGAGACACGTGGGCCTTCTCTCATGTCCGTGGAAGTTGCAGTAGGATTTTCGGCCTCTTCCTCATCACTCCATTCGGTCAATTCTGGAACTGGAGTTTCGATGGGAATTTCAGCTTCGTTGCTTGAAGTTGCAATGGGATTTTCAATCCTTCCCTCATTGGTCAATTCTTCAGCATGGAATAAGAAGTCCTTCCCCTGTGTCATCTCTTTCTTGTGACCAATCTCCTGGGGTGCAGCAACATCATCATGGCTACTGGACTCCTAGAATTAAAAGGAAAATAGTAACATAATTATACAGGCATGGGACCTGTTATCCAGAATGCTCGGGACCTGGAGTTTTCCGGATTATGGATCTTTCCATAATTTGGATCTTCATACTTTAAGGGGCAATTTTTTGGATACTTCGACCATCGAATAGGATACCAAGACTTTGAATTTAGTTCGAATTCGAGTCGAAGTAAAATAGTTTGAATATTCAACCATTCGATAATCGAAGTACTGTCTCTTTAAAAAAACGTCGATATCCAAATTAAACCTGCTGAAGTGCTATGTTAGCCTATGGGGACCTTCTACAGCATTTTTTGAAGTCAAAGTAAAATCATTCGATTGTACGATAAAATCATTCGAATTGTTGGATTCGAAGTATTTAATCGTTCGATCAACCGATTTTACTTTGACCGCAGAATACACAAATTCGATGAAAAAAGTTCGAATTCAATATTTGAATTCGAAGTATTTTAATTCGATGGTCGAATTTCAAAGTATTTTTTTCTTTGAAATTCGACCCTTGATACTGTAAATCTGCCCCTAAGTCGACTAGAAAATCATATAAACATGAAAAAAACCCAATAGGCTGGTTTTGCTTCCAATAAGGATTAATTATATCTTAGTTGGGATCAAGTACAAGCTGCTGTTTTATTATTACACAGTATTAGGAAATCATTTTTAAAAATATGGATTATTTCATTATAATGGAGTCTATGGGAGACGGCCTTTCCATAATTCAGAGCTGTCTGGATAACGGGTTTCTGGATAACGGATCCCATCCCTTAAATAGTAAAAAAATCAAATGTACACATACATACAAATACATATGCTGTATGAACATGTGATTTATACAGAAAATAACATAAATATTAAACATAGCAAAACAGAGGGGGACTAGTGGTGTGTGGGCCGCCCCAACAACCGCGGGTTTACCCTGGGGTCAGGTGGGTTTGGGCCGACTTCACACCTCCTTTTGCGGGTTGGCGGACGTCCACCTTGTACTGCCAGCTTCCGACCTCGCCTTCCTTTTTTATAGACGTGCGCCTGATCGGCCCGCCCCTTTTGTGACATCATCGTGGGGTGGCACAGGTCTATATATGGAAGCTGGAAGTCGGGCTCAGCGGGCGCAGGTGGAGGGAGGGTGGATTAGGGTCAGGTACGGGTTGGGTTTTACCATCACCATCACTAGGGGGGACCCAAACACAGTAAAAAATCCCTAAGGACAGAATAAGTATGAGAAATAGTGATGGGCGAATAAATTAGTCTGGCACGAATTTGCGGCAAATTTCCGCGTTTCATTGCCCGCCAATAAATTTGCGAATCTCCCGCGAAAAATGTGCCGGTAAAAATTCTGCATCAATTTCCAATGAAAACATTCAAATTGCTAGATTTTTCCGTGAAAACGTTTGAATTGCTTGATTTTTCGGGAAAACGTGCAAATTGCTAGATTTAATGAAAACAGTTGAATTGCTCGATTGTTCCGTGAAAACGTTGTAATTGCTCGATTTTACAGTGAAAACGTTCAAATAGTTTTTTCGTGAAAACGTTCAAATTTCACGATTATTTAGTGAACTTTCCGATTTCACGATTTTTCGTCGCTTCGCGAATTTTGAGCGAAATTCGGGAGTTTTTCGGCAAAGCAAATGGGAGACATTCGCCCATCACTATCAGGAAACAAAATAGAGGTAAAACGACACGTGTTCCAGTGTTTACTTACAGTTTCGTTACTATTCAAGGGATGAACCTATAAAAAAAAGGAGAAAATAAAGTTAAAATCTATTTGTTGATTGGGAGAATATAATAAATAAATGTAGGAGTAGAAAGAATGGACTTTAGATGAATAACTATGAGTCTTGGACACTGGTTAATTACAAAGTGAAAAAGGGAATGTATAATGTAATGAAATACAGACGACCACCTTTTGGTTATACCATATTTTATGTGACTACTTTGTGAGAGCCCAGTGAAAGCTCAGTAGTTGAGGAACTGCACAACTAAACATTTCCAGGTCTGATCACCTACAAGTCCTGCAGCCGACAAGGAGTTTGATCATAAGGGATTGGGCCATTGATTATTTCTTCTATAGGCCCAGACCAAATATATATCTGTCTCGTGTGCTGTTAGATTTATATATGGGAACCATTTGGGGCCAATAGAATTAAAGAATTATTAAAAAGAGAAGCAAAATGGATTTGTTTATTGGAAACACTACAACCCCTGAAATGTGAATATGACACCCTAGTCTTTGCGGCAACCAATCTCCCCAAACGCCTTCCTTGAGTCTGCGCCGGCTTAAAATGAAAAAAACGCTGGCGCTAATCACACGCGGTGGTTCGTTTTCCGAAGTCGCCCAAAGTTGCCTCACGAGGAAACTTCGGGCGACTTCGGAAAACGAATCGCTGCGTGGGATTAGCGCCGGCGTTTTTTTCATTTTAGTCGGCGCAGAGTGAGGGAAGGCATTTTGGGAGATTGGTCGCAGCAAAGACGAGGTGATTAGTCGCCAGGCAACCAAATCTCCCCAAAACGCCCAGTGTGGCCTGACCCTTAGAGGATAACCTATATATTTTTGGTGAGAATTTTAATTTAGGTTGTTTTTAAATGTTTGTATTTTATATTTTATCTTTTTCAGATTGTGGATTGATTTGTGAGGATTATGATAACAAATATACAAGGATTAAGTGACTGAGTCAGAAGTAGGAACCTAAATGTAACTAAAAACGATAAGTGATACAATTGTGATTTTTTTGTTGAATTGTTGGGAAAGTTATACATTGTAGCCCTGAGATGGCCCCTTTTGATAAAGTATAAATTGTAACACAGTAAGGGGCAGATTTATCAAAGGTCGAGGTGAATAGTCCAAATTCAAATCGAATTTGAAAAAAATTAGAAAATTATTATATCATGTACTGTCTCTTTAAAAATTCGACTTCGACCATTCGCCATCTAAAAGCTGCCGAATTGCTGTTTTAGCCTATGTTTTTTTTGGGAAAAACTTTGAATCGAATTCGATCGAATGCACTATTAATTCGATTTGAATTTGGCCAAGCACGGACCTATTCAACTTTATTTCAGTAGTTTTTAAAATTTGAAATTCGCCCCTTGATAAATATGCCCCTAAGGGGGCATAATTCGAATTTCGAGCTATGTTTGTGTACTAGGGAATACGCCAAATTCTATTCACCATCTAAAACCCACCGAATTGCTGTTTTAGCCTATAGGGGACCTCCTAGAACCTATTTGGAGTCAATGGGTGGACTTTGAAAAAATCTAAATTTTTTTTGGCAAAAACTTGAATTCGGCCGAATACAGACTTATTCGATCGAAAACGGACCTACTTGACCCAAAAAACTTATACTTAATTTCGGTTGGTCTTTTTGAATTCGAATTTCAAAGTTTTTTTCAATTAGATAAATATGCCCCTAAATGTACCGTATATACTCGTGTATAAGCCGACCCGTGTATAAGCCGAGGTACCTAATTTACCTAAGAAAACTGGAAAAATGTATTGACTCGTGTATAAGCCTAGGGGCTGCCCGGATTTCATGTTTGCTTCCCTCTGCCACCCCTATTTCATGTTTGCTTCCCTCTGCCACTTCCCCCCCATCTGTCGCTCTCCCCACCCTGGCTGCTCTTCCCTCTGTCCTTCCCTCTGTCACCTCTGCTCTTCCCTCTGTCACCTCTGCCCCAGCATCGCTCTCCCCACCCTGGCTGCTCTTCCCTCTGTCCTTCCCTCTGTCCTTCCCTCTGTCACCTCTGCCCCAGCAGGACTGCCTGTGTCGCCGCCCGGAGCAGGTCCAGGAGCTCCGGGCGGCGCGTCCTTCCCTGCCGGCGTTCGCTTTCAAAATGGCGGCGCCCATGGCCGCCACGTGGGTAGCGGCCGGCGCCGCTACCCACGTGGCGGCCATGGGCGCCGCCATTTTGAAAGCGAACGCCGGCAGGGAAGGACGCGCCGCCCGGAGCTCCTGGACCTGCTCCGGGCGGCGACACAGGCAGTCCTGCTGGGGCAGAGGTGACAGAGGGAAGGACAGAGGGAAGGACAGAGGTATGACCCGCGTATAAGCCGAGTTTGAGTTTTTCAGCACATTTTGGGTGCTGAAAAACTCGGCTTATACGCGAGTATATACGGTATCAGGAACTTGAAAAAGGGCTGGAAGCGCCCGAAACGTTGTATTGTTGCAGATGAAAGCCATGTGCTAAATAAATTCTTTTTAAACTAAAAATCCTTGAATGGAGCGGTGTCATATATTGGAGCAAAAAGTGAAGTGAAGAAAAAAAAAGTGAAACATTTCTGTAGCCTTACCTTGTTGTTTTTTCGATGAAAAATGTTTCTTACTCTTTTAAAAAATCTTCTAAACATGATCAAATCTAAAATAGAAAAATATTAGACAAAAAAAAGACATTAGAATAACAGATTTACAAAATTTCATTATTTTGCTTACAGAAATATTTAAAAGAAAGTTTTAAATTGGTTGTTCACCTTTAAGTTAACTGTTAGGGTCCTATTCATATTCCAGTCTCTTATTCAAATGCATGCATGGTTGCTAGGGTAATTTTGACCGTAGCAACCATATTGCTGAAACTGCAAACTGGAGAGCTGCTGAATAAAAAGCTAAATAACTCAAAAACCACAAATAAAAAAAAATAAAAACCAATTGCAAATTGTCTCAGAATATCACTCTCTGCGTCATGATAAGGGTTAGTCCACACGAGGAGATTCGGGGAGACTTTGTCGCCTGGCGACTAATCGCCTCGACTTCTGAGCGACAATCTCCTCGAACTGCCTCAGTGTTTTTCCCATAAGCTACAATGAAAAGTCACCTGCGCTAATGCACATGCAGCGATGCGTTTTCTATAGTTTTTAAAATAGCGGATGACTATAGAAAACGCATCGCCACGTGTTGCATTAGCGCAGGTGACTTTTCATTGTAGCCTATGGGGGAAAAACGCGGAGGCAGTTCGGGAAGATTGTCGCTCAGAAGACAAGGCGATTAGTCGCCAGGCGACAAAATCTCCCCGAATCTCCTCGTGTGAACTAACCCTTATCATGATGCAGAGAGTGATATTCTGAGACAATTTGCAATTGCTTTTTATTTTTTATTATTTGTGGTTTTTGAGTTATTTAGCTTTTTATTCAGCAGCTCTCCAGTTTGCAGTTTCAGTAATATGGTTGCTAGGGTCAAAATTACCCTAGCAACCATGCATGCATTTGAATAAGAGACTGGAATATGAATAGGAGAAGCCTGAATAGAAAGAGGAGTAATAAAAAGTAGCAATAACAATACATTTGTAGCCTTCTTTTTCTAACAAGGGGTCAGTGACCCCCATTTGAAAGCTGGAAAGAGTCAGAAGAGAAGGCAAATAATTCAAAAACTATTTAATAGAAATAATGAAGACCAACTGAAAAGTTGCTCACAATTGGCCATTCTATAGCACACTAAGGGGGTTATTTACTAAACTCCGTTTTTTTTCTGGTTGAGGCTTTTTGGGCAAAAACTTGAATTTTTAGAGGAAAAGAAAACCTAGATTTTTTCGAGATTTATTATACGTCATCGTCATCTCAGAAAGTCGAGGTCATGTATAAGTCAATGGAAGATGTCCCTATCCCAATTTGAAGATTTTGTCATCTGTGCTGGGTTTAGCCTGAAAATCCAACCAATTCTGGGTTTTTGGTAATCTAAAAAAAATCAAGCGTTTCCGGTTTTCGCTCAGTTTTATCAAGTTTATTTTTTTTGGAGTTATTTTATTAATAAGTAAGGCAAAAATAATGGATGGGAGTTCGGTCAATTAATTTGAGTTATTTTATTAATAAATAAGGCAAAAATTAGGGATGGGAGTTCAAGGGTCAAGCTTTTTTTATTGAAATTATGAGATTGATTTGGATTTTAGTAAATAACCCCCTAAAAAATAACCAGACCACCCCTTTACTATATAGTAAGCTCTTATAACAACGACACTAGCAATGATACACTAGAATAGTAATAAAAAAGGACTTGAATAAATATATATATATCCCAAAAAAACCCAATAATATAAAATTCAGCCTAACATTCGATCTTCTGTTACTATTGCCACTGACATGTCAGTTCAAGATCAGACACAGGCAGAACACTCAAAAAGCCCCAAAATATCAATTTCTTTGATTCCGATCAGCCAAATAGAAGTATTTATAGACTTTACCATTTACCCATCTGGGGTTTACTTTTAACACATTGGGGGTTATGTAATAAAAGGCACTAAGTTTGCCCAGGGGCAGTAACCCATAGCAACCAATCAGCAGGCAGCATTTACTGGTCACCTGTTTAAAAGCAAATATCTTATTGGTTGCTATGGGTTACTGCTCCTGGGTAAACTTAGTGCCTTTTATTACATATAGGTAATTGACTTCTACATGACCCTGACAGGTTTGAGATTCAGATTTTTACCAGTTTTGGGGAATAATAAATCTGGAAAAATTCGAGTTTTATTTGTTTCGAGTTTTCCCCCTAAAAAACCTTGACCAGAAAAAAAAAAATAAGGTTTAATAAATGGCCCCTTACACACAATTGTGTTGCTTAGAATTTTTTTTTTAAAAAAAGATTCTTTTCGAAGCAAATAAAATGCTAGAAAACACTCAAATCACCTGCTCTATATAATGACCATAACAGTTTCTTCTTTAATCGTAATAGAAATATCATTATATAAGTAAAACATGAACCCTTCCCTATATAAAGTTACGTACTTACATAAATAGTTTCTTCAATAGATAAATAAATGTAGAAAAAAGATGTCGGTAGCAGCAGAAACAACAGCACAGGTCTGTACTGGACGCTCGCTAACCACCAACTGAACTCTCACATGACTTGCAGTGTGATACTGAATCATGCACCATTATGACATCACAATGTCTGTTTACTCACTGCTGAATGACCTCATAATGTGTATTTGTCCACCTGCCAGAGGCAGCCTGGATCTGTTAGTTCTTCCAATAGGATATAAAACAGGGCTTAATACAACTATAATCCACTCTCAGTGCGGACATTGCGCAGTATTTAAAAAAACGGTTACGTAAAAAGTCATGGGAACCTCTTTGCGCCTGATTTACAGAAATACAGAAAAACATCATAAGTAAAACCCCCTGTAATGAATGTTTACTATAGCAATTGTCCACTTTAATGAAACAAAACGTCATTTTAATTGGAAATTTAAAAAAATTGACCTAAAAAAGAAAAGGGAAATACAGGTATGGGACCTGTTATCCAGAATGCTCTGGACCTGAGGTTTTCCGGATAACAGATCTTTCCGTAATTTGGGTCTTCGTGCCTTAAGTCTACTAGAAATTCATTTAAACATGAAATAAACCCAATAGGCTGGTTTATTATTACAGAGACAAAGAAATTTGGGTTATTTGGATAAAATGGAGTCTGTGCGAGACGGCCTTCCCATAATTCAGATGTTTCCAGATAACGGGTTTCCAGATAACGGATCCCATATATGTATTTAATGCTCCAAATTACAGATCAAGACCTTGTCTAGTTTGCTGCCTGTCCTGACCCTTTGCCCGTGTACTGATGACTCTCTCAGATCCTGCCTTGTACAGGTATAGGATCCCTTATCCGGAAACCCGATATCCAGAAAGCTCCGAATTACGGAATGGCTGTCTCCCATAGACTCCATTATATCCAGATAATCCAAATTTTTAAAAATGATTTCCTTTTTCTGTGTAATAATAAAACAGTAATTTGTACTTGATCCCAACTAAGATATAATTAATCCTTATTGGAAGAAAAACCAGCCTATTGGGTTTATTTAGGGGCACATTTATCAAAGGTCGAGGTGAATTCTCGAATGAAAAAAATTTGAATGTGAGCTATTTTTGTGTACTTCGACTCGGGAATAGTCCAAATTGAGAAAAATTCGAAAATTCGAATATCGAAATTTATCATGTACTATTTCTTTAAAAATTCAACTTCGACCATTCGCCATCTAAAACCTGCCCAATTGCTGTTTTAGCCTATGGGGGACCTCCTAGAACCTATTTGGAGTCAATTTGGTGAACTTTGAAAAAATCAAAGGTTTTTTTGGGAAAAACTTTGAATCAAATTCGATCAAATTCGCTATTCCTTTGATTCGTACGATGCCCATTGAACTGAATTCGGACCTATTCGATTGAAAACGGACCTATTCGACCAAAAAAAAACAACTTTGACTTAATTTCGGTTGGTCTTTTTGAATTACGAGGTTTTTTCAATTTGAAATTCGACCCTTGACATATTTCTAAGGATTTCAGCGATTGATCAAACTATTTTTATTCGATGTGTAAAAACGTAGAAAATGGTTGTAGAAGGTCCCCATTGGCTAACATAGCACTTCGGCAGGTTTAACTTGGCGAAGTATTGAAGTCAAAGTTTTTATTAAAGAGACAGTACTTCAATTATCGAATAGTCGAATATGTGTTAATGTTTACATGATTTTCTAGTATGAAGATCCGAATTCCAGAAAGATCCGTTATCTGGAAAGCCCCAGGTCCAGTGCATTCTGGTGAACAGGTCCCATACCTGTCCTAGTAACTACTTGTTATCTGTTATTATTATGTTGGCTTTGAAAAAGCCAACATCTTGATCTACTAGTTCAGCTCGTTATGTTGGCTATGAAATAGCCAACATACTGTTCTTCGAGTTCAGCTCGTTCTTCTTCTTATTATTATTATTGGCGAACCCCATTTTCTAAACGCTACTCCTCCTACAGTTTTAGGGGTGCAAGCGCCAAACTTTCCACACTTATTCCTCTTATAGCAAAGTACGTTGCTTGTGCTTTAATAAGCGATCCCACCCACCCCGCCCCTGTGGCGACCCCCCGACGACCCCTTTTTTCCCATTGACTTTGACAGGGAAAAATTTCAAATCGCCGCCACTCGTACAGTTTTGAAGATACAGTCCCCAAACTCGGACCACATATAGTTGATGTCACCCCGAATAAAAATAAGTATTTTGGGGGGGCACCCCAAAGTGGGCGGAGCTACCAACGCCCAATGAAAATTGAGCAATTTTCTATACGCTACTCCTCCCAGAGGTTTAGGAGTACAATTATGATACTTTGCACACTTGTTCGGCTCATACCCGAATAGGTTGCTTGTGCTTTGTTAAGCGATCCCACCCTCCGTGCCCCTGTGGCGACCCCCCGACGACCCCATTTTTCCCCATAGACTTTCATTGGAAAACTTGAAACTTTTGCCACTTGTACAGCTTTGAAGTTACACTCACCAAACTTGGCTCATTTAGTCATGAGGTGAAGCTGAAAAATTCTGTCCTATTTTGGGGACCCACCCCGCCCCTGTGGCGACCCCCCGACGACCCCTTTTTTCCCATTGAGATTGACAGGGAAAAATTTCAAATCGCTGCCACTTGTACAGTTTTGAAGATACAGTCCCCAAACTCGGACCACATATAGTTGATGTCACCCCGAATAAAAATAAGTATTTTGGGGGGCACCCCAAAGTGGGCGGAGCTACCAACGCCCAATGAAAATTGAGCAATTTTCTAAACGCTACTCCTCCCAGAGGTTTAGGAGTACAATTATGAAACTTTGCACACTTGTTCGGCTCATACCCGAATAGGTTGCTTTTGTGCTTTGTTAAGCGATCCCAACCTCCGTGCCCCTGTGGCGACCCCCCGACGACCCCTTTTTTCCCCATACACTTTCATTGGAAAACTTGAAACTTTTGCCACTTGTACAGCTTTGAAGTTACACTCACCAAACTTGGCTCATTTAGTCATGGGGAGAAACTGAAAAATTCTGTCCTATTTTGGGGACCCAAAAAAGTGGGCGGAGCCGCAAACAACCAATCAGATTTTCCCTATTGACTTCAATGAGAAAATGTAAACAGCTGTAATTCTCACAGTATTAAAGCTAGAGCTCTCCCAAACTTGGCACCGTGGGTCACTGGGTGACTCGGCTAAAATGTACCTAAAGTGGGCGGAGTCTACAACAGCCAATCAAATTTCAGCCATTCAAATAAATAGGAAAATGTTAAACTGCTGCCGCTCTTAGACGGTTAATGGCAGGGTCCTCAAACTTGGCACAGTTGGTCACTGGGGGACTGGGATTAAAATTAAGAAAAGTGGGTGGAGCCAAAACCAACCAATCAGATTTCTTTGATTGATTTTAATGAGAACAATTAAGAAGGCTGCCATTCTCACAGTATTGATGTCAGGGACCTTGAATATCACAAATGTGGTCGCTGGGGGTTTCCACTTCAAGTTTAGAAAAAGTGGGCGGAGCCACCAACAACCAATCGAATTTCATTCATTGATTTTCAATAGAAAAAAATAAAAATGCTGCCATTTTTACACAAGAAATGACAGCATTCCCAAACTTTGGAATGTTAGTCACTGAGTGACTGTGGTTCACAATTAGGAAAAAAAAGGGGCGGGGCAACAACAGCCAATCAGATTTCAGCCATTGACCTTAATTAAAAATGATAAACTGCTGCTATTATCACGGTTTAAATGCTAGGTGTACCAAACTTGGCTCAATTACTCACTGGGTGACTGCGGTCAAAATTTAGGAACAGTGGGTGGAGCCAAAAACGGCCAATCAGTTTTCACCTATTGACTTCAATGTAAAATTTTTGATTACTGCCGTTCTCACAGTTTTAAAACCAGAGGTCCCAAACTTGGCACTGACCATGACTAGGTAACTGGGGTTAAAATTCAGAAAACTGGGCGGAGCTTAAGACAGCTAATCAGATTTCTTTGATTGATTTTAATGGGAACAATTAAGAAGGCTGCCATTCTCACAGTATTGATGTCAGGGACCTTGAATATCACAAATGTGGCCGCTGGGGGTTTCCACTTCAAGTTTCAAAAAAGTGGGCGGAGCCACCAACAACCAATCGAATTTCATTCATTGATTTTCACTAGAAAAAAATAAAAATGCTGCCATTTTTACACATTAAATGACAGCATTCACAAACTTTGAAATGTTAGTCACTGAGTGACTGTGGTTCATAATTAGGAAAAAAAGGGGCGGGGCAACAACAACCAATCAGATTTCAGCCATTGACCTTAAAGAAAAATGATAAACTGCTGCTATTATCACAGTTTAAATGCTAGGTGTACCAAACTTGACTCAATTACTCACTGGGTGACTGCGGTCAAAATTTAGGAAAAGTGGGTGGAGCCAAAAACAGCCAATCAGTTTTCACCTCTTGACTTTAATGTAAAATTTTGTATTACCGCCGTTCTCACAGTTTTAAAACCGGAGGCCCCAAACTTGGCACTGACCATGACTAGGTAACTGGGGTTAAAATTCAGAAAACTGGGCGGAGCTTAAGACAGCCAATCACATTTTACCAAACGCTATTCAATGGGAATATTTAAATTCCTGTCAATCTTACACTGTTAATGTAAGAGTGCTCAAACTTGGTCCATTTGGTGAAGGGGTGACTGGGATGCAAATTTTTAAAAGTGGGCGGAGCCAAAAATAGCCAGTTTGTTTGAATGGATTTCAATGGTAAAATTGGATTGGCTTTAAATTTCACCGTTTTAATCCGGATTCTACCGACTTTGTGTACTCTCTAGGCACCGGGGGCGACTGGGCAAGACACCTATAGCGTTTCATAGCCAACATCCCGTGGTTTCTTCAGAAACGACACCCTCTAGTTCTTATTCTTATTATTATTAGCGCCCCCCGGTTTTCTAAACGCTACTCCTCCTACAGTTTTAGGGGTACAAGCGCCAAACTTTCCACACCTATTCGCCTTATAGCAAAGTATATTGCTTGTGCTTTAGTAAGCGATCCCACCCACTGCGCCCGTGCGGCGGACCACCGAAGACGCCTTTTTTCGTATTGACTTTGACAGGGAAAATTTTCAAATCGCTGCCGCTCGTACAGTTTTGAAGCGACACTCCCCAAACTCGGACCGCATATTGTTGGTGCCACCCCGAATAAAAATATGTATTTTTGGGGGGCACCCCAAAGTGGGCGGAGCTACCAACAGCCAATGAAATTTTAGCAATTTTCTAAACGCTACTCCTCCCAGAGTTTTAGGAGTACAATTATGATACTTTGCACACTTGTTGGGCTCATACCCGAATAGGTTGCTTGTGCTCTGTTAAGCGATCCCACCCTCCATGGCCCTGTGGCGACCCCCCAAAGACCCCATTTTTTCCCATAGACTTTCATTGGAAAATTTGAAACTTTTGCCACTCGTACAGCATTAAAGTTCCACTCACCAAACTTGGGTCACTTAGTCATGGGGTCAACCTGAAAAGTTCTGTCACATTTTGGGGACTCCAAAAAGTGGGCGGAGCAACAAACAGCCAATCAGATTTTCCCTATTGACTTCAATGAGAAAATGTCAAACACTGTCATTCCCACAGTGTTAAAGCCAGAGACCCCAAACTTGGCACCATGGGTCACTGGGGTTAGAATTTGGAAAAGTGGGTGGAGTCTACCACAGCCAATCAAATATTAGCCATTTGTTTCAATGGGAAAAGTTAAAACTGTCGCCGCTCTTAGATTGTTCATGGGAGGGTCCTCAAACTTGGCACAGTTGGTCACCGGAGGACCGGGATCAAAATCTGGAAAAGTGGGTGGAGCCAAAAACAACCAATCAGATTTCTTTGATGATTTCAATGGGAAAAATTAAAATTGCTGCCATTTGCACATTATTGCTGTCATGGACCTCGAATATCACAAATGTGGTCACTGGGTGTTTGCACTTCAAAGTTAGGAAAAGTGGGTGGAGCCACCAACAACCAATCAAATGTCATTCATTGATTTTCAAGAGAAAAACATAAAACTGCTGCCATTTTTACAGGTTTAATGTCATGATTCCGAAACCTTAAAGTGTTAGTCACTTGGTGACTCTGGTTCAGAATTAGGAAAAAAAGGGGGCGGGGCAACAACAGCCAATTGGATTTCAGCCATTGACCTTAATGAAAAACGCCAAATTGCTGCTATTATTATGGCGTCCATGCCAAGTGTCCCAAACTCAGCACAATTACTCACTGGGTGACTGTGGTCAAAATTTAGGAAAAGTGGGCGGAGCCAATAACAGCCAATCAGATTTTACCTATTGACTTCAATGTAAAAGTTTCAAATACCACCATTCTCACAGTTTTAAAGCCAGAGGCCCCAAACTTGGTACAGACCATGACTGGGTGACTGGGGTTAAAATTCGGAAAACTGGGTGGAGCTTAAAACAGCCAATCAAATGTTACCTATTGCTAATCAATGTCAATATATAAGTTGCTGCCATTCTTTCACAGTTAATGGCAGGGACATCAAACTTGGCACAGTCGGTCACAGGGGGACTGGGATTCAAATTTTAAAAGTGGGTGGAGCCAAAAACAGCCAATCAGTTTTTTTGGATTGATTTTAATGGTACAATTTGATCTGCTTCAATTTTCACAGTTTTAAACCAGATTCTACCAACTTTGTGTACTCTCTATGCACCAGGGGCGACTGGCCCCAACACCTCTTGCGTTTCAAAGCCAACATCTTGTGGTTTCTTCAGAAACGACACCATCTAGTTAGACTTGTCATTCAAGGTTAAGCCTTCCCACTAAAGTTCACAGGAAGTAGAGAGAATCCATTTTGAGCTCACACACAGACTGCTCACAAGCTGAGGGACAGAACTCCTTAGGATCCATCACTTTTACACAGGCCCCTGGTTACATAACCGTCTGTAAGTAAGATGATATGTTTCCTGTATGTGTTTACTTGTGTGTATATGCTGTACAGCTTGTGATGCAATGTTATTATGTTTTACAGTTTTACAATATAGAAAATAAGAACCCATATAAGGATAAAGCATTCAAGTTTATTCAACTCACAGAGCATTCTGAGTATTCTTTGCTGAGTCTTATGTGGAATGTGTTAAGCTGGCTGGCTAACCTATATTACGCAAAGGCACAGTATAGTGTGGAAACAGTACACCGGCGTTTTTTCATTTTAGCCGGCGCAGGAACAGGGAATGCGTTTGGGGAGATTGGTCGCTGCAAAAACGAGGCGATTAGTCGCCAGGTGACCAAATCTCCCCAAAAAGCTCTGTGTGAACTAACCCTAAGTCTATTTGAAAATCATATAAACATTAAATAAACCCAAAAGACTGGTTTTGCTTCCAATAAGGATTAATTATATCTTAATTGGGATCAAGTACAAGATACTGTTTTATCATTACACAGAAAAGGGAAATTATTTTAAAAAATTTGTATTATTTTGATAAAAAATGAGTCTATGAGAGAATGACCTTTTCCGTAATTTGGAGCTTTCTGTGTATTGGGTTTCCGGATACCAGATCCCATAACTTTTTAGATTTTTTTTTTTTTTTTTTTTTGCAATTCTGATAACAGTGAAATGGGTGATTCAAACATCAGTCAGGACTCACAATGCATTATAAATGTTATTTTATTTACAGTATTTATCCACATATAATAGACGAGTTTTCTCTTCCTTGGAGTCTCCGAGTCAAGTCCCTGCAAAATAGAAAAGAGCCCTATATCAGTATCTACATATATATATATATACACAAAGCATATACTGTAAATTTCGATCTATTGTTTTTAAATAATACTAATTATGTGCACACAGGCAAAGATAATATCTACTATATCAAATGGTGAAACTACCAGCAAAATAAAAGACCTTAGAATGTGGAATTTCTAGACACTTACAAAGAAGAATGTCTGTTCTATAACTGTGCGCTTTATTCATCAGGCAGCAGGAACATTCTGGAATACCCAGTCGTGGTCGTAGACGCCTGCGGGGCCCTGTGTAAGAATTACATGGGCCCCCCCACCCTCCTCCCTATGCAGGCAGCTTAGCACCGTGGCCTCCAGAAGTCGATGATATTTACACCACTGAGTATCAGACGATTACAATTCCCACTTGCTCGGTCTCTCTGAGACTCCTCCGGTATAAGGAACAATGAACATGGGCTTAATTTTCTTTCTTCTTAGAGCCTCCCAGTCCATTCCCTGTAAAATAGGAAAGAGACCTTTATTAGAATTATCCTATATCCACAGTATGCAACCTTCTAGTAACCTTCAAGTAACCTTCAAGTAACCTTCTAGTAACCTTCTAGTAACCTTCTAGTAATTCTATGCATGCAAAAGCAAAATCTACTCTATTTAATAGTAAAACAGCTAGAAAACAATACAGAATGACAGAATGAGATGGCACAAACAACCATCATAAAACCAGAGGACTTTCCCGACACTTACAAAGAAGAACGGCCGTTCCATAACTGCTTGCGCTCCTTCCACGGTCGATCCGAGGCGCAATTCGGGAGTTTTAGTCAGCAGCTGCACAAAAAGAAATAGTTAGTTCTCACTCCAGCCTTTAAACATTTCATTTTTGGCTACCTAATTATATTAAAAACATTTTTTTTTTATTTTGTACAGCCTATCTATTTATCCAGTTCTTTATTATTACACTCAACTGTTCCTTTAAATATATAGTGTATGTTGATAAAATGAATATTATTCCAGTAACTTACTCCTTGTAGTATGTCTCGGACATGCGCCGGCATGGTTAGTGGATACTTGAGCATTTCGTAGATAATTGTTAATTGTATCTCATCACTATCGTCTCCGTAAAACGGCCACTGTAAATGTAGAAAGGACATCGTTTAGAAATCAGGTTCTAAAGCAACAACAGAAGTCTGGAATAGAATAGATCCCCCCGTTGATTCTATTAATGATGCTTCACACTTACCTGTGCGAAAATCATCTCATAAATGATGACACCTAAGGCCCACCAGTCCACAGACCTGGTATAACAAGTGTCCGTGAACAGTTCAGGGGCCATATACACGTCAGTGCCGCAAACGTCGTACATTTTATCTCGGAAGCCTTTGCCTTCAATAAAGAAAAAAAAAAAAGTTAGTGGAGACTTCTATAAAGAATGACCACACAGTGGTTGCCATACACAATAAATAGTTTCTTTATAAAATGTTAGGCCAGGAAATCTTACCAGTTATGCTTAGTCCATAATCTGAAATTTGCGGATAGCCTCTCTTATCCAACAAGATGTTTCCAGGTTTTAAATCTCTGCAAAAAAAAAAAAAAATAATAATAATAATACAAGGGAAAGTGCAAATAAGCATTCAATTAAATACCCTCAAATAAGATCCAATTCCAATATATTCCAGCTAATGTGTCATTAAACAGTATGTGATTGGCTGCTCAGGGCTGGCTATGGTTTCTGCAAGTACATATCTATAAACCCAGTATTAAATAGACTTATTATTTCAGTGGCACAGACCTTTGCATTGCCCACCCCGTTATACACATCATTAACACTAGCTGCAGCGCCGATTCTGGGGCTGCTGCCGCCTGAGGCAGCAGCCCAGATGCCGCCCCCCTCCTCTCCCGCTCCGCGCTTAAAAATTAGCGTCGGAGGGGGTTTCAGGGGGCAGTATCGCAAGTGCATTGAGCGCAATATTGCTCTTTGCACTAGCGGAGCCAAATTTCCGGGTTAAAACCCGGAAGTTCGGCTCTTAAAGTTATAAGAGGCGGCTTTTTGCCGTCCCTTGTAACTGGCCGCTCGCTGCCGCCTGAGGCAAGGGTTTCACCTTGCCTCATGGCAGAAGCTTCCCTGCTCTCAGCCAAGTTCCACTGAGCCCTGTCCCTTTTATAAGGTATATAAATAGTATCACACCCTGTGAGCCAGTTTTAGCCCAATGCTCTTAAAGGAGAAGCAAACCCAGTCGGCGCAAAAACCCTCCCCCCCGCCCGTGTGTGTTGCCCACTCTCCCTCCTCCCCCCTGGCCTACCTGTCCCACTGGGCAAATGCCCCTAACTTGTTACTTACCCTTCTGCGCAGGTCCAGTCCACGGAGTCCACAGGCACCATCTTCTTCCAAGCGATCTTCTTCCTGCTTTGACCAGTGTTTTGGCGCATGCGCAGTAGGAGCATTTTGCCGGTACGGATCTATTGCACTTTTGGCGCATGCGCAGTAGATCGTACCGGCGAAATGCTCCTACTGCGCATGCGCCGGTCAAAGCAGGAAGAAGATCGCTTGGAAGAAGATGTCGTCGGTGAACTCCGTAGACTGGACCTGCGCAGAAGGGTAAGTAACTAGTTAGGGGCATTTGCCCAGCGGGACGGGTAGGCCAGGGGGGAGGAGGGAGGGGAAGCAACACACGGGAGGGGGGAAGGGTTTTTGCGCTGACTAGGTTTCCTTCTCCTTTAAAGGCAACATCCCCATTCTCCCACTTTCAAATGCCAGTCCTAAGGAGTAATTTACTCTTTCTGGCTTAAAACTGTATATACAAATTTTAATCAGCACTTACCTATGGACAATTCCGTGTTCATGCAAGAATTTCAGACCTAGCACAATGCAGGCGGCATAAAATCTGCAAATATAAAAAAGGAAAATGAATTATTTTCCCCAACATTTTCCCCAACAATAAGACAGAGAGATAATTTAGTTCTCTCATTCTCTGTATTTTTATATTCAGTTTTACACCAATGGTACTTACCTAATGCATTCCATTGGTAGGTCGTACTTATTGATAAGAGAGAACAGGTCACCTCCCGTGGCAAAGTCCATAACCAAGCACTCTTTGCAGTTGGTCTCGAAGGAAGTGGTCAAGCCAAGCAGGAACGGACCTTTTTTCCGCTTTACCAATTGCATTATCTGCTTTTCTCTCTTAATGCTGAAAAAGAAAACAGTAGAATATGATCTTACACGGCTGGGCGGAATGATATTATAAGAAAGAGAGATATTATGTGATGACTATCTTTTTATCTTTTGGGCTAGTGCCAAAGTGAAGATTTGCCCAGAGCTAGAAAATAAGTCCCAGTTTGTGTCTTCTATAGTGAAGCACCTAAAGACAGCTCTACAGAAGGTTTTGAAAGAACTAATTGTTAATAATAATAATAATAATAATAATAGTAATAATAGACCAAAAAGTTCATTGTGTTCTTGCTTTATAGCAGCTCTTCTCCCATAGGGTCACTAGACAGGGGTCAAACTATTTTCTTATCATCTTCCAAACTTACTCTTCAGCAGCTTTAGGATCTGATGTCTCCTTGGATATGGCCTTTATGGCAACCTTCTTCTTTGTATATTTGTGCTTAGCCAGAAACACCTGCAATAAACAAAGAGGTATCTTAAGTAACCCTGATTTTATTCCTTCATTTCAACTTCTCCTTATAAATCATATTGTGGTCTTCCCAAAGCCCTAACTCACCTTTCCGAAATTTCCTTCTCCCAGCACAGAAAGAAGGTGATAGTCTTCTCTGCTTGACTTTGATATGGAAGGAGTTCTACCTCTGACCATCTAAAGAAGAAAACAAAACAGTGTTACTTGGGATTGATCAGAGTCAGTGTCAGGTTTCAGGTTTAGGTTGGAGGCAATAAATCAACATACAGTAAATTGTACCAAAGTTCAATATTTGCTTTCTA
This sequence comes from Xenopus petersii, assembly GCA_038501925.1. Lineage (NCBI taxonomy): Eukaryota > Metazoa > Chordata > Amphibia > Anura > Pipidae > Xenopus > Xenopus petersii. Next base: position 12,009,555 of record CM076672.1, read on the forward strand.
ACTTGTAGGACATTAATTAATACCAATTGTTGATGAAAACGAATTGCGACGAGTTACCGCTGCTTCGATTTTCTGTATGGCCAGTAGGGTGGGTGTCTATTAGTGCAGCAGCTCAAATGATTGAGCCACTATCATTCTGCAAACCTGCACTTTTATATATTTTTAAGGACAAGTTAAACTTTTGGTCAAAGGTGACATCTAAACATAAACTGATAACTGGTTGGTAGCACAACAACTGGATGCCCACCACTGGGCCACTCATATAATAGTATTGTAGCTTGTTTCCCATAACATGCTCTAAAGTAGTGATCCCCAACCAGTAGTAACATGTTGCTCTCCAACCCCTTGGATGTTGCTCCCAGTGGCCTCAAAGCAGGTGCTTATTTTTGAATTCCAGGCTTGGAGACAAGCTGTATAAGTTGTATAAAAACCAGATGTACTGCCAAACAGAGCCTCAATGTAGGTTGACAATCCCCATAGGGGCTACTAAAGGCCAATCACAGCACTTATTTGGCACCCCAAGAACATTTTTCATGCTAGTGTTGCTCCCCAACTTCTTTTACTTCTGAATTTTGCTCACGGGTTCAAAAGGTTGGGAAACCCTGTTCTAAAGGATAATAAGTGAACTTACCGCCCTTTGATTTCCTGGGCAAGTGGGATCCTGTATCCCATCTGTAACATTTGCCATAGTATGTAATGCTTGTTCAAGACAATATACTCGTTCTGAAGAATCTGAAATAAATGTAAAAACAGCATATAAACACCACAGCAGCAGGTTACCATGGAAAGGAAATATATTATATATATATATGTCTGTGCCTCAAATTGAGACAAGGAATCTCCAATACGTCACCTGAAGATGTTTTGTTCCTTTCAGGTAGTTGAAATGTGACACTTTTTCTTTGAGAACCACTTGGTAAACTTGGATCCTTAAAGCTTGAGCCATCAGACTTTTTTCCATGACTGGAAACCTGGAGATAAAATATAATAAGTTATTTTAAAGAAAAAAGTGTATAATGTGCTTAGATATACAGAATAACGTGTCTCTGAACTTACCTCCTCTTCACTCTCGCTTGACTCTGGTTCTGTACTTTCTGGAGGTTCCACTTGTGTTAATTTTGGTCTCACGTCAACCTTTATAGTCATAGGTGGTTCCTCATCTCTTGAACCACTGGACAAGTATTCTTCACTGGACTCCTGTAAATAGATTGAATAAGAATTAGAAACATAAAATTGTGCTTAGCACTTTAGCAATCAACAATACTTTGGTTAAATCAGTACTTCTGGCTACAAAAGGCCAAAGACATGAAAGCTACTTCCTTAGTAGTGAAAATGTAGCCAAACATAAGCAATCGTTAGGGTCCTATTTATTAAGCCTCAGTTTTTCTGGTCGAGTTAAGGAGGAAAATCTGAAGCTGAAAATTTGGAGCAAAAATAATAGAATTTTTGGAGATTTATTATGCTCCAAAGCTCTAAAAATCCAAAATACTCCAGATAAAACCTGTCAAAGTCATGTAAACGTCAGTGACAGATGCCCCTTTTACAATTGGAAGATGTTTTTTGCCTTCATGATTTTTTAGGATTTTGGGCTGTGTGATGCTGATTTTCCATAGAAAAACCCCAAAAAACTCATGGTTTTTGAGTGACAATTCGAAAAAGTTGTATGTTTCAAAATGTTTTAATTTTTTCTATTTTAAGTAAAAACTTTAATCAGTGAATTTGGGTTGAACAACCTGAAAATTCAAATCAATTGAGTTTTCCTCAGGAAAAAACTCAAATCACTTGAATTAATCGAGTTTTTGAGCGAAACCCACCAAAAAAACCTCAAACATCACGAAGGCTATTAACATCTTCAAATGGTCGAAGGGACCTCTGCCATTGACTTCTATATGACCTTCTCCAGGTTTTAGCTGTAGTATTTTTGGATTCAAGCTATTTCCAGCTTCGGGGTATAATAAATCTCAAATAATTCAAGTTTTTGTTTTTTTTAATATAAAACAGAAAAATCGAGTTTTGTACCTCAAAAAAATAGAATTTTTTTGGGAAAACTCAACTTGATCTTTGATAAATAGCCATCTTATAGTTTACTTTATAAGGCTTCCATAAATAATATTTTCAACTTTTCTTTACCAACCCATGCACTATTCTGTCAGATTATTTATAAATAGTTTTTTAACTTGATTTAGGGAAGTATGCAATATTTTTTTGTATTATATTTTTTTAAAGCCATATTATGAAGAAAGGTCTGCTATCAGTATAAATTGATAATAGATAGAAGGCAAATTACTTACAGAAGAAGAATCCAGAAGAGTTAGAAGGTTGAATCGCTCAGCCAAATCTGCAATTTCCTCATCATCTTCATCTGCAGTTTCCTCTTCCTGCACGGGGAATGAAACAATTGTGTGTGTAAAATTAGTAAATTCAGGTAACATTGTGGTTGAATTGAAAAATAACATCAGAAAGCATGGACCAACTGATATATCAAGTTGTAATACTTACAGATGGCCAACTCAGGAGACTTAGAAGGCTGAGTCTATCAGGCTCTTCCTGCATGGAGAATTAAAAAAACAAAATATGAGTGCAATGAATATTATTGGGTAACCTTGTGGTTAAACTGATAAAATACCATTATTGGTAAAGAAAAGCTGATGTTTAAGATATACTACACTTACAGAAGGCCAACTCAGGAGACTTAGCAGGCTGAGTCTTTCAGGCTCTTCATCTGGATCTTCTGTTTCCTCTTCCTGTATGGGGAATGAAAAAGATTGTATGAGTAGGATGAATATTATAAGATACACCTTGTATAGGCGCAAGGAATGTCTGGGTGGTCTGCATAGCCTATACAGGCTAGAGTGGTGACCCCAGTGGGTTCTCCAGCATAAGGGGCTAACCGTCAAGGAGGCAGGTAACCCTGCTCCTGGTATCACCTCGGGTATCAGTGCGAAGTCTGACTGCAGAAATCTAGACATAGTCTCACTAGAGAGTAGATGTACATTCCTCCAGAAAGCAGGACACCTAAAAAACTTATTGGAATGGCTACTGTGCAGGGGTGAAGCCGGACGGGCTGATCATTTTTTTATCCAAGTGACCTGCCTAGAGGGTGGAGTTTTACCCCATATGTTCCCTGTGTCCCCTAAGATGATATATTAAGGTATAACACTTACAGAAGGCCAACTCAGGAGACTTAGAAGGCTCAGTCTTTTAGGCTCTTCATCTGGACCTTCTCTTTCCTCTTCCTGTATGAGGAATACAAAAATATTGAATGAATATTATTAGGTAACATTGTGTTTAGGTTGAGAAATAACATCAGGTGAAACAGAAAACCTGATACATCAAGTTGTAATACTTACAGAAGGCCAACTCAGGAGACTTAGAAGGCTGAGTCTATCGGCCTCTTTATCCAGATCTTCTGTTTCCTCTTCCTGTATGAGGAATAAAAAAGATTGAATGAATATTATTAGGTAACATTGTGCTTAGGTTGAGAAATAACATCAAGGGGCCCATTCACTAAGCTCGAGTGTAGGAATAGAGGAAAATAGAGGGAAAAAATAATCGATTTTCGAGTGTTTTTTATGGCTACTTTGACCTTCGAATTGGCTACTTCGACCATCGACTACGACCGTCGACTTCGAATCGAATGATTCAAACTAAAAATTGTTCGAATATTCGACCATTCGAAATTTCTTCGACCCCCTAGTTCGCCACCTAAAACCTACCGAGGCCAATGTAAGCCTATGGGGGAAGGTCCCCATAGGCTTCCTAACACTTTTCTGATCGAAGGATAATCCTTTGATCGATGGATTAAAATTCTTCGATCGTTCAATCGAACGAATTGCGCAAAATCCTTCGACTTCGATATTCGAAGTTAACCCTCCATATTCGACCCTAGGTAAATGTGCCCCCAAGTGTAACAGAAAACCTGATTTATCAAGTTGTAATACTTACAGAAGGCCAACTCAGGTGACTTAGAAGGCTGAGTCTTTTAGGCTCTTCATCTGGATCTTCAGTTTCCTCTTCCTGTATGAGGAATAAAAAAGATTGAATGAATATTATTAGGTAACATTGTGTTTAGGTTGAGAAATAACATCAGGTGAAACAGAAAACCTGATACATCAAGTTGTAATACTTACAGAAGGCCAACTCAGGAGACTTAGAAGGCTGAATCTATCGGCCTCTTTATCCAGATCTACTATTTCCTCTTCCTGTATGAGGAATAAAAAAGATTGAATGAATATTATTAGGTAACATTGTGGCAGACTTCTTTGTTACTATAATAAACATTTCATGGGAAAATCTTTACAATAAATATACAATTAGAACCTATATCAAGGCATAATACAGAAGACCAATTCAGAAGACTTAATAGGCTTAACCTATCAGGCTCTGAATCTGCAATGATGTAAAATCATAATGATTAATGATTGACTTCTACTCAGCTTTGATTAAACATTTCGGACTTTAACCAAAAGCATGTGTCCCCTTTTTGCACTGCTTGTTCTAATTCCTGAAACAATGTAGCCTGAGCCAGTTCTCCTCCATCACAGACAGACATGTTACCCGGCTTCTGCTACGTCGTTTCACAAGTCAGAACCACCAGTACAAAGAAATTCAAAAGAGAAATTTTAGATTTATATTTTTGCTTCAAAGAACTTTGCATATATATAAAGAACTTTCAGGGGGTTCTTAATTAAAGTTCGAATGCAAAAAAAACGATAAAAGATTCAAGGGTTTTTTTTACTATAAAATCCAAATTCTTAGGGGGTTATTTACTAAACTCCAAATGCAAAAATCACGAAAAATTCATGATTTTTTAAATAAAAATCAGACTTTTAAAAAATCACGAATTTTTTGGAAATTATTAAACGCAGAGGATGGAAAAGTCTTAATCTGAAAATCCGGCATTTCAGACCTGCTGAGGTTCCATATAAGTCAATGGGAGAAGCCCCAATGATTTATCATGTGCGCTGGGTTTTTGGCAATACCCAAATATTTCTGAGTTTTCTAGCAAAATTCAGACTTTTAGGGTGAAACTTTATTAGACCATCGAACTTTAATAAATCTCTAAAAATTCTTCGTTTTTTTTTTTTGCTCTTAAAACTTGGAATTATTCAAGGTTCGGATATTCGGACCTTGATAAATAACCCCCTAAATATTTCCTAGCAAAAAGTCACAAAAATCCAACTATTTCCGGCTTTCTGAGCGAAAAATTTAGACGTTTCAAGAAAAAGCCCGAAAAAAAAATCATATGATTTGAGAAAAATGCAGAAAAAATTAATTAATCGAATTTTCCCCCTATTCGATTAAATCATGGATTCTTGTTTGGTTGGGACTAAAATATCAGAAAAATTCGGATTTTGATAAATAACCCCAAATCTCAGTATTTTTAAGTTAGAAATCCGAGCAACTCCAAATTCCCCAATGGACCGTATTTATGAAGAAATAAGGCTGAAAAAATAGGGTTGGGCAAACTTCAGACCTTTCCAGAAAACAACGGTTTTTCATCAGAGTTTTCTGCGCAGAAACCCCGAAATCATCGATATTGGTACCGACATCAGCGCAGACACCACTGGGACCTTCCCCATTGACTTATATAGGACCTTGAGAGCTTTTAGATGCCGGGGTTTCGGATTCAGAATAAATCTTGAAAAATTCGTAGTTTTTTTTTGCTACTAAAACTACGAATTATTCAAGGTTTGGATATTCGGACCTTGATAAATATCCCCCTTAATATTTCTTAGCAAAGTGTTTGCAATGAATAAAGAGTCATGAGAGATGTATCAAAGTCAATACTTACATCAGACCAGTTAAGGTGACTGGTCTGGGCAACTGCATTTCGCTCTTCATGAGAGGAATCTTCAGGACATTCTGGAGACGTTGAAGTATCTGTAAAGCACAAGCCGAGGGATATTATTAATTAGTATAGAAGCTGACACCCATAACCAAAATATTTCCAGCTCATGTCCTATTTTTGGGTGGGGATAAGACATTTTGATGAGCAGAGAATGACAGATGCTCTACCTGGACTTCCCACAGCTTCTTTCACCAGTATATTGGAGACACGTGGGCCTTCTCTCATGTCCGTGGAAGTTGCAGTAGGATTTTCGGCCTCTTCCTCATCACTCCATTCGGTCAATTCTGGAACTGGAGTTTCGATGGGAATTTCAGCTTCGTTGCTTGAAGTTGCAATGGGATTTTCAATCCTTTCCTCATTGGTCAATTCTTCAGCATGAAATAAGAAGTCCTTCCCCTGTGTCATCTCTTTCTTGTGACCAATCTCCTGGGGTGCAGCAACATCATCATGGCTACTGGACTCCTAGAATTGAAAAGGAAAATAGTAACATAATTATACAGGCATGGGACCTGTTATCCAGAATGCTCGGGATCTGGAGTTTTCCGGATTATGGATCTTTACATAATTTGGATCTTCATACTTTAAGGGGCAATTTTTTGGATACTTCGACCATCGAATAGGATACCAAGACTTAGTAAAATAGTTTGAATATTCAACCATTCGATAATCGAAGTAGTGTCTCTTTAAAAAAACGTCGATATCCAAATTAAACCTGCCGAAGTGCTATGTTAGCCTATGGGGACCTTCTACAGCATTTTTTGAAGTCAAAGTAAAATCATTCGATTGTACGATAAAATCATTCGAATCGTTGGATTCGAAGTATTTAATCGTTCGATCAACCGATTTTACTTTGACCGCAGAATACACAAATTCGATGAAAAAAGTTCGAATTCGATATTTGAATTCGAAGTATTTTAATTCGATGGTCGAATTTCAAAGTATTTTTTTCTTTGAAATTCGACCCTTGATAAATCTGCCCCTAAGTCGACTAGAAAATCATATAAACATGAAAAAAAACCTGGTTTTGCTTCCAATAAGGATTAATTATATCTTAGTTGGGATCAAGTACAAGTTACTGTTTTATTATTACACAGTATTAGGAAATCATTTTTAAAAATATGGATTATTTCATTATAATGGAGTCTATGGGAGACGGCCTTTCCATAATTCAGAGCTGTCTGGATAACGGGTTTCTGGATAACGGATCCCATCCCTTAAATAGTAAAAAAATCAAATGTACACATACATACACATACATATGCTGTATGAACATGTGATTTATACAGAAAATAACATAAATATTAAACATAGCAAAACAGAGGGGGACTAGTGGTGTGTGGGCCGCCCCAACAACCGCGGGTTTACCCTGGGGTCAGGCGGGTTTGGGCCGACCTCACACCTCCTTTTGCAGGTTGGCGGACGTCCACCTTGTACTGCCAGCTTCCGACCTCGCCTTCCTTTTTTATAGACGTGCGCCTGATCGGCCCGCCCCTTTTGTGACATCATCGTGGGGCGGCACAGGTCTATATATGGAAGCTGGAAGTCGGGCTCAGCGGGCGCAGGTGGAGGGAGAGTGGATTAGGGTCAGGTACGGGTTGGGTTTTACCATCACCATCACTAGGGGGGACCCAAACACAGTAAAAAATCCCTAAGGACAGAATAAGTATGAGAAATAGTGATGGGCGAATAAATTAGTCTGGCACGAATTTGCGGCAAATTTCTGCGTTTCATTGCCCGCCAATAAATTCGCTAATCTCCCGCGAAAAATGTGCCGGTAAAAATTCTGCATCAATTTCCAATTTTTTTCATGAAAACATTCAAATTGCTAGATTTTTCCGTGAAAACGTTCGAATTGCTCGATTTTTCGGGAAAACGTGCAAATTGCTAGATTTTAGTGAAAACAGTTGAATTGCTCGATTGTTCCGTGAAAACGTTGTAATTGCTCGATTTTACAGTGAAAACTTTCAAATTGCTCGTTTTTTCGTGAAAACGTTCAAATTTCATGATTATTTAGTGAACTTTCCGATTTCACGATTTTTCGTCGCTTCGCGAATTTTGCGGGAAATTCGTGAAGTTTTTCGGCAAAGCAAATGGGAGAAATTCGCCATCACTATTAGGAAACAAAATAGAGGTAAAACGACACGTGTTCCAGTGTTTACTTACAGTTTCGTTACTATTCAAGGGATGAACCTATAAAAAAAAAGGAGAAAATAAAGTTAAAATCTATTTGTTGATTGGGAGAATATAATAAATAAATGTAGGAGTAGAAAGAATGGACTTTAGATGAATAACTATGAGTCTTGGACACTGGTTAATTACAAAGTGAAAAAGGGAATGTATAATGTAATGAAATACAGACGACCACCTTTTGGTTATACCATATTTTATGTGACTACTTTGTGAGAGCCCAGTGAAAGCTCAGTAGTTGAGGAACTGCACAACTAAACATTTCCAGGTCTGATCACCTACAAGTCCTGGTGCCGACAAGGACTTTGATCATAAGGGATTGGGCCACTGATTATTTCTTCTATAGGCCCAGACCAAATATATATCTGTCTCGTGTGCTGTTAGATTTATATATGGGAACCATTTGGGGCCAATAGAATTAAAGAATTATTAAAAAGAGAAGCAAAATGGATTTATTTATTGGAAACACTAGAACCCCTGAAACGTGAATATGACTAAAGGTGGCCATACACGGGCCGATAAAAGCTGCAGACAGACCGAGTCGGCAGCTTATTGGCCCGTGTATGGGGCCCCCGACGGGCTTCCCCGATCGAGATCTGGCCGTCTCGATCGGATGGGATTAAAAATCCCGTCGGATCGCGGCCGCATCTGTTCGTTGATGCGGTCCCGCGATCCGACCGCCGTTTGCGAACGCTAGGCTTAGGGTAAGTCCACCCTGGGCATTTTGGGGAGATTTGGTTGTCTGGCAAATAATCGCCTCGTCTTTGCGGCGACCAATCTCCCCAAACGCCTTCCCTGACTCTGCACCGGCTTAAAATGAAAAAACGCTGGCGCTAATCACATGCGGCGGTTAGTTTTCCAAAGTCGCCCAAAGTTGCCTCACAAGGAAACTTCAGGCGACTTCGGAAAACGAATCACCACGTGGGATTTTCCAAAGTCGCCCAAAGTTGCCTCACAAGGAAACTTCAGGCGACTTCGGAAAACGAATCGCCACGTGGGATTAGCGCCGGCGTTTTTTTTTTCATTTTAGTCAGCGCAGAGTGAGGGAAGGCGTTTTGGGAGATTTGGTCGCAGCAAAGACGAGGCGATTAGTCGCCAGGCGACCAAATCTCCCCAAAACGCCCAGTGTGGCCTGACCCTTAGAGGATAACCAATATATTTTTGGTAAAAATTTTAATTTAGGTTGTTTTTAAATGTTTGTATTTTATATGTTATCTTTTCAGATTGTGGATTGATTTGTGAGGATTATGATAACAAATATATAAGGATTAAGTGACTGAGTCAGAAGTAGGAACCTAAATGTAACTAAAAACGATAACTGATACAATTGTGATTTTTTGTTGAATTGTTGGGAAAGTTATAGATTGTAGCCCTGAGATGGCGCCGTTTGAGAAAGTATAAATTGTAACACAGTAAGGGGCAGATTTATCAAAGGTCGAGGTAAATTTTCGAATTAAAAATAAATAAAATTTCGAGCTATTTTTGTGTACTTTGACTAGGGAATAGTCCAGATTCAAATCAAAAAATGAGAAAATTAGAATATCAAAATTTATCATGTACTGTCTCTTTAAAAATTCGACTTCGACCATTCGCCATCTTAAATTTGCCGAATTGCTGTTTTAGGCTAATGTTTTTTTTGAGAAAAACTTTGAATTGAATTCGATCGAATGCGCTATTAATTCGATTCGTACGATTTGAATTTGGCCAAGCACGGACCTATTCGACTTTATTTCAGTTGTTCTATTTGAATTCATATTTCGAAGTTTTTCAAATTCGAAATTCGACCCTTGATAAATATGCCCCTAAGGGGGCATAATTCGAATTTCGAGCTATTTTTGTGTACTAGGGAATAGGCCAAATTCTATTCACCATCTAAAACCCACCGAATTGCTGTTTTAGCCAATGGGGGACCTCCTAGAACCCATTTGGAGTCAATGGGTGGACTTTGAGAAATCTAAATTTTTTTTGGCAAAAACTTCGAATCGAATTCGATCGAATGTGTTATTCCTTAGATAAAAACTATTTGAATTCGGCCGAATACAGACTTATTCGATCGAAAACGTACCTACTTGACCCAAAAAACTTCGACTTAATTTCCGTTGGTCTTTTTGAATTCGAATTTCGAAGTTTTTTCCAATTAGAAATTCGACCCTTGATAAATATGCCCCTAAATGTATCAGGAACTTGAAAATGGGCTGGAAGCCCCGGAAACGTTGTATTGTTGCAGATCATGAAAGCCATGTGCTAAATAAATTCTTTTTAAACTAAAAATCCTTGAATGGAGCGGTGTCATATATTGTCATATGGAGAATGGAGCGGTGTCATATATTGGAGCAAAAAGTGAAGCGAAGAAAAAAAAAGTGAAACATTTCTGTAGCCTTACCTTGTTGTTTTTTCGATGAAAAATGTTTCTTACTCTTTTAAAAAATCTTCTAAACATGATCAAATCTAAAATAGAAAAATATTAGACAATTAGAAAAAAAAGACATTAGAATAACAGATTTACAAAATTTCATTATTTTGCTTACAGAAATATTTAAAAGAAAGTTTTGGCTGTTCACCTTTAAGTTAACTGTTAGGGTGAGGCCACACGAGGAGATTCGGGGAGACTTTGTCACCTGGCAACTAATCGCCTCGACTTCTCAGCGACAATCTCCCCGAACTGCCTCAGTGTTTTTTCCCATAGGCTATAATGAAAAGTCACCTGCGCTAATGCACATGCAGCGATGCGTTTTCTATAGTTTTTAAAATAGAGGATGACTATAGAAAACGCATCGCCACGTGTGCATTAGCGCAGATGACTTTTCATTGTAGCCTATGGTGAAAAAACGCGGAGGCAGTTCGGGGAGATTGTCGCTCAGAAGACGAGGCGATTAGTCGCCACGCGTCAAAATCTCCCCGAATCTCCTCGTGTGGACTAACCCTTATCATGATGCAGAGAGTGATATTCTGAGACAATTTGCAATTGGTTTTTATTTTTTATTATTTGTGGTTTTTGAGTTATTTAGCTTTTTATTCAGCAGCTCTCCAGTTTGCAGTTTCAGCAATATGGTTGCTAGGGTCAAAATTACCCTAGCAACCATGCATGCATTTGAATAAGAGACTGGAATATGAATAGGAGAAGCCTGAATAGAAAGAGGAGTAATAAAAAGTAGCAATAACAATACATTTGTAGCCTTACAGAGCATTTGTTTTTTCTTAGAAGGGGTCAGTGACCCCCATTTGAAAGCTGGAAAGAGTCAGAAGAGAAGGCAAATAATTCAAAAACTATTTAATAGAAATAATGAAGACCAACTGAAAAGTTGCTCACAATTGGCCATTCTATAGCACACTAAGGGGGTTATTTACTAAACTCCGTTTTTTTTCTGGTTGAGGCTTTTTGGGCAAAAACTTGAATTTTGAGAGGAAAAGAAAACCTAGATTTTTTCGAGATTTATTATACGTCATCGTCATCTCAGAAAGTCGAGGTCATGTGTAAGTCAATGGAAGATGTCCCTATCCCAATTTGAAGATTTTGTCATCTGTGCTGGGTTTAGCCTGAAAATCCAACCAATTCTGGGTTTTTGGTAATCTAAAAAAAAATCAAGCTATACGGTTGAAAAACTCCAAAAAAAATCAAGCGTTTCCGGTTTTCGCTCAATTTTATCAAGTTTATTTTTTTTGGAGTTATTTTATTAATAAATAAGGCAAAAATAAGGGATGGGAGTTTGGTCAATTAATTTGAGTTATTTTATTAATAAATAAGGCAAAAATTAGGGATGGGAGTTCAAGGGTCAAGCTTTTTTTATTGAAATTATGAGATTGATTTTGATTTTAGTAAATAACCCCCTAAAAAATAACCAGACCACCCCTTCACTATATAGTAAGCTCTTGTAACAACGACACTAGCAATGATACACTAGAATAGTAATAAAAAAGGACTTGAATAAATATATATATATCCCAAAAACCCAATAATATAAAATTCAGCCTAACATTCGATCTTCTGTTACTATTGCCACTGACATGTCAGTTCAAGATCAGACACAGGCAGAACACTCAAAAAGCCCCAAAATATCAATTTCTTTGATTCCGATCAGCCAAATAGAAGTATTTATAGACTTTACCATTTACCCATCTGGGGTTTACTTTTAACACATTGGGGGTTATGTAATAAAAGGCACTAAGTTTGCCCAGGGGCAGTAACCCATAGCAACCAATCAGCAGGCAGCATTTACTGGTCACCTGTTTAAAAGCAAATATCTTATTGGTTGCTATGGGTTACTGCTCCTGGGTAAACTTAGTGCCTTTTATTAAATATAGGTAATTGACTTCTACATGACCCTGACAGGTTTGAGATTCAGATTTTTACCAGTTTTGGGGAATAATAAATCTGGGAAAATTCGAGTTTTATTTGTTTCGAGTTTTCCCCCTAAAAAACCTTGACCAGAAAAAAAAAAATAAGGTTTAATAAATGGCCCCTTACACACAATTGTGTTGCTTAGAATTTTTTTTTTTTAAAAAAAGATTCTTTTCGAAGCAAATAAAATGCTAGAAAACACTCAAATCACCTGCTCTATATAATGACCATAACAGTTTCTTCTTTAATCGTAATAGAAATATCATTATATAAGTAAAACATGAACCCTTCCCTATATAAAGTTACGTACTTACATAAATAGTTTCTTCAATAGATAAATAAATGTAGAAAAAAGATGTCGGTAGCAGCAGAAACAACAGCACAGGTCTGTACTGGACGCTCGCTAACCACCAACTGAACTCTCACATGACTTGCAGTGTGATACTGAATCATGCACCATTATGACATCACAATGTCTGTTTACTCACTGCTGAATGACCTCATAATGTGTATTTGTCCACCTGCCAGAGGCAGCCTGGATCTGTTAGTTCTTCCAATAGGATATAAAACAGGGCTTAATACAACTATAATCCACTCTCAGTGCGGACATTGCGCAGTATTTAAAAAAACGGTTACGTAAAAAGTCATGGGAACCTCTTTGCGCCTGATTTACAGAAATACAGAAAAACATAAGTAAAACCCCCTGTAATGAATGTTTACTATAGCAATTGTCCACTTTAATGAAACAAAACGTCATTTTAATTGGAAATGAAAAAAAAAATTGACCTAAAAAAGAAAAGGGAAATACAGGTATGGGACCTGTTATCCAGAATGCTCTGGACTTGAGGTTTTCCGGATAATGGATCTTTCCGTAATTTGGGTCTTCGTACCTTAAGTCTACTAGAAATTCATTTAAACATGAAATAAACCCAATAGGCTGTTTTTTTATTACAGAGACAAAGAAATTTGGGTTATTTGGATAAAATGGAGTCTGTGCGAGACGGCCTTCCCATAATTCAGATGTTTCCAGATAACGGGTTTCCAGATAAAGGATCCCAGATATGTATTAAATGCTCCGAATTACAGATCAAGACCTTGTCTAGTTTGCTGCCTGTCCTGACCCTTTGCCCGTGTACTGATGACTCTCTCAGATCCTGCCTTGTACAGGTATAGGATCCCTTATCCGGAAACCCGATATCCAGAAAGCTCCGAATCACGGAATGGCTGTCTCCCATAGACTCCATTTTATCCAGATAATCCAAATTTTTAAAAAGTATTTCCTTTTTCTGTGTAATAATAAAACAGTCGCTTGTACTTGATCCCAACTAAAATATAATTAATCCTCATTGGAGGCAAAACCAGCCTATTGGGTTTATTTAGGGGCACATTTATCAAAGGTCGAGGTGAATTTTCGAATGAATATAATTTGAATTACGAGCTATACTTCGACTCGGGAATAGTCCAAATTGAGAAAAATTTGAAAATTCGAATATCGAAATTTATCATGTACTATTTCTTTAAAAATTCAAATTCAACCATTCGCCATCTAAAACCTGCCCAATTGCTGTTTTAGCCTATGGGGGACCTCCTAGAACCTATTTGGAGTCAATTGAAAAAATCTAAGTTTTTTTTGGGAAAAACTTTGAATAAAATTCGATTAAATTCGCTATTCCTTTGATTCGTACGATGCCCATTCAACTGAATTCGGACCTATTCGATCGAAAACGGACCTATTCGACCAAAAAAAAAAACAACAACTTTGACTTAATTTCGGTTGGTCTTTTTGAATTACGAGGTTTTTTCAATTTGAAATTCGACAGTTGATAAATATGCCCCTTGACATATTTCGAAGGATTTCAGCGATCGATCAAACTATTTTTCATCGACTTCCAAAAAACTTCCAAAAAATGCTCTGGCAGGTCCCCATAGGCTAACATAGCACTTCGGCAGGTTTAACTTGGCGAAGGATTGAAGTCAAAGTTTTTATTAAAGAGACAGTACTTCGATTATCGAATAGTCGAATATTCAAACGATTTTTACTTCGAATCGAAGTCGAAGTAAATTCAAAGTCATAGTATCCTATTTGATGGTTGAAGTATCCACATAATTACTTCGAATTTCGAATTTTTTACTTCGAAAATTCCCTCGAATTCACTTTGACCATTAGTAAATCTACCCCTTAATGTTTACATGATTTTCTAGTATGAAGATCAAAATTCCAGAAAGATCCGTTATCTGGAAAGCCCCAGGTCCAGTGCATTCTGGTGAACAGGTCCCATACCTGTACTAGTAACTACTTGTTATCTGTTATTATGTTGGCTTTGAAGAAGACAACATCTTGATCTACTAGTTCAGCTCCTTCTTCTTCTTCTTCTTCTTCTTCTTATTAGCGCCCCCCATTTTCTAAACGCTACTCCTCCTACAGTTTTAGGGGTACAAGCGCCAAGCTTTCCACACCTATTCGCCTTATAGCAAAGTACGTTGCTTGTGGTTTAGTAAGCGATCCCACCCACTGCGCCCGTGCGGCGGACCACCGAAGACGCCTTTTTTCGTATTGACTTTGACAGGGAAAATTTTCAAATCGCTGCCGCTCGTACAGTTTTGAAGCAACACTCCCCAAACTCGGACCGCATATTGTTGGTGCCACCCCGAATAAAAATATGTATTTTTGGGGGGCACCCCAAAGTGGGCGGAGCTACCAACAGCCAATGAAATTTTAGCAATTTTCTAAACGCTACTCCTCCCAGAGTTTTAGGAGTACAATTATGAAAGTTTGCACACTTGTTGGGCTCATACCCGAATAGGTTGCTTGTGCTCTGTTAAGCAATCCCACCCTCCGTGGCCCTGTGGCGGCCCCCCAAAGACCCCATTTTTTCCCATAGACTTTCATTGGAAAATGTGAAACTTTTGCCACTCGTACAGCATTAAAGTTACACTCACCAAACTTGGGTCACTTAGTCATGGGGTCAACCTGAAAAGTTCTGTCACATTTTGGGGACTCCAAAAAGTGGGCGGAGCAACAAACAGCCAATCAGATTTTCCCTATTGACTTCAATGAGAAAATGTCAAACACTGTCATTCCCACAGTGTTAAAGCCAGAGACCCAAAACTTGGCACCATGGGTCACTGGGGTTAGAATTTGGAAAAGTGGGCGGAGTCTACCACAGCCAATCAAATATTAGCCATTTGTTTCAATGGGAAAAGTTAAAACTGTTGCCGCTCTTAGATTGTTCATGGGAGGGTCCTCAAACTTGGCACAGTTGGTCACCGGAGGACCGGGATCAAAATCTGGAAAAGTGGGTGGAGCCAAAAACAACCAATCAGATTTCTTTGATGATTTCAATGGGAAAAATTAAAATTGCTGCCATTTGCACATTATTGCTGTCATGGACCTCGAATATCACAAATGTGGTCACTGGGTGTTTGCACTTCAAACTTAGGAGTGGGTGGAGCCACCAACAACTAATCAAATGTCATTCATTGATTTTCAATAGAAAAACATAAAATTGCTGCCATTTTTACATGTTAAATGTCATAATTCCGAAACCTTAAAGTGTTAGTCACTTGGTGACTCTGGTTCAGAATTAGGAAAAAAAGGAGGCGGGCAACAACAGCCAATCGGATTTCAGCCATTGACCTTAATGAAAAACGCCAAATTGCTGCTATTATTATGGCGTCCATGCCAAGTGTCCCAAACTCAGCACAATTACTCACTGGGTGACTGTGGTCAAAATTTAGGAAAAGTGGGCGGAGCCAATAACAGCCAATCAGATTTTACCTATTGACTTCAATGTAAAAGTTTCAAATACTGCCATTCTCACAGTTTTAAAGCCAGAGGCCCCAAACTTGGTACAGACCATGACTGGGTGACTGGGGTTACAATTCAGAAAACTGGGTGGAGCTTAAAACAGCCAATCAAATGTTACCTATTGCTAATCAATGTCAATATATAAGTTGCTGCCATTCTTTCACAGTTAATGGCAGGGACATCAAACTTATCACAGTCGGTCACAGGGGGACTGGGATTCAAATTTTAAAAGTGGGTGGAGCCAAAAACAGCCAATCAGGTTTTTGGATTGATTTTAATGGTACAATTTGATCTGCTTCAATTTTCACCGTTTTAAACCAGATTCTACCAACTTTGTGTACTCTCTATGCACCAGGGGCGACTGGCCCCAACACCTCTTGCGTTTCAAAGCCAACATCTTGTGGTTTCTTCAGAAACGACACCATCTAGTTCATATACTGCAACCTTAACCGGCACTTTAGAGCATGAGCCCCTGCCCAGTAGAGCTTACAATCTAAGGTCCCTATCACAGTCACACACAGTAGGAGCAGCTTTATGAGGAGCCAATGTAACTGCCTGTATGTGTTGTGTAGAAGGAAACCTATGCAGACATGGATATAGAAACTCATAGCAGAGGGTGGAATCAAACTCAGGCCTCCAGCGCTGCAATGCAGAAATACGATCCACTGAGCCGCCCATCTGCTTTCCTCATTCTCTTCCTTTCTTTCCTATTTGTTATCTATTCATTTAAACCACTAAGAACAAACAAAAAATAAATCAGAATTATTTGAGAATCCTTTTATCTTTTCCAGCTGGGGGAGTCAACTATAGAAACAAGGGTTACATTAAGGGGGTTATTTATCAAATGTCAAGTTGTGTTTTCCCAAAATATATTCTAGTTTTTTTAGGGTAGTTTTCAGTCAACAACTTCAATTTTCTGGTTTAAAAAAATAATTTTGTAGTCTTATAAAAAAATAATTCAAAGTTTTGTAAAAAAAAAAAAAACGTGAATTTTTGAGATGTATTATACCCCGAAGTTGGAAATAGCTGAAATCCAAAAATAGTCCAGCTAAAGGTCATGTAGAAGTCAATGGGAGAGGTCCATTGGACTATCTGAAGATGTCTGTAGCCTTCATGATGTTTGGTGGTTTTTCGGTGGGTTTCACTCGAAAACTCGATTAATTCGAGTTGTTCACCGATTTGAGTTGTTTCCATTTGAGTTTTTTCTTAAATTAAAAAAACAATTGAATTGTGACTTTATCCAGATTGCTGAAAGGGCAAACAGGAGAGCTGCTGAATAAAAAACGAAATAACTCAAAAACCACAAATAATAAAAAATGAAAACCAATTGCAAATTGTCTCAGAATATCCCTCTCTACAGCGTACTAACAGTTAATTTAAAGGCGAACAACCCTTTTAAGGCTTCCTATGACTTTTCTTTATTATATTACAACATTAGTTTATAGAGGGATCATTTCTGATGAGCTCAGATACAAGCACTGGAGCACTAAGGGGAACAAAGAAGAGCTGATGGAGGGACTGGGGGCAGAGTTTGAAAAACATTGGTTTGCATCTATTTTTTTTTTGTACTTTGTGCTCTGCCCTGATTATCATAAAAGGGGTGGTTGACCATTAAGTTAACGTTTAGTATAATAAAGATTAATCAGTTCAGAGCAACTTTTCAATTGGTCTTCATGATTCATTTTCTATATAGTTTTTGAATGATTTGCCTTCTTCTTCTGATACTTTCCAGCTTTCAAATGGGGGTCGCTGACCCCATCTAAAAAACAAACGCTCTGTAAGACTACAAATGTATTGTTATTGCTACTTTTTATTACTCATCTTTCTATGAGTAATGTGGACCCTAGCAACCAGATGGTTGAAATTGCAAACTGGAGAGCTGCTAAATAACTCATAAAGCACAAAAAATAAAAAACAAAAACCAATTCCAAATTGTCTACATCATACTAAAAGTTATGATGTCAAGGGCCCCAACCGCAATCACCAGGGGCCTCTCTCCTCCCAACATCCGCTCCTCTGTACATGTGCATATGTGTATTGTGGCACATCACACTGAGGAGGTGGTCGGTCATGGGAGTGGCCTGGGCAGCGGGACCCTTGAGGGGCGGGGCCCACAGGTCTTACTTCCTGTGTCCGTCGGCCCAGTCTGACCCTGAGGATATGGACGACAGTTGTGTATGGGCTGCAGGACTGTTTGTCTGTAGAATATATCACGAGTGAAATATATGTACAGACATGGGATCCATTATCCAGAAAGCTCTGAATTACGGAACGGCCATCTCCCATAGACTTCATTTTATCTGAATCATCCAAATTTTACCTAATGATTTAATGATTTAATTAGTCATCTAATCTTTTGTTATCGTTCTTAATGGGGTGGTTCACCTTTAAGATAACTTTTTTATGTTATGAACAACTAATTCTGGCGAGTTTATTTGCCCATAACCAGGGCCGCCGTTAGAAATCACAGGCCCGTACAGCAACATGTTTGGGGCCCTGCCCCAGATCCCGCCCACTCCACATCACAGTTAAAAGATCACACATACATCAGCGCTAAAAAAGGTAACCCCCCCCCCACAAGTTATAAAAAGCTATTGGGGACCAGGGCCCCCCCTATAAGTTAAAAAAATATTGGCGCCAGGACCCCCCATAAAAGTTTTTTTAAAAAAGCATCAGTGCCAGGGTCCCCCTTACAAGTTAAAAAAAATTGGGGCCCCAAAGAATATTTTTTAAACAAAAGATTGGTGGCAGGGGCCTATAGAATATTAAAATAATACATTGGTGGCCAGGGGATTAAAAAAAAACAAAAAAAACCCACATTGGTGTTCAGAGGAATTGAACTTGTGGCTTCAGGACTTCAACTTCGCCTCCTTTCATGACTTCGGGACTTTTCGCCGCTACAGGACTTCAATTTCAGGCTGTTTCAGTCCCACACATCACATTCATATTCCCCTTTTTGGTGCCTTTTCCCCCACTTTCAACTTCACAGTTTGATACCAATACACACAGGACATGGTTGTGAATCCATAGTTGGTCCCTGCAATATAAACAAGTGATGGATACATTTCCTTCTATACTTCCTAAGTGAGCCTTTAAATCAGGCTTATTAGAAGTATATGAGCAGCCTCCACCAAAAATCAACTATGCGGGGGGAGTGGAGACTATCTAGAGAAGTAGGTAGGGGCTTTTCTTATTGGGGGGTTTAGTTCTCCTTTATGCAATGACCACCTACAGTAAAACCTTTCCATTGGAACCCAAATCACAGAAGCGATAAAATCCCATTTCCAATGCAAAACAGGACAGTAGCCCGCGAATAGTTTGAGAAGCCCACAAATGTGTTATTGGAGCAAATCTATCACACAAAAAAAAAGAACGAACATTTTTAATCTTCATCATACTAAATTAGCAGCCCTAGAGAAACAATATAAACTTTTAAAATTCAAAACTAGTACAGGTATGGGATCTGTTATCTGGAAACCCATTATCCAGAAAGCTCCAAATTAAGGGAAGGCCATTTGCCACGGACCCCATTTTAATAAAATAATTCACATTTTCATAAATGTTTTCCTTTTTTCTCTGTAATAATAAAACAGTACATGGTAATTGATTCCAACTAAGTTATAAATAAGGTGTACAAAAAAACAAGAAAAACTTGAATGAAAAAAAACACTTGTCTAGGACAACTCCTAAGGACTTCTTTATGAACTTGGCAGCTTTTAGAAGTCAACTTTTTAAATTTTAGTTTTTTGAGGTTTTTTTGTGGTTTAAAATCTCTAAAATTTGTGTTTTTGAAAGTCAAAAAATTCTAAAGCAAAACTCAAATTGTGACAACGAGGTTACAAGTGGAATCCCAAACCCTGAACTAGCGACAAGGTCTCCGTTACGACTCACTCTTCCGCCTATAACAACCACCTTTCTCTTTGGGAGGAGCCCTCCACTACTCGGGTGCCGCCAACTCTTATCGTAGGAGGACCAGAGAGAGTTCTGGGCAGGCAAGGGAACCGCACATTTTAACCGGAACAAAGAACAAGAAGTGCGGTTGAGGCGGGGTCGATACCAATCAGGAGAAGTAGTACAGATTTAAGGGACAAGAGAGTAGTCGAGGTCACAGGCCGAATAAATCAATATCGCTGTACAAAGCAGGATCTGAGAGAGTCATCAGTACACAGTCAAAGGGTCAGGGCAGGCAGAGAACTAGACAAGATCAGGGACAGGCAGAGAACTAGACAAGGTCAGGGCAGGCAGAGAACTAGACAAGGTCAGGGCAGGCAGAGAACTAGACAAGTTCAGGGACAGGTAGGGTCAGGAACAAATCAGAAACACTCAGAAATCCCACCTACGAACTATACAAATAGACCTTACATTGTGCAATGTGAAAAGGCACATGGCTCCTTTATATATTCCAACTTCGCGCCAAATGCGATGGCGTCAGATGCACTCTCATGTCAAACCCGGAAGCGGCATATTTGAAGCAACTCCCTACAGATATTATCCTCCCCAATCACTATGGAAGAAGCTTCAATGGCCCTTAAATCCACCCATTGTACTTAAGGAGCTACAGGCCAACTTCCCTATTAAATGTAGACCCCAAAATCTTTGCAAAAATCTTGGTCAACAGATTTTAACCTTATATCCCAGGACTGATCCACCAATACCAAGCAGACTTTGTCCATTCTGGGAGTCACAAGACAAGACCTATAGCCTGGTCCAACTAAGCCAACAGTGCAGAATACCAGTCATTTTACTTTTAACTGATACTACTGAGAAAGCCTGGGAGGACATGTTCTTGACTCAACCCATTGCTTCTTATAGTGGGTCTAAAGATATATATATTTTTTTTTTTTTTAAACTTGCAAGTTTATTGTGAAACAGCAAGAGTCAAAGTGTACATACTGAGAAATTATACACAGGACGATAACACTTACGACATACTCATCTAGTACCATCACAAGCAAATTACACAATGGATCTAAAGATATTTTTGAGAGTTACGCCTCACTGTTCCTACCTATGTTTGGACAAATAGCTGAAATATTCCTCCCTAGACTGACTAAATATACACAACTAGTTCTAAACCAATACAACATACAAGTATGGAACAATAGGACCGGCTAGAGCTTTAATTTAAAGGGATAAAAATGTTTTTTTTTCCAAAACGCATCAGCTAATAGTGCTGCTCCAGCAGAATTCTGCACTGAAATCCATTTCTCAAAAGAGATTTTTTTATATTTAATTTTGAAATCTGACATGGGGCTAGACATATTGTCAGTTTCCCAGCTGACCCCAATCATATGACTTGTGCTCTGATAAACTTCAGTCACTCTTTACTGCTGTACTGCAAGTTGGAGTGATATCACCCCCTCCCTTTCCCCCAGCAGCCTAACAACAGAACAATGGGAAGGTAAACAGATAGCAGCTCCCTAACACAAGATAACAGCTGCCTGGTAGATCTAAGAACAGCACTCAATAGTAAAATCCAGGTCCCACTGAGACACATTCTGTTACATTGAGTAGGAGAAACAACAGCCTGCCAGAAAGCAGTTCCATCCTAAAGTGCTGGCTCTTTCTGAAATCACATGACCAGGCAAAATGAGCTGAGATGCACCTACACACCAATATTACAACTAAATACACTTGCTGGTTCAGGAATGACATTTTATATTGTAGAGTGAATTATTTGCAGTGTAAACAGCAGCGCCGATTCTGTCGAAGGAGCCGCCAATGCCGCCCCCCCCTCGCCGGCTTACCTGTCGGGAGGGGAGGCAGGAACACTATTGGGGAGAGCGCAATTTAAAAACCAGAAATTCTGCTCTTAAAGGTGCAGGAGCGGCTTTTTGTCGCCCCTGGAATCCTCTCTAGCGTCTCAGCTCACCTCATTGGCGGAGCACCCCTGGTAAACAGTGTCATTTAGAAATAAAAAGTACACCATAAAAATCATGAGAGAATCCCTTTAAGATTAACCAAGCAATTAATTTAAGATAAGGCAACCTCAAAGGTTGAGTTTAAGAGGTTTGTGCTTTTCTATACCTTGAATAAACTCACAGCTCAAATGTTTTCTAATTTCAGAAAAAACTTGAATGGAAAAAACTTGAATCAGTCAATTCAGGGTGAACAAACCACAAATCGAATTAATCGAGTTTTCCATGGGAACAAACTTGAATCACTTGAGTTTTCGAGTGAAACCCACCAAAAAAAACCCCAAATATCATGAAGGCTTTAAACATCTTTAGCTGGTTCAAGGGACCTCTACCAATGACGTTTACATGACCTTGACAGGTTTCAGCTGGAGTATTTTTGGATTTGAGCTATTTTCAGCTTCGGGGTATAACAAATCTCGAAAAATTTGAGTTTCTTCATAAAACCCCGAAAAATATGAGGTTTTTTTTGACCTGAAAATTCTGAAAAAACTTGAAAAAGTAAAGGTCAATCTCGCTTATGCTAATTCATGGGGAGTATTTAACCAGTCCTTGGACTCTCTAGGTCATCCATATTTATATATATTATATTTTTATATATGTTAACTGAATTTTAGTTAAAACCAATTTATTTAAAAAAAACAAAAAAAAAACACAAGATATATTGGGGCAAATTTACTTCCCTCCTAAAATTCGCCAGCACTGACTTTGCGCACATCACAACACGAAGATCCTAATAAATCATGAAGATCCGAAGTTGCGCACAGGGTTTGGAACGATTGCGAAGTTGCGCTAACGATAATACAATTAGCAGTTCGAAGTTACGCTAGCTCTCGTAAATTTGCAGACGGCGTTCAGTTAAAGAAAAAAAAAAATCGATCTTTTTCAGCCTATCACCCAGTAAAAAGTACTGGGACTTAGAAAAAATGTCAACCTTTTTTTTGACAAACTCCTATCTACTCCATTGCACTTCGCCAGGTTTTTGAGTTATTTAGCTTTTTATTCAGCAGCTCTCCAGTTTGTAGTTTCAGACATCTGGTTGCTAGGGACCCAAATTACCCTAGCAACCATGTATTGATTAGAATAAGAGACTGGAATATGAATAGGAGAGGCCTGAATAGAAATAGCAATAACAATACATTTGTAGCCTTACAGAGCATTTGTTTTTTAGGTGGGGCCAGTGATCCCCATTCACTGGAAAGAGACAGAAGAAAAAGGCAAATAATTATAAAACATAAATAATGAAGACCAATTGAAAAGTTGTTTAGAATTGGCTGTTCTATAACAATAATTAATGTTACCTTAAAGGTGAACCACCCATTTAATTGTTTTTGGATATTATGTTTGCAAATGTCAGATCCAGAAACACTTCCGTTAGAGTAATTGTCTTTTATTGTCCTGACCCTTTATAAAAGAAACTTTCTCCAAAATGTCCCTCCTTAATTGGGAGACTCTGGGGCAGATTTATCAAGGGTTTAATTTCGAAGTGTAAAATACTTCGAAATTCGACCATCGAATTAAAATACTTTGAATTCGAAGTATTTTTCACCAAATTTGGCCATCCAACGATCAAAGTATAACCGTTCGATTTTAGCGTACGATCGAACGATCTTAGAAAATGGTTGTAGAAGGTCCCCATAGGCTAACATATCACTTCGGCAGGTTTAATTTGGCAAAGTATTGAAGTCGAAGTTTTTTTTAAAGAGACAGTACTTTGATTATTGAATGGTCGAATATTCGAAATATTTTTACTTCGAATTGAATTCGAAGTAAATTCGAAGTCGTAGTATCCTATTCGATGGTCGAAGCATCCAAAAAATTACTTCGAAAATTCCCTCAAATTCACTTCGACCCTTGATAAATCTGCCCCTCTGTGTCTTTGTTCATAACAATGCTTCACTAGAGTGATTTTTTTGTTCTTCCCTTCCTACTTTCCTGTGGATCACCCTCAGATATTTTAAAATTCAGAATGTCAGACATCTTTCCACCTGTCCCTTGTGCCCAGCACCCACAGTCAGTTTTTGCTGCTCATTTGCCCCGTTGCTGCCAAATATTTTGCTATAACAATCTGCAGCAGATACAAATTAGGATGTATTAAAACATTTTTTACAATTTCTTTACAAATTTAAAATAAAATGAGACTTCCATCCTCCAAAAATATCCAAAAATACCCAAAAGATGCCCATACTCCATTGAGAGGTCTGGGGGAGGAGTAAAATATACACATTTGGGGTGAGTGACAGATATACAAATAAAACATCTCAGATAAGTTTGATTTTGAGTTCAAGTTGTGATCTTACATCAGGGCTTTCTACATAATCCCTTACACTTATTACTCTTTGTACTGAATTACTGATTCATAGGGATTTCTCAGGGGAACAAACATGTCTCGCCAAGCATCAGTGACCTCATTAAAAATGACTATCCTGACACCAATGTTAACTACTATGGGTCCAACCAAATGGGATTGAAAGGTAGCCATGGATATACAAATAAGGCAACCACAATTTCCTCAGTAGAAGCCTTTATAAGGGATTACACCTTCAGCTGATCAGCAGAGGAACGAGGCATTTCCAGGACACAATACAGATTAAAGCACTGCGTATCTTGACAGCGTTATATAAATAAATGATGATGATGATGATGAATGAAGGAAACAAGATGTTCCTCCTTGACCACCAAGTAGACAAACCAACATTCCAAGGAGACTATGAAAAGTTCAACCATTTCTTCTCTTTTTTTGATACTGTTGCAAACCTGATCCTTCTCTTGGCCTTTAATCAATACTAACAAACTATATGCCATTTACTTGTTACTTAAATATCAGTAACCAATCATATTCCGTACTAACGTTTATAAATAAAAGGGGGGAAAGTGCAATACGCAGAAGTAGTCAGGCAGTTAGGGAGATAATGATGACTAAATAGCTACAAACCATCTATGCTTCTACTGATTAACTAAGAAGTGTACGTATATAATATATATAATATACACAATCCCTTCCCTCCTAAATAATTTCATACACAAACATTAAATAATATTGAAAAACGTATTTTTCTATAACGGGAAAATAATAATTGAACCTATTAATGACCAATCCTAATCATACCATAATAGTTAAATAGCTATGTCCCAAACGCTTCCCATATGTTTTGTGATAATAGTAGTGCGCCGATCTGCTTTTCATGCGCCACTTCTGAGTTTTGATGAACGTCTGCGTCTGACGTCATCGCTCTTGGTGCGAAATTTTAATATTTAAAGGCACATGCCCCTTTTTCACATTGTACAATGTAGGTCTATTTTCATCGTTCCTGGGTGCGATTTCTAGTTTATTATCTTGCCTGCCCCTGACCATTCCTAGTTTGCTGCCTGTCCTGACCTTTGCCTGTTTACTGACTACTCTCTTGGATCCTGTTCCTGTACTGCGATATTGGTGTTACTGACCCAGCCTGTAACCTCAACTACGCTCTTGGCTCCTGAATTTGTACTGGTTTGCTTTGGTTTGATTCCATTGTCTGCCCAAAACTCTCTCCCTGGTCCTCTCACTTTAAGCCTTGACCACATTTGAGTTGCGGAGGGATCCTCCCGAAGCGAAAGATGGGGGTTTGTTGGGGGGTTGGGATTCCATTCGTAACATCATTGCCACACAAAATTTTAGAGATTTTAAACCACAAAAAAATAAAATTTAAAAAGTTGGCCATATTCATATAGAAGTCCATGGGAGTTGTCCTAGACAAAAGTGTTTTTGTTTTTTTTTTAATAAAGTTTATCAAATGTTTTTTGAGCTTGTACACTTAGGGGTCAATTTATCAAAGGTCGATATTAAAAATTTCGAATTTTGAACAATTTTTTGTGTACCTCGAATAGGGAATAGTCTAAATTCCATTCAAATTGGAAAAAAATTGGAAAATTCGAATAACGAAATTTATCATGTATTGTCTCTAAAAATTCGACTTCCACCATTCACCATCTACAACCTGGCAAATTGCTGTTTTAGCCTATGGGGGACCTCCTAGAACCCATTTGGAGTCAATTAGTGGACTCCAAATGGAATTCGATCGAATGCGCTATTACTTAGATTCAAACGGATCTATTCGGCAAAAAAACCCTTCAACTTAATTTTGGTTGGTCTTTTTGAATTTCAACGTTTTTCAGAATCGAAATTAGACCCGTGATAAATAGGCCCGTTACTAATTTAAAGTATTCAACTTTTTCCCCACAGTTTGATTCCATCAAGTTTTTTTATATTGAGATTTTTTTGAAGAAATTAACAAACATCTCAGTATTATTTTAAATGTGAGTTTATTAGTAATAATACATCCGCTAAAATGACACAAGTTCAAATGATGTTAAATAGGCTTCTAGTAATTGAAACCTGTAAAAAAAAAAGCAATATAAAATACATTACATCGTATGTACCCCTTCCACCTGCTTTACATATCAATGTAGCAATAAAGAACCATACACACATAAACCCAGGGGCGTAACTATAGAGGAAGCAGAGGGGGCCCAGGAGTGTAGGGGGCCCAGTGAGACCCTAATTAATTAGCAATTTTAATATATCTTGGTAAAATAAAATAAATAAAGGGCCCCAAAATAAATATTTTGGGGCTCTAAATTGAATTTGCTATGGGGCCCAGTAACAACTAGTTACGCCACTGCATAAACCCTCTCACAACAGGAAAAAAGCTTTCTTGGCATTACCATATTACCAAATAAGCATCTCTAATAAAGGGTACTCTTTTTGGCTCAACAAGGAGATTGTTCTAAAACATTGACTATTTTCATGAGTATAATATTCTATCATTGGCTCTGTAGTTCTCCTTGTATAACTGGTGGCGCCCCCCACTGGCAGCAGCAACAAGCTGCCTCACATAAGAAGTCCCTCACTTGCCTGTACCCAAAAACCATGATGCCAGAAGTGACGGAGTAGTAGAAGGATGACATAGTCCCATATATTGTAATGAGAATGCTATTTTGATAGCTCTGTAATACTCCAGAAACAATTGCAATCCAGACTAAGTCAGTGGAGACCCAGCAAATGACATACATAGAGAGCAGAAACAGGAGGATCTTTGTTGCCCGCGCAGTACGTGTGTCCCATCCTCGTCTGACAGTCATTGTGTCCCTTACTTTTCGCCTGTGTCTACAAATCAGATCTATGGTAAAGCCGTTTAATAGAATCACCAGGATAATCAGTAGGAAGTCCACGCTCACGGTGATGTAGGTGAGAAATGTAAGCAAGGAGTTCTCGGATGGACCTAAACAGTTGGTGCTTGTGAGAAGGGTGTAACTCTGATTGTGCACATGCTCTGTCTCACTGTATAGAAGATACGGTATATGAAATATAATACTAATAACCCAACAGCCACCCAGGAACCAGTTTACATACTTCTCTTGATGTCTGTGAATGAATTTCAACCAGCGATGGCTTGGCCTCCTTATCTTGATGAGATGAAGAAAACTTAGGTTGGCCACTGACCAAAGGCTAATGAACCTGAGCGTGTGATATAGATAAAGCACTATCCTGCATCCCACCTCTCCAAACACTTTAATGTTGGAAAGAACCAAGAGCCCATGGATCTCCTTGTAGCAGCAGAGCAAGAGGTTGACTAACACCATGTTAACAATGATCCTGTCCAGAGGCTGGAAAACCTTGTTCTTGATGGCATTGCTGATAAAGACCAAGAGAAGGATCAGGTTTGCAATAGTTCCAAAAAAAGCGATTAAATAAACGGTTACAGACACAATATCTGTACTTAATATCATAGTTGGTTGCCCTTTTTATAGTCTCCTTGGAATGTTGGTTTGTCTATTTCATGGTCAAGGAGGAACATCTCATCTTGTTTCCTTCATTTATCTGTATTGTGTCCTGGAAATGCCTCGTTCCTCTACTGATCATCTGAAGGTGTCATCCCTTATAAAGGCTTCTACTGAGGGAATTGTGGTTGCCTCATTTGTATATCCATGGCAATCCCATTTGGTTGGACCCATAGTAGTTAACAGTGGTGTCAGGATACTATTTTTTAATGAGGTCACTGATGCTTGGCGAGACTTGTTTGTTCCCCTGAGAAATCCCTATGAATCAGTAATTCAGTACAAAGAGTAATAAGTGTAAGGGATTATGTAGAAAGCCCTCATGTAAAATCACAACTTGAACTCTAAGATCAAACTTATCTGAGATGTTTTATTTGTATATCTGTCACCCCAAATGTATATATTTTACTCCTCCCCCAGACCTCTCAATGGAGTATGGGGATCCTTTGGGTATTTTTGGAGGATGGAAGTCCCATTTCAGTTTAAATTTGTAAAAAAAAATGTTTTAATCCTAATTTGTATCTGCTGCAGGATACAGTTGTTATAGCAACAATATTTGACAGCAACAGGGTTTCTAATGATGAGAAAGCAGCAAATACTGACTGTGGGTGCTGGGCACAAAAGACAGGTGGAAAGTGCAATTCTGAATTTTAAAATATCTGAGGGTGATCCACAGAAAAGTGAAAGGGAAAAAAAAACAAAAAGAAACCACTCTAGTGAAGCATTGTTATGAACAAAGAGTCTGCCAATTAAAGGTAGAGATTCTGGCTAAAGTTTCTTTCCTTTGCATCCTTCGCAGCAGCACCTATGAGATTGATTCCTCCCTTCAAAAATAGGACAGTTAGACACACCTCCAACAATTAAGTATCCAATAAAAACCCCCCTTCGCCCCCCCTTCCTCATTGTTTTTTCTGTCCTACCGGACAAGATAGGATGGTTACAGAGAAGAGTAAGAGGCAGCAGTACCTCCATGGAGCTTTGGAACTAGCCTTGGCAGGCGGATTAAGAAAGGTGCGTATAAGAAGACGTTTTCTCTACGTAGGTAGAGAAGTCTTCTTTTCGTCATCTGGCCCCAGTTTTTTTCTTCTTCCTGCTCAAAATTCCCGCGGGGATTAAACAACGGAGCGGAACAAGGCCGTCGTGACGTCAGACGCTGACGTGCGGACGAGCCGACGTAGACGGTGGCCGCTAATGCGCATGCGCGAATGCGCAAGTGCGCAAGATGACGTAAGGGCGCTGGGAACGCCGGAAATTCGCGCCAAACAATTTGAATAGGCTATTTATAGCCAGTAGTATAGACAACAGGCCTCTTCGTGAAAGGGGTGGCTGTTGTGGTTACGAAGGAGGTTTTTTCTGCCTGAAAAAATTTTCTGAAGAGCCTAAAGGTATTCTTTAATGGATATGTATGTATGTGTGTGTATATATATATATATATATATATATATATATATATATATATATATATATATATATAGATATATATATGTGGATATATAGATATATGTGTATAAAAAAGAAGGGGGACAAATAATAAAAAACACATTATTGTTTACCTACCTTAGATGTCAAGCCCTATGGAAGGTCAAGGACCTAGAAAGAGGAAAAGGAAGAGCAAGCATATTATATGCAGGGAGTGTGAGGCACCTCTTCCTGATGATTATCAGAGGGGGCGCTGTGTGGAGTGTTTAGAGAGGGAATCCCAGAGGGGAGACCAGCTCTCGGTGTCCTCCATTAATTTAATCAAACGATTGATTAAGGAGTCCATGCAGGAATCGGGACATCACAGCGACCCTAGGAGAGTTTTTGCTCAACAGGATTCTGATACAGGTCCAGAAGGGGATCTAGTAATCCTGGATGAGGTCGGTTCATCATCCTCAGAGGAGGAGGTTGAGTTGGCTCTGTTCCAAATGGAAAAAGTGCCCAAATTGATAAAAGCGGTAAGAACAGAAATAGAGATTTCTGAGGGAGAGTCTCAGTCAAAGGACCCAGAGGGGGATCTTAAAGGCTGTATAAGAAATAAAACTTTCCCGGTACACCCGCTTATGAAGGAACTCATGAAGATGGAATGGAGGAATCCAGAGAAAGCTCCAGTCATAAATAAGAGGTTCAAGCTGTTATATCCAGTAGAACAGAGTGAGGTTGATCAATGGGAGGCACCACCAAAGGTGGATGTAGCTGTCGCCCGCATCTCCAAAAGAACGGTGATTCCGGTGGAAGATGGGTCGAGCCTCAAGGAGGCTATGGACCGTAAGGCGGAGACATCATTAAGAAGAGTCTACTCGGCGGCGGCAGCACAATGCAAACCTACAGTAGCCTCTACTTCCGTTTCTAGAGCTCTCAGAGCATGGGTTCTGCAGTTAGAGCAGGATGTGGAGAGAAAGGTTTCAAGGGAGAATATCTTAAAATCTCTCCAGGATATTAAGATGGCGACAGATTTTCTCTGTGATGCTTCAATCCAAAATCTTAGGCTAGCAGCAAAGATTATGGGGTTGTCTACTACAGCTCGAAGGGCCATTTGGTTAAAGCCTTGGGAGGCAGATGTGGCCTCTAAAAATAATCTATGCAATATGGAGTTTCAACCTGGACATCTTTTTGGGAAACAATTAGATGATCTCATGGAAAAATTGTCAGATGACAAGGGGAAAAATTTACCCCAGAAAAAGAAGGGTAATTGGAAAAAATCTTTTTTTCGAGGGCAGAAAAAGTCTCCCCCTAGATATGGCAACAGAGGTGGCTATAGGAACCAAGGAGATAGGGCAAAGTTTAGACCCTATAGGAAGAATACTGAGTTTAAGCCCAAAGGTAAATATCCCTACTCATTTAAGTCCTCAGATGCATGACGCCAGAAGAGAAGGGGTAGGAGGAAGGTTGCGCTTTTTTTCACAGCAGTGGGTAGAGGTCATTCAAGAACCTTGGGTACTCCAAGTAATACACCAAGGCTTGAAGATAGAGTTTATAAAGTTACCCAACCCACGCTTCCTTATTACCCCTCAATCAACAAACCAAGGGAAACAACTAGCGTTGCAACTAGCTATTTTGGATTTTGTCCAAAACAAGGTTTTGGAGAGAGTACCTACAAACGAAGTAAAATTGGGAGTTTACTCGAGGGTTTTTTTGGTTCCGAAGGCGGATGGAAGACTTCGCATGGTCATAGACCTAAGATACTTAAATACCTTTATAAGGAAAAAGACGTTTCGAATGGATTCGATCAAGACGGTTATCAATCTGTTGGAGCAGGGGGATTATATGGCAACCATAGATCTGAAGGATGCCTACCTGCATGTACCAATTTTTCAACCACACAGAAAATATTTGAGAATAGCTGTTCACATTCTGGGAGAAGTCTGGCATCTCCAGTTCACGGCCCTACCGTTCGGTATTTCTTGTGCCCCGAGGGTCTTCACAAAAATTGTAGCCGCAGTGGTGGCTGTATTGAGAACAGAGGGCATCGTCATAGTACCATATCTAGACGACTGGTGGCTCAAGGCGGTGTCAGAGAGTCTGTTGAAAAAACACCTGGACAGAGTCCTGAATCTCCTACAATTTTTAGGTTGGATGGTGAATCTACAGAAGTCATCTCTACAACCAGAGAGGAGGAAACAATTCCTGGGTTTTGTGATAGACTCGGGACAAATGAGTCTAACAATTTCCCAGGACAGACAGGTGAAATTAATAGACCATGTGAAGAGGCTAAGACAGCCGATACCTATATCTGCCAGAAGAGTAATGAAAGTCCTGGGATTAATGTCATCAATAATAGAAGCAGTACCCTGGGCTCGTCTCCACATGAGGTTGTTGCAACAAGAGTTGCTAACAATGTGGGACAGAAAACTCGACTCTCTGGACAAATGTTGGATATTGTCAATAGACACCAGATTCCAGCTCAGATGGTGGCTTCAGGCTGTCAGATTGAAAAAGGGCAGGTCACTACTTCAGAGGAAGTGGTGTATATTGACAACGGATGCGTCCGGCAAAGGATGGGGAGCCCATCTAGGCAGTCACTCATTCCAGGGGACATGGTCCATAATATAGAGAACTTTATCCTCAAACTTCAGAGAATTGAAAGCAGTAAGCCTGGCGTTAATACATTTTCAAGAGTTTGTCACGGGGAAATCAGTAAAGGTCCAGACGGACAATGCTACGGTCGTCTCCTATATAAATCGCCAAGGAGGGACCAGATCTCCACTTTTGCTAAGAGAGGCTCTGAGGATGCTTCATTGGGCAGAGACAAATCTGGTGCAGATCATGGCAGTCCACATAAAGGGTGTGGACAATGTATGGGCAGATCAACTGAGCAGAGAGGTAATTCTGCCTGGGGAATGGTCCTTGAAAACTCAAATGTTTTGGAGGATAACACAGAAATTTGGCGTTCCACAAATAGACCTAATGGCATCGAAAAAGAATGCCAAACTCCCCAGATTTCATTCACTGTTTGCTCAAGATGCTCCGGAGGAGCTGGATGCAATGTCAGTGACGTGGGATTACAGCCTAGCATATATATTTCCTCCTTTCCCGATGATAGCCAGGGTACTGAGGAAGGTGAGAGAGGACCAAGCGAGAGTAATCGCAATACTCCCTTTTTGGCCCAAGAGAGCATGGTTTGCCCTACTCATGAAAATGAGTCATGGAGAGTTTTGGATTCTCCCACAGGTCAAGGACCTGCTGTCTCAGGGCAAATATCTTCACAAGGATCTGGGGATACTTCGCTTGACAGCATGGAACTTGACAGGCCCTTACTAACAAAGTATGGGCTCTCACATCAGGTAATCGAAACTATGCTGCATTCTAGGAAAGCTTCCACGAATAAAGCCTATGCAAGGATTCAAAAAGTCTTTAGCAAATGGTGTGGGGAGAACAAGGTGGTGCCGTTGACCCCTTCTGTGCGTGATGTGTTAAATTTCCTACAACAGGGTTTTGACAAGGGGTTAAAACCTGGAACAATTAGAGCACATGTCTCTGCGATTTCTGCTTTCACTGGGATTGTTTTTTCATCGGATCCTTTGGTGACACGATTTTTGAAGGCTATTGGGAAGATACGTCCTTCTTATAAAGAACCTGTGTCGAGTTGGGATTTGAATGTTGTTCTGAAGGGATTATGTAATGCCCCATTTGAACCTATTGAAGACTCAGACATTAAAATATTATCGATGAAAGTGACTTTTCTGCTAGCAATTACCTCTGCGAGGAGAATCAGTGAATTGGGAGCTCTATCTGCTAAAGAGCCTTATATTCTCTTTTTGGAAAACAGAGTGGTATTAAGAACTGTTCCATCTTTCCAACCAAAGGTGGCCACGGCTTCAAACATAAACCAAGAAATAGTTTTGCCATCTTTCTTTCCAAATCCCGTGGGAGAAGAGCAGCAGAATCTGCATTCTTTAGATGTAGCAAGAGGATTGAAAAGTTATTTACGGAAATCCAGTCCCATCAGGAAGTCCGAAAGTTTACTAATCACTTTTTCAGGTCGAACAAAAGGCAATAAGGCTTCTAAGTTTACTATTGCTAGGTGGATTAGAGATACTATTCACTTATGTTATGAATTGGCAAATCTTCCACCTCCGGGTTTTGTCAAAGCACATTCCACCAGAGCTGTGGCCACATCTTGGGCTGAAAGGAGTCAAGTGTCAGCGGAGCAAATTTGCAAGGCAGCTACATGGAGTAGCTTGCATACTTTCTCAAGGCATTATAGGCTTGACATCTGGGCTTCAGAAGAAGCAAGTTTTGGCAGAAATATTCTCCATACGGCGATGTCTGGAAGTTCCCTCCCTATATAAAAGAATTACTTTCTATGTCTCATAGGTGCTGCTGCGAAGGATGCAAAGGAAAAAGGAAATTTGTTCTTACCGTAATTTCTCTTTCCTTTGGATCCAAGCAGCAGCAGTAGTTTCCCACCCGTTTATTCAAATAAATGATTAATATGCATTATGGTTTACTTGTTATGACAATGAGGAAGGGGGGGCGAAGGGGGGTTTTTATTGGATACTTAATTGTTGGAGGTGTGTCTAACTGTCCTATTTTTGAAGGGAGGAATCAATCTCATAGGTGCTGCTGCTTGGATCCAAAGGAAAGAGAAATTACGGTAAGAACAAATTTCCTTTTTTATAACGGGTGAAGACAATAAAAGACAATTACTCCAAGGAAAGTGTTTCTGGATCTGACATTTGTGAACAAAAAGAATTAAACGAAAAATTCAAAATGTCTGTTTTTTATAATAAATTGGTTTTAGCTGAAATTTATAAATACGGATGACCTAGAGAGTCCAAGGAATGATTAAATAATCCCCATGAATTAGCATAAGCGAGATTGACCTCTACTTTTTTTTAGAGATATTTTCATATAGGAATAAAACAGAAAAAGAAAGACCCCCCCCCCCCAAAAAAAACCTTGTGGACATAATAAAGATAATGGAGGGAAATGTACCATATCATGTATCTGTATTCAGATAGTTACTCATTCGTGCGTAAATTGCTTAAAGCTTATTATACAGCATAGCCAAACCATTGTAATGTATCCTTGGGGGTTATTTATCAAAGGTTGCGTTGTGTTTTCTCGAAACATTTTTCAAAGGTTTTCCATCAAAAACTTGAATTTTCATTTAAAAAAAAAACTTTTTTGAGGGTTTTATAAAGAAACTCAAATTTTTGAGGGTTTTATAAAGAAACTCAAATTTTTGGGGTTTTTGCAAAAAACCTAACATTTTTCGAGATTCGTTATACTCCAAGGCTGGAAATAGCTTGAATCCGAAAATACTCCAGATAAAACCTGTCAAGGTCATGTAGAAGTCGATAGCAGAGGTCCCTTAAAACAGTTGAAGATGTTAATAGCCTGTAACAAATTCAACTCTCCCTGGTAGTGCATTGGTGCAGCGGGGATGCCCGCTATGGCGCGTCCTTCTTCTTCAAGTGCCGGTTCCTTAAGGCGCGCCTCTGTGAATATTATAGGCGCAGTCCCCCTGGCATAATGACGCCAGCGCGCAATGGTACAGCACCTTGCCCATTATAGGCGTTTGTTCCTGGAGCTTTTGAGCATTGTGCTAAGCTGTTATTCTGATTCCTGTGTTGACCCCTGCCTGGCTATTTGACGATCCTGACTTCTGAATCCTGACCCTTGCCTGATATCCGACTTCGATTCTGCTTTAACCCTTCTGATTGACTTCCTGGTTTGACCCTTGCCTGCCTGACTTCGTTTGTACTCTGCCTGCCCCGACCCGGCCTGATCTGACTACGATTCTGCCTACGCCTTGTACTACAACCTTCTGCCCAAAGACTCTGCTTTACCGTTGTGCCCCTTTGTTTGTCCAGAACCCCTCACCTTGCACCTCTCGTTATAAGACCTGGCGGCATCTGAGTAGCTGAGGGCTCCTCCCAAGGCCAAAGGCGGCTGCTACAGGCGGAAGCACGAGCCAAGACCAGGGTGCTTGCCATCGTTCTGGATTTAGGGTGCCAACTGTGACATAGCCTTCATGATGTTCAGGTTTCTTTCGGTAGGTTTCACGCGATTAATTCGAGTGATTCAAGTTTTTTTCTGCGGAAAACTTCGGGTTTTCAGTTTGTTCACCCCGATTTCACTGATTCAAGTTTTTTCCATTCAAGTTTTTTCTTAAATTAGAAAACATTTGAGTTGTGAGTTCATTCGAGGTATAAAAAAAAAGCATAAAGGAGGGTGGGGGTGTAATTCTTACACAGGGCCCCGCAGGCCTCTACGACCACGACTGGGTATTCCAGAATGTTCCTGCTGCCTGATGAATAAAGCGCACAGTTATAGAACAGACATTCTTCTTTGTAAGTGTCTAGAAATTCCTTTTGGTATAATGATCATTGCTGAGTCTTCTTATCATATGTTTCCACGTTCTAATCTAAGGTCTTTTGTTTGCTGGTAGTTTCACCATTAGATATAGTAGATATTATCTTTGCCTGTGTGCACATAATTAGTATTATTTAAAAACAATAGATCGACATTTACAGTATATGCTTTGTATTTATATATATATATGTAGATACTGATATAGGGCTCTTTTCTATTTTGCAGGGACTTGACTGGGAGACTCCAAGGAAGAGAGAACTCAAGTCTACATGTGGATAAATACTGTAAATAAAATAACATTTATAATGCATTGTGAGTCCTGACTGATGTTTGAATCACCCATTTTACTGTTCACAATTGCAAAAAAAAAAATCAAAACAGGCATTGGATCCATTATCCGGAAAACCTAATATCTAGAAAGCACCAAATTATGGAATAGTCTTCTTCCATAGGGGCAAATTTAGTAACCTACGAAAATTCGCCAGCAACTTTTCGCCAGGCGTAGATTCGCCAGGACAACACTAAATCACTAAAATCCGAAGTTGCGTCCAGGGCGCCGAATGCTGGTGAAGTAGCACTAAAATTACTGTGCCAAGCGAATTGAAGTTGCGCTAGCGTTGGCTAATTTGCATACAGCTGGAAGTTGAATGGACGTATATGTTGTAGCAAATACATTACACTACACAAGTCCAGGGAACCTTAATAAAATAAAATAAAGTTGTTATATTGCCCTACACATGAGCCCAGTGTATAGTTTATGTGCCATATGTTAGGAAATGAAGGGGGAGCTCGGTTACCCCAAAAAAAAAATTACGCTCTTTTGTAGCCTATCACCCTGAAAAAAGGAAAAGACACCAGCGTTTTTGGGACTTTTTTTCAACTAAATTTTGAAGAACTCCTATCCTATTGCACTTCGCCTGGTCTGAGGTGGCGAAGGCAAGTCTGGCGCAAGAGGTAACGTTCAGTAAAATCCGCATCTTAGTGAATTTCCGTAGTTACGTCCATTCGCCAGAGTGCAAATTCACCAGGTGTTAGTGAGTGAAGTACAGCTAGAGTCTATCTCCTTCGCTAGCAAAGTTACGGTGGCGACCATTAGTAATTCGGCAAAGTAACGAAATTACATCACGCTGGCGAATTTTCGCTAATGTTATTCACTTCAGCCTTTAGTAAATTTGCTACATAGACTCCATTTTTCAAAAAATAATACAAATTTTTAAAAACGATTTCCTTTTTTTCTGTGTAATAATAAAACAGTAGCTTGTACTTGATCCCAACTAAGATATAATTAATCCTTATTGGAAGCAAAACCAGTCTATTGGGTTTATTTAATGTTTATATGATTTTCTAGTAGATTTAAGGTATGAAGATCCAAGATCCATAATCCAGAAAATCCCAGGTCCCGAGCATTCTGAATGACAGGTCCCCTACCTGTATTAATATCTACCCCAAGGAAAGGCGTTACAAACTGGGGGTGCCAAAACCTAATTTAAACCTTAACAACAGCTTTTTCGAGTTTAACGGGCAACTAAAGACTAGAGATTATAATGTGAGCCTCTAACCTCTCTGCCAGAAGTTCCTTTTAACCCTCTATATAAAGCTCTGGTCCTATAGAAATAACATCAGCCTTCTGAAAGACTATGACAACATGGACCTTGTATGAATGGTCTCAATGGGGTAGGGCACCTTTAAATTAACTTTTTGGTATGATGTAGACATTGATATTCTGAGGCAAGTTGCCATTGGTCTTCATTTTTTGTGGTTTTTCATTTAGTTTACATTTTGTTTAGCAGCTCTCCAGTTTGGTATTTATCTGGTTGCTAGGGTCTTATTGACCATAACAATGAACAATAAAATTGTAGTCTCACAGAGGAATCGTTTTTTGGGTTCCGGGGTCAGTGATGTCGTCGGATTGTGGACCACATCCGGTTTGTTGATTTGGTCATCGATCAGATTCCAGAACTCATTCCCTATTCCAGTGATGACCACTTCTACGGAATGCATTTTAGGACATCCTCGGGGGAAATAGTTGTCCTGCATGCGATGTCCTAAGCAAGAGGAATGCGACATGGCATGCTTTTTTAGGCTGATGTCACACCTCGCTGCTTCCTCCTCAGCCGTCAGCTCTTGCTCCTCACTCCTCCCTCCTCAGCCATCTGTCCTGGGTCCTCGTTCCTCACTCCTCCCTTCTCAGCCATCCGTCCTGGGTCCTAGCTTCTCCCTCCTCAGTCGTGAGCTCTTGCTCCTCACTCCTCCCTCCTCAACCATCCATCCTGGGTCCTTGTTCCTCACTCCTCCCTCCTCAGCCATCCAACCTGGGTCCTCACTCTTCCCTCTTCAGCCATCCGCCCTGGGTCCTAGCTTCTCCCTTCTCAGCCATCCGACCTGGGTCCTCGTTCCTCACCCCTCCCTCCTCAGCCATCCAACCTGGGTCCTCGTTCCTCACTCCTCCCTCCTCAGTCATCCGCCCTGGATCCTAGCTTATCCTTCCTCAGTCGTGAACTCTTGCTCCTCAGGGTGCGCATATTCAGCCCTGCGCCCTGATTATAGTTACCTGTTCTTGCCATTTGTTTTAGCCAGTATGCGTTTTAGGTTTTTTAATTGCAGCATCAAATTCGCTGTCTGCTTTGAGGAGGGGTGAGTGAAAAAGCAGGCGACGTTGCATTCCTCTAGCATAGAAGATCTCATACAGGAGATGGATTTCCCCTGACGATGTCCTAATATGCATTCCGTACACTAGAGGACAGCAGAGCATTGCTGATAAATGGTTCAAGTACAAAACATTTGTGGAATCAGCACCTGTTATATGGGGCTAGTTACTCTGTAAATCATTATTTCTCAGACATGGGGAGTCCCTGCTTCTGTTTGGTGCATAAATATCCAAGAGTATTTTATGTCTACATTAACTCTTAATATATTACAGAATATCCTTTATTAACTTATCTATTTGGTCTTAATCTTTTTTAATTATTTGCTTTCCTAGCACAGCTTCATTGTTGTGTTCTTGTTCCTTTTTATTACTCATCTTTCTATTCAGGCCTCTCCTGCTCATCATGCCGCCTCTCATTCAAACTCCTGCCTGGCTACTAGGGTAAAGTGGACCGTAGCAACCAGACAGCTGTTGAAATTGCAAACTAGAGAGCTACAATACAAAAGGCTGACCCCCCCCCCCATAAAATACAGACAATGGTGCAAAAACTGCAATTTGTCTCCAAATATCATTCGAAATCATACTAAATGTTAATTTAAAGGCAAAGTACCCCTTTAAAAGAGATAAAACTAATAATTTATTAAAGGAGAACAAAACCTTAATATGAAAATGACTGTCCCTGGAGTAGCCCTCTCTGGAACAGCACTAGTCTCTCTGCCAAGAATGCCCCATTCACATGGAAAAGAAGCAGATTAGCACAACAGGGCTCACAGGCCATAGGCCCCCCAATGTGCCAGCCCTGGGTGACACAAAGTTAAATCTGGCAATGACTGAAGTTGTGGGGGTGCATGATATTTGTCTCCACTACAGAAGTGCAACTTACTCCCTAACTTTTAATAGAAACAGACATAAACTAAGAAAATATAAGAGGGTGGAGCCACCAGCTAGGGAGGAGGAGTCAGTTGCCCTTACAATGATCACCAGTGTAACCAAAGTTGTCCTGCACCACCGATAGGGCCTCACTGGGATATACCAATTTATGAAAGGAAACCCAGACGTTATACAGACGTCTCCAACCTTAAAGGGTTGGGTCACCTTTAAATGAACTTTTAGTATGTTATAGAATGGCCAATTCTAGACAACTTTTCAACTGGACTTCGCTAATTTTTTTTTTAAAATAGTTTTTGAATGATTTGCCTTTTTTTCTGACTCTTTACAGCCATCAAATGGGGGTTACGGACCCCATCTAAAAAACAGATGCTCTGTAAGGCTACACATTTATTTCCATTGCTACTTTTTATTGCTCATCTTTCTATTCAGGCCTCTGCTATTCATATTCCAGTCTCTTATTCAGATCAGTGTAGGGTAATTTGGACCTAGTAACCAGATGGCTGAAATTGCAAACTGGAGAGCTGCTGAATAAAAAGCTAAATAACTCAAAAACCACAAATAATAAAAATTAAATACAAATTGTCTCAGAATATCCCTCTCTACATCATACTAACAGTTAATTTATAGGTGGACAAACCATTTAAGCCAATGGCGTGTGGATACCAAGTGTTTGAGAAGTACCCTGGCTCCCATAACAGAGAGGCCTCAGGGTGTTTCTTAAATTATACAAAAGACAAACAAATAAATAAAATATACATGTATTTTATAGTTCAGCCACTAGGTGTCAGTATAGCACTGAAATGGAAACAGGCAGAGACAGAACTGTGGAGGATTGGTCATATTATCTGCTGTGATTGATAATTCCAATTCCACTGGGAATCCTGGGCTGGTTGTTCTGACCCATTTTTATCATTTTGAGTTTTCTCAACTTGCCTTGCACACAGTTTCCAACTGTCCCAAATACAGTTATTTCTTGCCTTAAAGGTCTCCCCTGTGCCCCCTAAACTTCTGTGTTCATTTCACTGTTAGGCTGTGCCAACGTTACACATTCAGTGGAAAGCCCAACTGCCTGTTTCATCCCAAGATGCACAGAGAGGACCGAAAAGTGCCATCACCCTTGGGATAAGAATTCTGCCATGTTTATTTCTTTTAGTCAGTGCTCCGGACATGATTTTAACGTGACTACAGAGTTAATTTGAGGGGGCACTGAGATGAGCACGCCTTGTATATTGGCTTTACTTCTCCTTTAAGAGACAATTCACCCTGCAGATGTTTTTAGATTTTTTGGACCAATAATCATCCTCTCCCTCCCAAAATATTTTATTATTAGCTTGGATCTCAGACCAAATATGCCTATAATGTATAATTTCTCTGGGCACAATTACATTAAATATTTAGTGACAGTTGTGTGTTTCTCCTTTATAAAGGAGTTTGTCACCTCCAATTGCTTTAATAAGGGGAGGGATTTAGTTGGTATTGGGGATTTGTGATGTCCGGGAGGAGTAGTGTCTCTTATTATACATGAGTGTCAGTAGCATAACTACTACATTGTGCTCCCCCTTCGAATTAAAAGGCCCAATAGCCATTGTTCTCCTCCATACCTCCCAACTGTCCCGTTTTTCATGGGACAGTCTAGATTTTCACATCTCAGCCCACAGTCCTGGATTGTTGCAGAAATGTCCCGAATTTCTCTTTGATCTCCTGCACTGAACAGCCAGAAAAAGATACAAAGTTCCTTAAATTGAATTGGCTTTTGGCAGAGAGCCCAGAATATGTGGCAGGTGCACTTAGATACATTGGTAACAATTTAAGATAAGCAAAGATACAATTGTAACTATTTAAGATAAGTAGGTCTCTTGGGGAAACTGATTTGCAGCTTAAAGGGCAATTCACCTTCATTAGCAAAACTGTAATAACACATAAAAAACACGGAAATGTGTTCAAACTTTCATAACCTGACAAATTTTGCAAAATGGGCATGGAGTGTGACCATAAAAATGGGCGTGGTTAAATATTTTGCTGCACTCCGGACAACAAATCTTTTTGTCTCTCTTTCTATTTCCAAAATGTTGGGAGGTATGTTCCTCCTCCACCTTTACCCACGCTGACTGTCTGCTCACCATTTGTTTTGTGGTAAGCAACAAAACTGCAACTGGGGGGAGGAATAGGACTACTAATACATGAGTGATACTCAGAGTTCCTGTATAACTCAGCCTGCAGCCTTGTGCCTTTATATGGTCACAGAACAACCCCTCAGTGACTTCTAATATCCTTATCATTTACAGTAGGGGGTACATTATCCCTTATAATACATGAGTGATACTCAGAGTTCCCCTGTATAACTCAGCCTGCAGCCTTGTGCCTTTATATGGTCACAGAACAACCCCTCAGTGACTTCTAATATCCTTATCATTTACAGTAGGGGGTACATTATCCCTTATAATACATGAGTGATACTCAGAGTTCCCTGTATAACTCAGCCTGCAGCCTTGTGTCTTTATATGGTCACAGAACAACCCCTCAGTGACTTCTAATATCCTTATCATTTACAGTAGGGGGTACATTATCCCTTATAATACATGAGTGATACTCAGAGTTCCCTGTATAACTCAGCCTGCAGCCTTGTGTCTTTATATGGTCACAGAACAACCCCTCAGTGACTTCTAATATCCTTATCATTTACAGTGGGGGATACATTATCCCTTATAATACATGAGTGATACTCAGAGTTTTTCTTTGTCCTTGTATAACTCAGCCTGCAGCCTTGTGCCTTTATATGGTCACAGAACAACCCCTCAGTGACTTCTAATATCCTTATCATTTACAGTAGGGGGTACATTATCCCTTATAATACATGAGTGATACTCAGAGTTCCCTGTATAACTCAGCCTGCAGCCTGTGTCTTTATATGGTCACAGAACAACCCCTCAGTGACTTCTAATATCCTTATCATTTACAGTGGGGGATACATTATCCCTTATAATACATGAGTGATACTCAGAGTTCCCTGTTATAACTCAGCCTGCAGCCTTGTGTCTTTATATGGTCACAGAACAACCCCTCAGTGACTTCTAATATCCTTATCATTTACAGTAGGGGGTACATTATCCCTTATAATACATGAGTGATACTCAGAGTTCCCTGTATAACTCAGCCTGCAGTCTTGTGCCTTTATATGGTCACAGAACAACCCCTCAGTGACTTCTAATATCCTTATCATTTACAGTAGGGGGTACATTATCCCTTATAATACATGAGTGATACTCAGAGTTCCCTGTATAACTCAGCCCGCAGCCTTGTGCCTTTATATGGTCACAGAACAACCCCTCAGTGACTTCTAATATCCTTATCATTTACAGTGGGGGATACATTATCCCTTATAATACATGAGTGATACTCAGAGTCCCCTGTATAACTCAGCCTGCAGCCTTGTGCCTTTATATGGTCACAGAACAACCCCTCAGTGACTTCTAATATCCTTATCATTTACAGTAGGGGGTACATTATCCCTTATAATACATGAGTGATACTCAGAGTTCCCTGTATAACTCAGCCTGCAGCCTTGTGCCTTTATATGGTCACAGAACAACCCCTCAGTGACTTCTAATATCCTTATCATTTACAGTAGGGGGTACATTATCCCTGTTCAGCCTGCAGCCTTTATATGGTCACATACCCTCCTCAGTGACTTCTAATATCCTTATACATGTGTCCCAGGAACAGGTTGCCTATATCAGTATTCTGGGAACGGATGAAGTAAATTCCCTATGACATGACAACACAATGGGCAGCTGATGTGTTTGAATTAATAAGATTTATGTTATTTGCAGACACAAAGTCAGATCCAGGAATGTGCTGAATCCACAGGAGATAATTATCATTATAACAATCGCATCTGGAATTTCTGATATTGTATAAATTCTGTATAACTGGGTCAGTTGTGAACTAGAGAAGGGCCAGATTCAGCCACTGGGTGTCCCTTTCCTCAGGCGTCTATTTAATGTATAATTACTATATAATGTACAATTACTATATAATTACTATATAATGTACAATTACTATATATTTACTATATAATGTACAATTACAATTACTATATAATGTACAATTACTATATAATTACTATATAATGTACGATTACTATATAATGTACAATTACTATATAATGTTTAATTACTATATAATGTTTAATTACTATATAATTACTATATAATGTACAATTACTATATATTTACTATATAATGTACAATTACTATATAATTACTATATAATGTACAATTACTATATAATTACTATAT
The DNA here is from genome assembly GCA_038501925.1 of Xenopus petersii. Classification (NCBI taxonomy): domain Eukaryota; kingdom Metazoa; phylum Chordata; class Amphibia; order Anura; family Pipidae; genus Xenopus; species Xenopus petersii. The sequence continues at coordinate 12,053,108 of CM076672.1, forward strand.
AATGTTTAATTACTATATAATGTACAATTACTATATAATGTTTAATTACTATATAATGTACAATTACTATATAATTACTATATAATGTACAATTACTATATAATTACTATATAATGTACAATTACTATATAATGTACAATTACTACAAAATGTATAATTACTATATAATGTATAATTACTATATAATGTATAATTACTATATAATGTACAATTACTATATAATGTTTAATTACTATATAAAGTATAATTACTATATAATGTACAATTACTATATAATGTTTAATTACTATATAATGTATAATTACTATATAATGTACAATTACTATATAATGTACAATTACTATATAATTACTATATAATGTACAATTACTATATATTTACTATATAATGTACAATTACAATTACTATATAATGTACAATTACTATATAATTACTATATAATGTACAATTACTATATAATGTACAATTACTATATAATGTTTAATTACTATATAATGTTTAATTACTATATAATTACTATATAATGTACAATTACTATATATTTACTATATAATGTACAATTACTATATAATTACTATATAATGTACAATTACTATATAATTACTATATAATGTTTAATTACTATATAATGTACAATTACTATATAATGTTTAATTACTATATAATGTACAATTACTATATAATTACTATATAATGTACAATTACTATATAATTACTATATAATGTACAATTACTATATAATGTACAATTACTACAAAATGTATAATTACTATATAATGTATAATTACTATATAATGTATAATTACTATATAATGTACAATTACTATATAATGTTTAATTACTATATAATGTATAATTACTATATAATGTACAATTACTATATAATGTTTAATTACTATATAATGTATAATTACTATATAATGTACAATTACTATATAATGTATAATTACTATATAATGTATAATTACTATATAATGTACAATTACTATATAATGTTTAATTACTATATAATGTATAATTACTATATAATGTTTAATTACTATATAATGTATAATTACTATATAATGTATAATTACTATATAATGTTTAATTACTATATAATGTATAATTACTATATAATGTATAATTACTATATAATGTTTAATTACTATATAATGTATAATTACTATATAATGTATAATTACTATATAATGTATAATTACTATATAATGTTTAATTACTATATAATGTATAATTACTATATAATGTATAATTACTATATAATGTACAATTACTATATAATGTTTAATTACTATATAATGTATAATTACTATATAATGTACGAGTTGCCCACCCAGAATTGAGTGAATACATTTCGCATGATGGGAGATGCTTGTCCCATTTATACAGAGCACTTTATAATTCTGCAGGGAAGAGAAATGACAGAAGGAAAACAAATGCAATTCTGGTGCTAAAATTGTTGTTTAAAAAGAAAAAAAACATTCTGTTTCTTAAATGGATAATATTGTCTGATCTTAATAACTCACTGCAGTTGCTTCAGGGGAGGATAAAGCCTGTTTATATATTTCTTTTATTCCTTTTTATTAAATATGTCCTGGTATTGATCACTGTGAAATTATATTCTGCTTTTATAACGAGTCATACTAAAATTCCTTTGTCAGATTATACAGGCCAAAGAACTTGAGTATTTATATAGGATAATTTACCCCCTACTGTAAATGATAAGGATATTAGAAGACACTGAGGGGTTGTTCTGTGACCATATAAAGGCACAAGGCTGCAGGCTGAGTTATACAGGGAACTCTGAGTATCACTCATGTATTATAAGGGATAATGTACCCCCTACTGTAAATGATAAGGATATTAGAAGTCACTGGGGGGTTGTTCTGTGACCATATAAAGGCACAATGCTGCAGGCTGAGTTATACAGGGAACTCTGAGTATCACTCATGTATTATAAGGGATAATGTACCCCCTACTGTAAATGATAAGGATATTAGAAGTCACTGAGGGGTTGTTCTGTGACCATATAAAGGCACAAGGCTGCAGGCTGAGTTATACAGGGAACTCTGAGTATCACTCATGTATTATAAGGGATAATGTACCCCCTACTGTAAATGATAAGGATATTAGAAGTCACTGAGGGGTTGTTCTGTGACCATATAAAGGCACAAGGCTGCAGGCTGAGTTATACACGGAACTCTGAGTATCACTCATGTATTATAAGGGATAATGTACCCCCTACTGTAAATGATAAGGATATTAGAAGTCACTGAGGGGTTGTTCTGTGACCATATAAAGGCACAAGGCTGCAGGCTGAGTTATACAGGGAACTCTGAGTATCACTCATGTATTATAAGGGATAATGTACCCCCTACTGTAAATGATAAGGATATTAGAAGTCACTGAGGGGTTGTTCTGTGACCATATAAAGACACAAGGCTGCAGGCTGAGTTATACAGGGAACTCTGAGTATCACTCATGTATTATAAGGGATAATGTACCCCCTACTGTAAATGATAAGGATATTAGAAGTCACTGAGGAGTTGTTCTGTGACCATATAAAGGCACAAGGCTGCAGGCTGAGTTATACAGGGAACTCTGAGTATCACTCATGTATTATAAGGGATAATGTACCCCCTACTGTAAATGATAAGGATATTAGAAGTCACTGAGGGGTTGTTCTGTGACCATATAAAGACACAAGGCTGCAGGCTGAGTTATACAGGGAACTCTGAGTATCACTCATGTATTATAAGGGATAATGTACCCCCTACTGTAAATGATAAGGATATTAGAAGTCACTGAGGGATTCTGTGACCATATAAAGACACAAGGCTGCAGGCTGAGTTATACCGGGAACTCTGAGTATCACTCATGTATTATAAGGGATAATGTACCCCCTACTGTAAATGATAAGGATATTAGAAGTCACTGAGGGGTTGTTCTGTGACCATATAAAGGCACAAGGCTGCAGGCTGAGTTATACAGGGAACTCTGAGTATCACTCATGTATTATAAGGGATAATGTACCCCCTACTGTAAATGATAAGGATATTAGAAGTCACTGAGGGGTTGTTCTGTGACCATATAAAGGCACAAGGCTGCAGGCTGAGTTATACAGGGAACTCTGAGTATCACTCATGTATTATGAGGGATAATGTACCCCCTACTCTAAATGATAAGGATAATTAGAAGTCCCTGAGGACTTCCCTGATTATATAGAGGAAATAATATGTTCTTCCTTGTGTGTTTACTTGCAGTTGTCCCAGTTGAGAGAGAGAGAGAGAGAGAGAGAGAGAGAGAGAGAGAGAGTGTGTGTGTGTGTGGTCTCTGAATAGAGCTTGTTTTTCCTATAATCTGCCATTAATCTCTGTTAAGGAAGGATGTGAGATTTCCTATTGTATGCTAAAGGTGATGTCCCCACCACATGCCTGCGAATTAATACAAGGAGTGCACTTTCTTACTTCCTTTATTTCATACAAAATAATATTAGACTTGGCAGTTGCTCCAGGCTCTAAATGCCGCATCTGTAGTTCTGTACTGCTGGGAAGCCCCAATTCCTTCTTGATTCAGTAGAATATCAGACTTCTCTTGCTCCAGTATTCGAAAGGCAAATAATAAAATAAAAGTATGAAAAAATAATTAATGAAGACCAATTGAAAGGTTTCTTAGAACGGCCCATTCTGTAACACACTAAGGGGCACATTTAAAGGGATACTGTCATGGGGAAATTTTTTCAAAATGAATCAGTTAATAGTGCTGCTCCAGCAGAATTCTGCACTGAAATCCATTTCTCAAAAGAGCAAACAGATTTTTTTATATTCAATTTTGAAATCTGACATGGGGCTAGACATTTTGTCAATTTCCCAGCTGCCCCTGATCATGTGACTTGTGCTCTGATAAACTTCAATCACTCTTTACTGCTGTACTGCAAGTTGGAGTGATATCACCCCCTCCCTTTTTCCCCCCAGCAGCCAAACAAAAGAACAATGGGAAGGTAACCAGATAGCAGCTCCCTAACACAAGATAACAGCTGCCTGTTAGATCTAAGAACAACACTCAATAGTAAAATCCAGGTCCCACTGAGACACATTCAGTTACATTGAGAAGGAAAAACAGCAGCCTGCCAGAAAGCATTTCTCTCCTAAAGTGCAGGCACAAGTCACATGACCAGGGGCAGCTGGGAAATTGACAAAATGTCTAGCCCCATGTCAGATTTCAAAATTGAATATAAAAAAATCTGTTTGCTCTTTTGAGAAATGGATTTCAGTGCAGAATTCTGCTGGAGCAGCTCTATTAACTGATTAATTTTCATTTTCGAGTAAATGAATAGAAGGAAAAATACTTCGAATTTCAAATTTTTTTTTTGGCTACTTCGACCATCGAATTGGCTACTTTGACCGATGGGGAAGGTCCCCATAGGCTTTCCTGCCAATTTGGGATCGAAGGAAAATCGTTCGATCGATGGATTAAAATCATTTGAATCGTTCGATTCAAAGGATTGAATTGTTTTTTCCTATGATCGATCGAACAAACTAATGAAATGCGGTAAATCCTTCGACTTCGATATTCGAAGGATTTTACTTCGACGGTTGAATATCGAGGGTTAATTAACCCTCGATATTCGACCCTTAGTAAATATGCCCCTAAAAGTTAACTGAAAGGTGAACGACCCCTTTAATAAAGGAGTAGCAATCTCCCCTCAGCATCCCACTGACATTGCTAAGAGCTGCAGTTCAGCAACATCTAGAGAGCCAAGATCAAAACAGAACCAAGTGGATCTGCAGGATTATTGGACCATGAATTAGAATGATGAGCCTGTAAATGAGAGGCTGTGACGTTCCACAGGGAAGCAGCAAATATCTACATGTAACCACTGTATGTGCCACACGCTTTATCATTACGTTTATCTAATCCTTTCTTTTACTAGATTTAATGTGCTTTAAAGGGATTGTTCACCTTTGAATTAACTGTTAGTATGATGTAGAGAGGGATATTCTGAGGCAATTTGCAATTGGTTTCCATTTTTTATTATTTATGGTTTTTGAGTTATTTAGCTTTTTATTCAGCAGCTCTCCAGTTTGCAGTTTCAGTCATCTGGTTGCTAGGGTCCTAATTACCATAGCAACCCTGCATTGATTTGAATAGAAGACGAAGAAATATATAGCGGGTGCTGACAGACAGTGGGACAAGACACACAGGTCTGTTTGGGATCAGAGGGATCACTTGCTACAAAATAGAGGTTTGGCTGATGCACTTTGGTGTTTGGCTCTGATTTATCCAGTAATGGCTCAGGGCTACATTATGTTTCTAATGAAATGATAAAACCCATCGAAAAACCTAATTTCCTCAAAATGACACTTCAATACCATGGTAATTAAATAGGTTTTAATGAGGGAAAATCCTTCCTTTCTCCGGACTGAAGCTGCAGCCTGGGGGTCGGGCATTTCTGAAAAGCTGAAACGGTTTTGGATTGTTGGAACTTGAAATCATTTAGACAACATGGGGTCCTTGAACAGCACCCCACTCCTCATCTCAATACCAGTCTGCTCCCTGAAATGGGAGATATGTGGGCTACGAGCTGATGTGGTTCTGGTTTGGCCACTGATCAACTCCAGAGAGAAAGTCAATCGGTCAGACATGGCGGCAAGGCCGGTGGTTATTTGTGGTAGAGCCCAAAAATCAATACCAATCAGATTTCTTTGTTTTCATTTTTCCAGTAGTGCAATACTCGCATGTTTCATTGCCTATTAATTCATTCTGCTTTAATTAATTTCTAAGCATCTCCAAAGACCTTTCCTGGATCATTGATGTCACCAGAAAGTCAGCAGATTCCCCGACATATTATTGTTCTATCTGTATTAATGCCACAAGGGCTATTTGCCTGATTGGTTAATGTTCAAATGTACCGTGATAGGGGAAATACCCGGGGGCCCCCAGAGCGTTCTATTAATAACAAACTATCCAATGTAGTTAATATGAATCATTTGGAGTGACAGCAGACAATTTACTATTTTTTTGCACTGTGTTGTGAGAGGGTTACTGATTGGGTTACCCAACCATTGGTCAACTTGATGTGCAAGTTGACCAATGGTTGGGCAGGTTTGGGTTGACATTGCGGTGAGTATTGTGGGTTGGGTGTGGGTCAGATGGGGAACAAGTACACTCATTCTATGCTCTAGACGTTTCTCCCAAATGTTAGTTTTTCTTTGGATCAAGTGCAGGACAATAATAAGCCCTTATTTCATTAGAAGGATTGAGTTTGACGGATGTGTTAAATATTTATAACCTCATTTACTTGTGTATCCTCGGAACAACCGACTCCTGCATTCTCCCTTCTACAATTTGTTTTCAACAAATACTAAAGGGGTTCAGCTGAATTTAAAGCTTTAAAAAAGTGAGGAATTACAGGAGACATGTTGTGTAATAAATAAGAATGTACCAGTGCATTATACTCATTTAGATATAGAAGAATTGTGCTTAAAAGGGTAGTGTTTCAGGCTGATTTATTGAATATTTCTGCAAAAACCCTAATAATCCCTCCCCTCTCTTCCACTTTCTGCTCCCTGAATTCCCAGGCTGTGCAGGGGAGCCAGCAGCTCTCAGCTCACTGCAACCAATCAGCAGCTAGCAGGACCTGATAGGGAACTGAAGCATGTCTGTGCTTGTGTGACTGCAGGGCTGTGATTGGCTGTTCCCCTCCTACTGGCAGGGACCGTTAGGACACGCCCACCCCTCATTTGAAACACAGACAGGGACCAGAGAACATCTATAGGGAGCTCCAATAAAGGGGCTTTTTTTAAGGATAATATTAATTTTTAGCACCATGTAAAAAGAACACATTATATTACTTATAATTGCCCACAAAATCAGGTTTTTTTCATTTATCCTTTATGTCTCCTTTAAGAGAAATTCCAGTCTTAACCGCGGACCAAATTTACCTCCATCTGCTTTTCTTCTAATAACCTGGATACAGACATTTTAAAGGACAACTAAAACATTAAGGGAGTTATTTACTAAACTCTGGTCGTGCTCTTTGGGGCAAAACTCAAATTTTTCATTTTGTTTTTTTTTTAAACTCAATTCTTTTTGGAATTTATTAAAGCCCGGCGCTGCAAAAAGTCAGAATCCGAAAATCACCTGCCGAGATTTGTGTGTAAGTCAATGATAGAGATCCCTATCTTATTTGAAAGTTTCTGTGGTCTGTGCTGAAATTAGCCAGACCTGAAAAATTGGGCTTTTTGGAAAGAAGGCCAAAAAAATCGAGCAATTCGGTAAAGTACTCTGAAAAAATCATACACTTTGAAGTTTCGCTCAATTTTATTGAGTTTTTACCAAAACCGGTTAAATCGGAGTTTTTAATAATAAATAACGTCAAATTGTGCATTCTAGTTTGGTCAGACTTTTTTTATTCAAAAAATTAGAAAAAGCAACTGGCAGTCCCGCCCCATATGTTATGTATAGCTCAACCAACTATGTCTCAGTGAGAAAGAGACCAATCAGAATGCACTCAGCTGCTTCCTCCTCTCCTGATTGGCAAATGCTGTATCCAATGGCACATTAAAATTTACATTTTCCAATTTCCTGAGCAACATTTGCTTAATAACTATAAAAGAGAGCTAAGTGATAAGGAAGGCTGTAATAATGAAATAAGTGCTGTCTACACTACCGTTACCTCTAAAAAAAAACTGAATAAAAGGGGAAAAATAAAGGCAACGTGACCCTGTAACCGTAGTGGGCAGGCTATTAAAGGGGTGGTTCAGCTTGAAGTTAACTTTCAATATGTTATAGAAAGGCTAATTCTAAGCAACTTTTCAATTGCCCTTCAATTTTTCTTTTATAGTTTATTTGCAATTTTCTTCAGACTCTTTCCAGCTTTCAAATGTGGGTCACTTTTTATTACTCATCTTTCTATTCAGGCCTCTCCTATTTATATTCCAGTCTCTCATTCATATCAATGCACGGTTGCTATGTGAATTTGGGCCCTAGCAACCAGATTGCTGAAATTGCAAACCAAGGAGCTGCTGAATAAAAAGCTGAATAACGCAAAAACCAAGAATAATCAAAAATAAAAACCAATAGCAAATTCAAATCGAAAAACTCAAAGGTGAAGAGACACTTTAATGTACAAAAATTGGGTCTGTTCCATCTCCATGCAGCTTGTGAGTGGAGCAGCTCATTCTTGTCCATATGAAATAAAGTTTGGCCAATAACCCATTGGCCAATAACCCATTAGGGCCAAAACTAGTAGAGGCACGTGCCTATGATGCAACGTTGGGTGATAGGTATGTACCTCTTTGGTTTGCTTATCCCTAGTTGGGGCCCCCTGGTGAAGGAAATAGAGGAACAATCTGGAGTAGCTGGCTGATAAGTGGTGGCAATTTTTGTGCTGAGTAAACTAAACCTCCCACAGAGGTTGGCACCATCCTAACTAGGCCCTTGACCCCATCAAGCGACCCACAGCCAACAATATAACAGGTAAAGGCTAAGCTCATGCCCTAGGAGAGCAGGGGCACTAAAGGGCTGTGTTCCCGAATTTTCTTGCACCCACTTTCCATCTCCAGGACAAAAAGGCTGAACTTGATGGATGTCTATATTTTTTGGTGTTGCCTCCTAGAAGTAGAAGTTTAACTGAAGTTGAGTTTATTATGGACCTTTCTCATAGAGGGACCAGCTGTGGCCTGTACTGTATAAACCTTTCCATCAGGATTAGTGCGGCTAATGAGAAGGCAACAAGACTCGCAGTTCTGGGAGAATGCCGAATTACTCCAAAACATGACATATGTTGTAAAATGATAACAGGATTATGGCGGCACCGCCAGCTAATACCATTCTAACCGAGGAACTAAAAATAAGCAAAGGAAAATGTGGTTTATTTTTCTATTTTACACGGGTGGGGGGAGGGTTAAGCATCGGGGGCCGGCTGCAGAATGAGATTAGCATTTATCTGCAAGGCTGATGCACTCACACCAGACTCACTCTCAGTGGCTGCTCTTTATTCACTGGGTCTTTGTATTTCTACAACCTGATACCTTTTCAACTGGTTCTGCACAGAACATTTACTGATAGACCAGAGACAGCAACTGTTATCTAATAGACCAGACACAGTCTGGCTGCTTCCATGTTCCACCGCTTTACTGTCACTGATGAACCTGAAATAGAGAATAGGGTGTCCAAATTGGGTTCCTCAAACTGGTGAACATAGAGGAACCCCAAGCAGCCCCCTCTGCTTATTACTCTAAGACCCTCAGCATTTTCACCTTTGTTTGATTTAACATTCGGTACTGCATTTAAATCAGTGTCTAATAATTACAGACAACCATTTCAATGCATATTTATAAAAGCCATAGCTTGAATGATAGACCACAGGATGAATAGAGAGATCAATAATAACACCAAAAAATGAAGCTTTGCAATGAACTGCCTACATCAGTGACCCCCAACCAGTAGCACCCAGGAACATTTTTCATGCTACTGTTCCCCAACTCCTTTTACTTCTGAATGTTGCTCATAGGTTCTAAAGGTTGGGGATCCCTGGACTACATAGTTGCTGGGTCAGTGACCAAGACAACCAAATTGGAGAAAGTTAGGAATAATAAAAATGATATTAATAATGAAGAGTGTGCCCAAGTAACGGGTGTCCACATGCTTGCCCGTGAATATGGCCAGTGAAGTACCTGCTAATGTGAAACCTTAGGCCCATCAGGTGGCAGTGGTCTGGTGATCCTAGGAGGACAAGGAAAAAGTTATTCTGCATTGTTAGGCTTTTTTTTTCTTCTGACTTCACTCACCAGCACAGATGCACAATTCAGACAAGCCACAACGGAACCCTGGGAAATTAAGGAAGATGGCGGTGCCGAGTTCTAGACTGAAAGCAGGACCAACTAGTTCTATCAGAGGAACATGATCGCTAGAGAGAGCTGCTGCTAGTCACTTAATTCATCAGCCTAACAGAATGGATAATATTCAAGAACGGAACACCCAACTGACAGACAGGAAACCAAAGGGAAACATCCGATATTTTCCGATTGATTTTGGGTTACATCTACATCCAATAGTGAAATACAAAAATAATAGCTTGGTCTGCTCTGTAAGACCAAACAAGGGATTTCAAGCCATTATTCTACATTTGATGTAGTTCTAGTGCGGCCATCATCTCCCACTGTGCCCCTGATAATAACCCAAGTGCTTTCCTATGGCCAAGACTCAGCAGGGATCCTCTGTAAGCCTTTGGTGGTCTCCAAGTTACCTTCTCCCCCACACAGTTACTAATACCCTTCCCAGGAACAAACCCACTCACAAATAATCACTGACGTGGTGTTCCTTACACAGGGATTAGCCATAATGTTCATATAATCTTCCATTGAAACAAATAAATCCCTGAAATACTTGTGTAATTAGATAAACTTTCAACATCCTCACATCATAATTAGAGAAAGCGGTGAAACATGCTGCTTTGCTAATGAATGCTGCCTTTAATTACATTAATACAAACAGCACAGTGTTAGTTCACCTTAAAATTAACCTTTGGTGCCATCGACACAGTATTATTCCAAGACAATGTTGAAAACATCTTCATTTTAATTGTTGACAGTTTTGTTTTTTTATCTTTCTGGTTTAAAAAAGAAACAGGAAACAATGCAGTTCCATTATTGGGATTCATCTAGTTGCCAGGGTTAACAAAATCCCTTTTCCTTATGGTTTCCTATTCACCCCTCGGTGTTCTACAGAAATGTTCTTGTTCAGAAGTGACATTACAGGGTTTAAGTGATTATATCCAGCATCACTCTTATAAAGGGATTGAGAGTATAGATCAGTTAATCCAGGAAATCAGTTCCATGTTATGTGACTACATAAAGATGTCGAATGATTCTCACTTGGCCGCAAAGCTTTAGTTCTTTGTTATGATTATTAAAGCTTTGATCTCTTATCTACAGGTCATTAACGGAATGCTGATTAGAAGTTATGACTGAAATAAAGGACATGTCCATCAGCCTCAAACCTTTGCCCAAATTATTCCAACCTCCAGCTTCTACCCGATCCAGAAGGGTAAATGTCTCTATTTCTTTTGGATTCAGCCTCTTTTATTATAACCTCAAGATATGCCCTTGCATCTTCTGGAAGAATCTTCTTTGCCTGGCCTAACAGAGGACCTCTCAGGTTCCCCACCCTTGTGTGCCCCAGCCAAAGGCAATTCTGACCAAAATTCTTACCAAATTTTTCTGAGAGTGGGCCCTCAATGTCAGGTTCTCTGGTGGGCCTAGGAGGTCACTGGCTGGTGAATAAAGCTCCAGAGTTTATACACTTGTGATCATACCTTCCTTAGGTGCTACTTGTCTAATGGCAAAAGTCTCAGCTTGGCCAACTTTTCTCCATAAATTAAATCTTCCATTCCCTTTAATTCAATTTAATTCACCCAATAAGTAAAAACAAGTGTACCCATGGACCTTTTCCTTCTTATTAGAAGCAAGTGTCCTTCTCTGTTGTTATCCTCCTATACTTCTTGCTGAGTCAAACTTTTTTTGAACAAATAAACAAATATATTGCATGTCCAGTGATTTCACATGGTGTGCCCTGTAGATTGACACCTAGCTTTGATTTGGGCTTCCACATCTGACCATTTTTTAGGCATGTAAGGATATAGTCAGACATCCCTTCCTGACCCCTGTATTTCATGGGTTGTAGTTAGACTAGAATAGCCCATCTAATATCAGTGTTCATCGACACCCCCCTGGGACAGCTGGACCCTCTCGAACCCAAGTTGGAAGGATCATAAGTGAACCCTCCAACATATACAGTACTTCTTCAGTCCAACTTTTAGCATAAGGAATACAAAGTGCAACCAATGTCCTTCAAAGGTCAGCCAATACGGGACATCCCACAAATATTGCAGGTCTCCATTTTATTCAGCCAGGCTATAAAAAAGCTGAATCAAATCTAAGTAACAGCAGTGAGTGATTAAAGTGTCTGCCTGAGCGTATAACAGTGTAACAGGGCTGAGACAAAGATGATATCATTCATTATTTACATCTGCCCATGGATGTAACCTTGGATGTTGGATCGTGATGAGTAATGTACTTTATGTTGTATTAATCATTTAAGTGGCTGAAAACAGCAATGCCTATGGAAAGGTTCCTGCTTGGAGTCTGCTTGTGGGTGGGTTGTTTTGTGTTATATGTAGATAACGTAAGTAAATACAGGCTGTTTTAATACACATATTTACATAGGAGTTTTATATGGTTTTAAAGGTCAGTAAAGAACATTGCCTTTGTCTTGATCAACAAGCACCGCAGGTTTGTGTGTCTTTATGTGGGTCTTTTTTTCATCTTAAGTTAGTACATTACTGTGAAAATCTGCTGCCTTAGGAACAGGCCCATAGGTGCCTATATGGTAGCTTGTACATATCACTATGGCAGCCTGTTGCTGGGTCACTCACACAAGAAATCAGAAGCAGTTCCTCTGTGCTGGAACTCTATTCAAGGGCTTGGAAATTTGGCAGTTTAGTAGGCAGACCCTCAGTACCTCTGGTGTGGACTTGAGCTTCACCTATAAGACCTCTACAGCTTCATCCATGGGCTCCACCTGGACTATTTTAAATGGGCACTGCATGGGGAGGTTTTCAGGGATTTTGATACCACTCTTCTTGTTGGGTACCAATGCTTCTCTAACTCTTTACAGTGATATTTTCCAACACAGGGCAACCCATGGGCTGCTGGATGCATTCCAATCAAGAGTTTTCTTCATCTTGATATTTTCTACAATGTCTGGCTCCCAAACATTTGACATCAGCTTTGTCTCCTCACTCCTCTACTTCAGGTTCCTCTGACGTTATTGTGGTCTCCTCGCTCCTCTCTTTCCTTCAGGTTCCTTCTGATGTCATTGTGGTCTCCCCACTCCTCTCTTTCCTTCAAGTTCCTTGTGACATCAGCTTGGTCTCCTCACTCCTCTCTTTCTTTCTGACAACATCTTGATCTCCGCACTCCTCTCTTTCCTTCAGGTTCCTTCTGACATCAGTTTGGTCTCCTCACTCCTCTCTTTCCTTCTGGGCCTTCTGACATCAGCTTGGTCTCCTCACTTCTCTCTTTCCTTCAGGTTCCTTCTGACATCAGCTTGGTCTCCTCACTCCTCTCTTTCCTTCAGGTTCCTTCTGACATCAGCTTGGTCTCCTCACTTCTCTCTTTCCTTCAGGTTCCTTCTGACTTCATCTTGGTCTCCCCACTCCTCTCTTCCCTTTTAAATCGGGTTGAAAAAAGACAAAGTCCATCAAGTTCAACCCCTCCAAATAAAAACCCAGCATCCATACACATACCCCTCCCTACTTTCACATAAATTATATATACCCATATCTATACTAACTATAGAGTTTAGAATCACAATAGCCTTTGATATTATGTCTGTCCAAAAAATCATCCAAGCCATTTTTAAAGGCATTAACTGAATCAGCATCACAATATCACTCGGCAGTGCATTCCACAACCTCACTGTCCTCACTGTGAAGAACCACCCAAGATCCTTCTCATTTAAGGAAACTCCCAACACACTGCCATTAAGTGTATAACTTGCATTTATATTATTTTTGCCAAAGTGCATAACCTGCATTTATCAACATTGAACCTCATTTTCCAGTTTTCTGCCCAGTTTCCCAACTTAGACAAATCACTGTGCAAAGTGGCAGCATCCTGCATGGAACCTATAGTTCTGCACAATTTAGTCTCATCTGCAAAAATAGAAACAGTACTTTCAATGGCCACCTCCAGGTCATTAATAAACAAGTTGAAAAGCAAGGGACCTAGTACAGAGCCCTGCGGTACTCCACTAACAACACTGGTCCAATTAGAAAATGTTCCATTTACCACCACTCTTTGTAGTCTATCTTTTAGCCAGTTCTCTATCCAAGTACAAATACTATGTTCCAGGCCAACATTCCTTCATTTAACCAGTAACCTTTTGTGTGGCACTGTATCAAATGCTTTAGCAAAGTCTAAGTAAATCACATCCACTGCCATCCCAGAATCGAGGTCTCTACTTACCTTCTCATAAAAAGAAATTAAGTTAGTCTGGTAAGATCTGTTACGCATAAAACCATGCTGGCACAAACTTATAGTATTATGAGTGTGTGTGTAACCCAATTTCAATGTGTGCATAGGTTTTTATGGGTTTTTATTGTGTCCAACCTGCCAAAAACATTTGACAAAAGAACTAATGATGTTATTAAAAAAATCCCTTAGTAAATATGGCAAATATAGGACTAGCAAAATTTAAAAAAGGAATGTATTTGGCTGTTCGTGAATCTCTAAAAAATGTAATCTGTAGAATCCAGTGAAAATCAATCACGGTGGGGGCGGGGTTACATGACCTTTAGCAAATCTGCTTATTTTTGCTAATGAACAGCCACAGTGCACCTACCACTTGATATTTAGTATATACGTCTCCTGGAAGGACCATTTGCAGTGGAACAATACAGTAGAACACTTGGAATCCCGCTGTGCTGCACAACAGATCCACATCATCTACTCACGCCAATACCTCTCATTTCCTGCTGTAAGTGTTCCTTGTGGGGAAACTGTACCTACATAAGCTTATCTATCAGCATAATAAGCAAACTGTGTGTATTCCTTCTCACTGTTCAACGGCTCAGGCCAGAAAAAAAACAGGACTTGAAGCGTTCGTCCCATCACTTAACACCTGACTTGCACTTAAGCTGTTTGATTTACACAGGTCCCCAGTGGAGAGTAATGAATCCAGACCCTTATTTACTTCCTCACGCTGAGCTGTAGCTCATGTTATTCCCTGTAATCCTGTTTTATCCCACTGTGTTATCCCTTGTGCTGATCAATACACAGCGGAGGAACGAAATCCCACATACTGCGCCGCTAACACCATTCTCTGCCACTTACTTTAATCCTGATTAGACACACATGGGGAAATGTCATCAAGGAGATAAGGGCCTTATTTATTGAAGTCCTGGACTGAAGACAAAATTGTGCCCTAAAGATCGTACCTAAAATATTGTATGAACAAAATTTCGTACAATATTCGGTGCGTGTATGGTGGGAGACAAGCCGACCTATATCGGCAGAAGACTTGTATATCGGTCGGCTCGTTGATCGGGCCGGAAAATTTTGATCTGGAGCCTTTGAAGGCACCCAAACATCACCCGTTAGTGCTGAATCGTCAGATACAGGTAGAATTCTATTGTTTCTACCCTTATATCTCATGATTTACCTCTACACATGTGTATTGAAACAAACTATCTTTCATGGAAAGATCATATTTGTAATGTCTCTGGTCACTTTGAATGTCCAGGGAATACCTGCACTGAAGGACAAATCTGGCACGGAAATGGGCCCACGGCAGCCATGTTACTTGAGTTTCTGAGTGCTGTGCAAGTTTGGGGGCTACCTAGGGAATGCCTGGGTACCCTCACGAATACAGCACTGCATAATGCAGGTACTCTAGAAGCTTCCACAGACTTGAACACCAACAGAGCAGCTCCCATCCACAGGGACACTGGTAAAAAAACCTGTTGGGCCCTGACCCTAGTGGGTCCCACAGTCCCCACTTGCTCCATCTGGAACTGAATCTGCAAGCACTGGGTTCCCCCTGAACCTGATCGAAGAAAAAGGAAGCAAGTGGTTCGCACTACGCGAGGGTTAGCAGCATTTGAAGGAGCTGACTGGAGTTTGCAACTGGGGTGGGGACCCCCCAGCAGCAGCCCATGTGGTCCCAGTAAGCCCTAATCCTACACTGCCCACCCATACCTATAAATACAAATATATAGGGGTTGCTTCTTACCAGCAACTGGCCTGATTGGGACAGTTCTGAACCATGTACCCTAAAAAGGGTGGCACTTACCAGGAGGTGGGCAGCATTCTTGGTAGATGGGGGCTTGTGCTAACTGAGCAGGTTCAGAATGGAGGTTGGGGGTTATGATTACTGACTTAGGAAAATCATGATATAGCAGCTCCTACCGATATGTAAAAATACAAATATGAATGCACATGATAAGATTTAATCAAATAAAAGGCATATAAACTAGGGATGCACCGAATCCACTAATTTGCATTCCAAGCCCCCGAATCCTTTGCGAAAAATTTGGCTGAATACCCAACCAAATCCTAATTTGCATATGCAAATTAGGGTGGGAAGGGGGAAAATGTTTTACTTCTTTGTTTTGTGACAAAAAGTCACGCAAATCAGGATTCAGATTCGGTTTGGCCGGGCAGAAGGATTCAACCGAATCAGAATCCTGCTGAAAAAGGTTGAATCCCGAACTGAATCCTGGATTCAGTGCATTCCTAATATAAACCCTATTTATAGACTATATGTATTTCCTTTTTAGAATCAGCATTCAGTCCCAGTTTCCCATTGGCCGGTGATGTAATGAAATTGGGAAGCAAGCAGCTGTCTCCTACATTAATTGGCTTTCTCGGATCCTGAGCTGCGACATGTCACGGCAGCCCAGCACCCAAATTCACCTGTTTTTCCCTAATAAACTACAAGAAAGGGGAAGGAGACTGAAAGTTGGAACAAATCATTGTTTTCACATAAGCGTTCCCTGGTAGATTGTAATAATAGGAAAAAGCAGCCTTGTTTCTCTGGTGCACTAGGGAAAGTGAAACCAAACAAATGAATATTTTTCACCTTTTTGAGAAAAAAGAGAATGTTTAGATTACAAAATAATAATAAAGGATAAATGTCCAATTCCTACGTCCTTCCCTTCCCACACAGCAAGGGGGGAGAGGGAGTCATTGAAGTGGTAATTACTGTAGCCTTGGCGAGTGGGAGGCTGCAAGTTGTCATTAAAGAGCCTTGAGATCTGGACCTGTTTCCCTATTAAATGAAAAACAACAATCTGTGAATCATTGAGAAATTCTCTTCGATGTCCCCTCCTTTTCTGTTCTGTGCTCTGCAGTTTACATCATTTAAAGGGGAAGTTCACTTTTTCAATTGGTCTTCATTTTTTAATGGATGAATTATTTCCCTTCCTATTTAAGGTGAATTCTTCAAGGTTCTGACTAGGGACTGGCACCTTAGAGAGGGCTAATGCCGAGGGTAGACATGGCACCAATGCCTAACCGATACTGCCATTCACTTTAACTGCATTCACTTGTCGTTGGGCACACACAGTGGATTTGTATATGATGGGGAGACTGGAATGAAATGAAAACTGTAACCTCCACTGCCATCTCCTGCCCCAAAAGAGATTTTGAGCTGCCTGCTGTGCCCAGGCTGAGACTGGCATCACATCAATCAATGGCATGTTTGCATACCCTGCGGCTGTCAGCAGATGGTCCTCTAAGTGCCATGAAATCACACATTACAGGACTGGGCTGTCAGTTACAGTATTTGGATCCCTCATTGTTTTATTATAGTTTAGTTCATCTTTCATTGCTAAACAAAAGCAGTGTTCCATTGGGCATTAATATGCCAGTGTAACAATCTCACCTTGTGGTCTAGCGGGAGGGGGTCTGCAGGGACGCCTGCAGCCCCCTTGGCGGGGACGCCCGCTGCGTTGCTCCTCTGGGCCGCAAATGTTGAAGAGTTAGGGCGCGCGCAGCACGTCTCTTCCTGATTTATGTGCGCATGCGCGCTGGCGTGACGTCAGCGCGCAGTGGCGCGAAATTTAAAAGTATTAAAGGCACAGTTTGGATTTTTATCATTGCCTGTGATAGGATTTTGTTCCTGGTGCTTCTGAGCCTTGTGCTATATTCTGAAACCTGTTTGATTCCTGTTTTTGACCCCTGCCTGGCTATTTGACTATTCTGACTTCTGGATTCTGACCCTTGCCTGTTTACTGACCACCGCCTCTGATTAACCCTCTGATTGACTCCCTGGTTTGACCCTTGCCTGTCTGATTACGTTTGTTCTCTGCCTGCCTCGACCCGGCCTGATCTGACTACTCTTTTGCCTAAACACCTTGTACTGCAATCTTCTGTCCAAAGACTTTGCTTTACTGCCGTGCCCCTCTGCCTATCCAGAACCCTCATCTTGCACCTCTCGTTTAAGTCCAGGTGGCATCCAAGTAAGCCGAGGGCTCCTCCCGAGGCCCAAAGGCGGTCACACTACTGGTGAAGCACGAGCCGAGACCAGGGTGCCTGATGTTTGTTCTGGTGTTGGGTGCCAACCGTGACAGCCAGCTTTCCTTAATAATAGGCTCCCTAATCTTGCCATAATCATGCCAGTGGCGGAATAAACTCAAAGTGGTTGGGTTTCGGGCCAAAAGTCCCCGATTCCTTGGTCGTGCGGGCAGTCCACGGGTAACCCGACTTGGTACCCAACAAAGGTGCGGGCTTGATTCCTCTCACCCACCCTTGTGGTTATTCCAGATTTTACATTTTTTTTGGAAGATTCGGCACCAGAGAGATGTCACTTCTGGGCAAATGTGATGGCACTTCTGGTTTTGTGTGTGTCCCGGGTCTGAAGTTTAGTTGAGGGTTGCGGGTTCGTGTTGAGGTCTCTACCTTGGAGTACCCAAGTCTATTGTGCTGTAATAAATACACAAGAGTAATGCTGCTGAGTAAATATAATTATTATTATTATATTCTTGGGTGAGGATGGGGGTTAACCCCGTTGAATTAAAAGGACGACATTGGTGTGCCAAGGAGCTCTAGCGTTTTCCTATGGCAGGAGGAAAGGATAACACTGCCTTGCGTCTGCCACTTGAGCTAAATATTTTTTCTGCTCCTTAGCGCCATCCTCTATGGAAATGATCCCTAATGACTCCCATTGAACGTCGCTTCTGCTACATTGTTTCAAGAGTCAGAACCAGCAGAACATACAGCTAGATGGATGCTGCGTTGGATAGCAATTACATTTACACATATATGAGAGCAGGGAAACTCTGGGAATAACTTGTCCTATGGAGGCAGCTCTTGGGTAAAACTGCTGCCCTAGGCACGGTTTCAAAGTAGACGATAGAGCCCAGTCTGCTTCTGTTTCTTGCGTGGTTCCTTGTGCGGCCGCTTTCAATCTCATTGGATTTCCTGTAACTTTAACCCCCCAGGCCCATCGCTGGAGTTAAACCACATAATATACACATATCGGAGCAAGTGATTTGCCATCTGTAGATGTTCCATTCGTATCTGCCTGTGCCAACAACATGAGCTAAATAAACTGCCTCCCCCCTGTAACCTCCGCTGCCTGCCTCTCGCAAAATGGCAAACTTGGCGTTGATTTATTAGAAGCCATTTGGTTCGAGTCCAGTGCATTATTCTAGTTCAGATAGTTATTTTTATCCAAGCAGGCTGGCGCTTGAATTTTAACCCTTTGAAGTTTGGATGCATGGAATCAAAATCAGACTGGATGTCAGTTCTTCAGTGCTGCCCTGTAACATTAGCAATGTTTCTTAACCACAATCCCTTGGGGCTCTGCAGAAAGTGAGCCTGGATGGGATAGACTTCACCATGTAATCTCCTTGCCAGACGTTAACTTATACTATAGTCATTTTAAGTGGACTCAATATCATCATCATCATCATTTATTTATATAGCGCTGTCAAGATACACAGTGCTTTACTGCAGTTATAGCAAACAGGGAATAAATGGTGGATAACAGACAAGGATTACAGAATACAATGGGGTTAGAAGGACCTAGAGATTAGAGTTAACAAACTAAAAGGTTAGGGTACAATTGAGACATTAGGATTGTATAAACACTTTGTCATTTTTGATACAGCAATGATTAATTAAGGTACATCGAATAGGCCTCTTTAAACAGATGGGTCTTTAAGGAGCGCTCGAAAGTTTGGAAAGAAGGAGAAAGTCTGACAGCTTGTGCCAATATCATCAGAGAGAGAAAACTGGGGCGCAGGCAGTTGCAGCTTTGAGTGGTTCTGGCTTAAAGGATAAGAAAAACTTAAAAATAAGTGTAAAATTGATGAGGGTACTATTCTAAGCACTTTTGCAATGTACATTCATTATTTATTACTTTTAAATTCCAAGATATTAAGAGATACATGTGCTGTTAATATGAATGAATTTTGTTACAACAGCGCCACCTGCTGGTCAGTTTCCCACCAGTCTGACCACCAAGTAGTCAAGGAAGTTGAGAAAGAAAGAGGCTGCTCTGATGTTCTTCTGCTTAGGAAAGATGTGAGAAAGGTTTATAATTTTTTTCCTAAGCAGAAGAACATCAGAGCAGCCTCTTTCTTTCTCCTGACAACTTCCTTGACTACTTGATGGTCAGACTGGTGGGAAAATGCTGTTGTAACAAAATTCATTCATATTAACAGTACATGTATCCCTTGATATCTTTGACTTAACAAACAATAAATAATGAATGTACATTGCAAAAGTGCTTAGAACATCACCCCCATCAATTGTGCATTCACTAATTTTAAAGGTTTACTTATCCTTTAAAGATACATACCTGTGCAGGAGTGCAGGAGTGACCTTTATCAATGCATGCCATGCAGGAGTGAACACCAATGCATGCCATGTCCCCTGCTGTAGCCATATGAATCTGGTTTATTTAGTGAATCTCCTTGATTTCCTTTATACAATCATTTGTCCGTGGAGCTTACATTTGCAGGGCCAAGGCTGCTGCTCCAAGTCGGTGTAGGCAGAAGCAGTATTTTTGATTTGGATCAAACTCCAGTTTATGTCAGGGAAGGGTTACCTGCTGGGGGGGGGGGGTCAGGCAAACCTGGAAACCCCTCTACAGTAGGAGTGAGAGATGTGGTACTAGTGGGGTACCACGTGGGGCACAGGGATAGGGGGAACGAGTATGGAACAACATCATGCCCATTGGTGCACCCACAATGTCTGATGAATGTGGGTTTGCTAAAGCATGGGGGTTGGGGGATTGTGAGTAACATAACATAATGGGGGGTTACTATGTATGGAGCGCATGGGCAAGTCAATTTATGCCACTGCCTTCTAGATATATATCCAGTGTCGATACCTAATGGGAAATATTAGAAATACTAATATATTCAAATGTAACTATAACAATAGCCATTATATAACACAACAAATATAAACTAACAGCTAATAATAAAATAAATTCTGGGGGTTGATATTATCATTTCATCCAGTATAGCAACACTTTTATCCCCTTGGGGTATTTAATTGGGACTAAAAGGTCATGATCATACCTTTAAGAGCAGAACCTCATTAACAGTAAGTGACAAATACCCAGTGTTTTTACTGTGACCTTTAACTGTTTCTCACAACGCTGTGTGAGTATCTCGTCCATTCCAGGTTAAAGGCATAAATAGTATATCAGTGTGGCCCCTGGGAGCCAACAACCTGGGCGCAGTCCTTTATATTTCTTTTTCTCAGCATTGTATTTTTAGGAGCACTGATGGTAAATACAACATTAATGTTGCTTCTGTGACATTAATAGAGAAAGACTTCCTGTATGTGATACCCCCTTCTGCCCAGATGCCAGGCAGCATTATGTTCCCTGCCCATATGGGAGCCTGGCAAGCACTGATGGTTGGGGAAGAGAATGTGCTCACAAGAACATATTTTGCATGCCAGGTCAATACATTTTTTATGCAATCCAGCTAAAATAGCACGGCATTCCTTTCTTCTGTTATGTAATGCAGAGTGTCAGGAAAATAGACTATTTATAAATGAAGTCCTACCTCTCTAGTAGTGATGTGCGGGCCAACCCGATACCAGCGGGACCCGCGGGTCGGGCGGGTTCGGGTCAACCTCGCACTGCTCCTCGCGGGTGGGTGTGGGTTTAGCTCTTCTCCTGCTCTCCCCACCCGCCAACTTCAAATGCCGGCTTCCAGTTTTATAGTCTCGCATCTGCTCACCCTGCCCCTTTTGTGATGTCATTGTGACGTCATCGGCGGGGCGGGTCAGCGCGGGTCTATAAAAGGACCGTGGAAGCGCGGGTGCGGGCGGCTGGAGCAGGGCGGGTTAGGGTCGGGTGCAGGTCAAGAAAACCCTGACCCGTACATCACTACTCTCTAGTGCTACAAATCCCTATTTCTGGGGACTTCCAACACTTTCCTCTTGTCTCTGTCCCTATCTAGTGCTACCAATCCCTATTTCTGTAGGGAAATGAGAGAGAGCAGACAGTAACCCTTCCAACACTTTCCTCTTGTCTCTATATATTAGGTACCTATCTAGTGCTACCAATCCCTATTTCTGTAGGGAAATGAGAGAGAGCAGACAGTAACCCTTCCAACACTTTCCTCTTGTCTCTATATATTAGGTACCTATCTAGTGCTACCAATCCCTATTTCTGTAGAGAAATGAGAGAGAGCAGACAGTAACCCTTCCAACACTTTCCTCTTGTCCCTATATATTAGGTACCTATCTAGTGCTACCAATCCCTATTTCTGTAGGGAAATGAGAGAGAGCAGACAGTAACCCTTCCAACACTTTCCTCTTGTCCCTATATATTAGGTACCTATCTAGTGCTACCAATCCCTATTTCTGTAGGGAAATGAGAGAGAGCAGACAGTAACCCTTCCAACACTTTCCTCTTGTCCTTATATATTAGGTACCTATCTAGTGCTACCAATCCCTATTTCTGTAGAGAAATGAGAGAGAGCAGACAGTAACCCTTCCAACACTTTCCTCTTGTCCCTATATATTAGGTACCTATCTAGTGCTACCAATCCCTATTTCTGTAGGGAAATGAGAGAGAGCAGACAGTAACCCTTCCAACACTTTCCTCTTGTCCTTATATATTGGGTACCTATCTAGTGCTACCAATCCCTATTTCTGTAGAGAAATGAGAGAGAGCAGACAGTAACCCTTCCAACACTTTCCTCTTGTCCCTATATATTAGGTACCTATCTAGTGCTACCAATCCCTATTTCTTTAGGCAAATTGAAAGCAGAGCAGGCAGTAACACTTCCAACACTTTCCCTTTTAAAACCAGCAAAAATGTATTTTGTAAAGTTGCTCAGAATTATACTGTATTATAAAAAACAGTTATAGGATGGAAATTACCTTTGCGCAACCAAAACATAAACTGAAGTAGCATTTTTATTTCCATTATTTTATTTCTAAGGCTGAGAAATTTGTGCAAATAATGAGATAAAATGGGCACAAATGCTATTTCCATTTGAGAGGGATGTTTTTCTGACTGGGGTGGAAATATGTATCATTAGCATAAATTGCTTCAAGAGGAAAGAACAACGATTTTCCTGATTACAAGTTGCTTTACAGGTAATTGCTTTATAAATTCCATCATGTGTTTTCAACTAGGGTTTGGCTGCTGTGTAGAGTAGAATGGAAGAGGCTAAGCTAGTGTGAGTAGAACAATCATTTATGGATAGTTATACAGTTATTATGAATAAAAACACCTGGTCACGTGCCGTCAAGGCCGCCATGAGGTGGGCACAGGGGGTACTCCTGTACTGGGCCTAAAGTGGTGCCTGGCTGTGCTGGACTTTTCGACATAGCCGGGCCCCCCTTGACAGCGACAAGAGCCAAAGTCCCAAACAGCCGAAGCCCAGAAGCCACGAAAAGAACCGAAGCCACGAAACAGACCGAATTTGAAGTCCCGAAGGCCGAGAAAAGACCTGAAGTCACGAAAAGAGCCAAAGTTGAAGTCCCCGAAGCCACAAGTTCAATTCTACTGAACACCAATGTGTATTTTTTCATTTTTTTAAACCTTTAGCCACCAATGTATTATTTTAATACTCTATAGGCCCCTGCCATTAATGTTTTTTTAAAAAAATATTCTTTGGGGCCCCAGTGTTTTTTTTTTAACTTGTAAGGGGGGCCCTGACCACCAATGATTTTTAAAATACTTTTATGGGAGGCCCTGGTGCCAATGCTTTTTTTTTTTAACTTATAGGGGGGGTCTGACCATCAATGGCTTTTTATAACTTGTGTGTAGAGGGGTTTACCATATTAAGCACTGATGTCTGTGTGGTCTTTTAACTGTGGTATGGGGTGGGCTGGATATGGGGTGGGCTGGATCTGGTGTGGGGCTTGGGGCCTGGGGAGGCCCCATGATTTCTAATGGTGGACCTGCGTGCCATCACTCTCATCATTCCAGGCTGGCTTTTATCTCCATATAAAGCAGTTTCCTCCATCAGTAAATAATTTAGTAATTATTAGTATCAGTAATTAAATAAGTAATGCCATAGGCCATTTCATTGTGTAGGTCAGGGCTGCCCCTACAGAGACAAGGACATCAGTAACCCAATCAGAGGAGCACAGACCAGTGCATCTTTACCCCCCATCTTTTGTCCCCCAAACAGCTTAAATGGTGAATAATTGCCCCAGCATGGTAAATCTTGAACAGAACTGCTGTAGGTATTAGCTCATTGAAGGAGGTAGTAGAAGGCAAAGCCTATTCCATTAATTGCTGCCGATAGCAGTACAAGTGTTCATCATGCCATGATCTTGAAATTAAGAAAATATTGCACGTAAAGTAGACCCTCAGAGTTCTATCCAGTGGCAATAATGCAGTTGTAGGGGGGCAGGTATCTCATTGCACGGGGTAATGTGAATTTTCTGGTGAATTTTCCCATCACACTTTAGTAAAGAGGTCCCCCAATGACATAGGGTAGAGGTTAAAAGGTTAAAAAAGGTGGAAATATCCAAACCCCTGGGGACTGATTGTTTTGGGAAGAACAAATTAAAAAGGACAAATGACAGCCCTATAATTGCGGCCATGTTTTCTCTCTCTGTTGAGTCGATTGGGAAGATTATTATGTATATAGATCTGTAATTAGGAGAAAGCAGGAGTAATCATTAGTGGAATGTTGTGGTTAACGCACTGAGAGCATTGGATAAGAACACAGAAAAGAATTACCAATGAGAGAATGTAACAATAATGTGCCGTCACGTTGGTTTCAGTGATATGGATAGATTTCTGTTTGGGTCTCCAAGCTTATCTACAGCATCATCATCTTCCTCTTATCCTTCACCCATTACCATTCTGTTTGTCTTTTCCAATGAATAAAGTTGGCCATAGATGAAAAGATTCTATCGTACGAATCCTCGATTTGTACGATTTTCGGACCATGTGTGGAGAGTCCCGTCATTTTTCGTCCCACGGAGATCGTTCTTTTGGTCGATTGGACAGGTTAAAAGATTTCTGTCGGCTACCGATAATATCTCTGCATATATTGCCGATCGGACGATTTTCAGTGGGAGACTGTCACCAGCTTTTGTCGGACATAACTGTTGTACGATTGCTGTCTTGGGCAGAACATCGGCTGATCTGTTCTTTTCTACTTTATTTGATCAAAATGGTTAGTGGCAGGTCAGAAGATGGGGAAGTCCGATCATTCGAACGATCAGATCTTTGCATCTATGGCCAGCTTAAAGGTTGTCACATATCTCCAATCCAAGGTGGTTTTGATCTGGTTAAGGTCAGGCTTGATTGGGTCAAGCTTAGACATGTTTCATCTCCTTAACATCCAGAGAGAAGTCTTCTCCAACACTGAAGTTCAAAGGCATCTGTGATTTTCTTGTCCTACTTCTTCCAATCACAGAAAATACCACCGTCTGGACAATTGTGGTCCCTTGGGGTAAATATGCATAAGGGGTGGCAGGAGAACATGTGAAACGCAAAATGTTTTGGGAACAAGTCACTGGATAAAGGATGCTCTGAGATGAAACATGTTGGTCATATAATTGTAACATGCACAACATGGACTGTCAAACACTTCACAGCAGGGTTTTGGGGTGTCCCCATGTCTGCTCCGGCATGGGAGCTGGTTACCACAGAAATAGACTCAAGTGTGACATATTTTTTACTTTCCTCATGGCCAGTTCTGAGCTGGCCACTAGGAGCTAATTTCAGAGACAATCAGAAGTTTTCTGCTTCTACTAAATGCCACCCTGTGGTACTAAGTGCCATACTGACGTGAGATATTTCTTCACTGCTGGATCTTTTGTGGTTAATGGTTAATCCAAGGAGAAAAAAAAGTGCCTACACAGTGGATAGCATGTTCAACAGACTTTTAGACTGATATAACTTTTGCACTGTGCTGAGCAGGAGCAAGAGTGGAAAGCAGAGAGGGCTCCAAGGGACATCATGGTCAGTGCCCGTCAGAACAAATCAGTCTGTCATTGGCACAAGAGTTTTCTCTTATTTGTTCTGGAAGAGGAATAAGGGAAGAATTCAGTCTCCTGAGCTCAGCTACGACTGGCTGAATGTCAGGAGTCATTTACTTCTTGCTAAGGATGTATCAGGGTTTAAAGGGGAACTATCATGAAAATTAAAATTTTAATAGAAGCTTCATCATACTGAAATAAGAAACTCTAAATGCAAACAATGAAATATTCTGTACCGTTTCTGAAATAATCAAGTTTATCTTCACTATTCCTCTCTCAGCATCTGATTCTCTTCATTCTGTCTTCATGCAGCAGTTGGGTGTCAGATATTCACTGACAGTTAGATCCAATATATCTTATAGGGGGCCTCCTTTTGCCTAGAAGATGTATTAGAGCTCACTCTATTAAAATCACTGGAAATGCAGGCAATAAGGGATACCACTCGTATGTTATAAGATAAAAATCTAAATTGGATATTTTCCTTCAGCTTCAGCATTTTGTGCTGGTGACTTATATACAACAGCTCATCTGCCTACACTGCTATTTATACGGCATCTCAGGGGGGGCTCGGGGGGGGGAGAAGGATCATATTATCATTAAGCAAAATAACAGATTGATTTTTCAAGCACCGCTGTGATTACGACAGTGACAAACAGCGAGTCTTGGAAGTGGCATTATTACTATTCAGGGGTGCTTAGTAGCGAGCGTGACTCAAGGGAGTGTGTATGAGTGTGCGGAGGATCCGGTTGGATTATAACGGATGTTGTTATTGTGGCTGGGGATCTGTAGCTGAGATGGTTCCTGGTTGTTTTCCCTCCCTAGCACCTGTCTCTCCATCTATCTGCCCCATTGCCTATCACAAGAGCAATAGCAGAACCTTGAAACTGTAGGGCAGACTTTACCTTATAATTAAATAGAATGATACAGAAAATAGCATTTTTATTGCAGCTGCTCAGTGCACTTTATCAGAATCTTGCTTGGTTGACTGACCCTAGCAACCTGCCATTTGTCCGAGTGGCCCTGGGGCCCTGAAGATTTATTTTAAGTAGTGCATTTTTTTCTGGTGAACGGAGAAGCAGTCATGACTCTATTGCTCTACAGAAGGCCTGTGGTTGTCACCAAGGTTGGGGTCAGTATTACAGACTTAGCAATTTAATCACCTTTCCACCCAGGGCCCACTCACTTCTTCCCTTCATATGGCTCTATCCCGGCTCCTGGTTTATCCCCAGCATTAAACCACTACCCACCTAATACCAACCAATCTGCCCACTTATGGCCCTACCCACACCTGCTTATGTCACTGCTCCACCTAGGATAAATTGGAGTGTTGCTTAGAATTTAATTTGCCTTTATTATGCCAGATGTATATGTGCTTTAACTGTATTCTGAGGCTCCATGGCCACACAATGCTCATCTCTAACGACTCTGAGACAAATCCACTAATAAGCCTCCAAGCGCACGTCATTAGACTTGTTTTTAGTGCAGTAGAACTATTAGATGTTAATGACTGATACAGATGCACTGAGACTCACATGGGGCTGGTTAGGGACAGCCCTCTTACACAAATAAACAAGTTACATTGAGAATTGTTTGCTTAGAAAATTAACTGTTAACAATACTGAGAGATTTCTCAGTAATCCCAGGAGGAATCTGATCAGTTCACATGTATTTCTTGGTTCTGACATCTGGAGTCTTCTTAAGCCAGAGCTTTCATTAATGGGGGCAGGCAATGCCCTCAGTATCCTCAGATTAGTAATGCATCATCATTATAGGCAACATGGTGATAGCTGGACAAGAGGAGGATGAGGATGATGGATACAGTAATGCAGAATGGAGACAGTAGGACTAAATAAACAGTAGGACAAGATGGAGACAGTAGGACAAGATGGAGACAGTAGGCCTAAATGGAGACAGTAGGACAAGATGTAAACAGTAGGACAAGATGGAGACAGTAGGACAAGATGGAGACAGTAGGACAAGACGGAGACAGTAGTACAAGACAGAGACAGTAGGGCAAGATGGAAACAGTAATGCAGAATGGAGACAGTAGGACTAAATAAACAGTAGGACAAGATGGAGACAGTAGGACTAAATGGAGACAGTAGGACAAGATGTAAACAGTAGGACAAGATGGAGACAGTAGGACAAGATGGAGACAGTAGGACAAGATGGAGACAGTAGGACAAGACGGAGACAGTAGTACAAGACAGAGACAGTAGGGCAAGATGGAAACAGTAGGGCAAGGTGGATACAGCAGAGTAAGATGAAGACAGTAGTGCAAAGTGGAGACAGTAGTGCAAGATGGGGACATTTATGCAACACGGAGACATGCAAGATTGAGGCAGTAGGGTAATAGGTTAGATGGGGACAGTAGTGTAGAATGATAATGAGTAGATGGAGGGAAGGGGGGAGACAATAGTGTAAGGTGGAGACATTAGGACAGGTTGATGACAGTAGGGTAAGATGGCATCAATAACAATATCTTGTAATCAGGTAATGTGATGGACATTGTTGCCTTCTACTTATATATAGGTATGTCTCATAAAACTGGGTCAGAATGTTACAGCAGAGCATTGCACCATCATTCAGGCATTCTATTGGAACAATACCCAGGGAATAACCCCCTGTATACACGATTGGTAAAACTGGCCAGTGGTAGATTCAATTATTTCAGAAGGTTACCTAGAATGGATCTTTTTCTAGTCTGGCCATGAAGTAGAGGGTCACATTGGGTCACAGTTCAAGGGTTATTCATATGCTCTACATTTATGTAGTACTAGATGGAGCATGAAAGCATGTGTGACCTGTAGGGCAGCCCTCAATTCACCTTCCATGTCTTCCTCTTGGAAACACAAACCCCTCTTAATAACCACCATCACCCTTTCGTAGAGAGAGCAGATGTTTATTTTGGGAATGGTATTTACCGCATAACAGTTACTCCAGCTTTGGAATTAGTCACTTCTCAAGAAACCCCTGGAATTTTCAGTTTTCTAGACTTTGCACCACCCTCTCACTGTTTATTTCGGACGTACAAGTGCACTTCAACTGACTAGGGAATCTCACAGGAGAGAAATTCAAGGCTAAAAATGCAAATACAGATAATGACGATGCTTATAAAAAAACAAATCCATGTGTATTAAAGAGGATTAGTGTCTACTGAGATTGTCACCAAAGCCGTGCATGCAGTTCAAACTCCTTTACCACGAGTACTCATGCTTTGTGCATCTAAATTCCCGGGATACAATCATGCAGGCTGCAGTCATTAGTTCTCATAAATACAGAGCATTATGGGCTAAGGTTAACTGAGTCTAAATATGCATTAGCCTACCAATAAACATCTGCACTTATGGAGACCCATGGGTCAACTTTAGCTAGATGAGACCTGCATCTGTTTGCCTTGTGCATGGTGAAGGGGACAATGAATGGAAGGGTCAAGATCAATTAAATGAGAACTGTGGGTGACCAAAGAGACCAGATCAACCGCCAAACTGGAGCAGCCGACCAGGAAATAACCTCTACAGGAGTCAACTGGAGCCTTAATCCAAAACTCTGCCATGGTTAGTTCCTTGTGGTGGTGGTGAAGATGGAGTTTTATGGCCAGAACATGGTTCTAGAGCAAAGATGGAGAAGTAGCCCTTGGTGATGCCAGCAGCAAAGGGTCTAGAAGTCCTAGACCCCACAGCAAAATCTGTTTGGGGACCTCCTAAATACCAACCAAATGTTGCCGGCCCCCTTACATTGCTGGTACAAAGTCATCTATGATTACAGTTCTGCCCTAGAAGAGCCAAGCTGGATGCACATTAGGAGCTTTGTTTATAAAAAAAACTCAAATAGGAATTAAAGAAAGCAAATTTTCCAATTCCATTATTTTGAGGCCTCTGGTAATATCTAATCATTTATTCAGTCTAGTATTTCTTTAGTAGGAACATAAAATACGGAGGAATTGTATAATGTTCTGGGTCAGGGTCAATAAACAGAACATAAAATGTTCCTTTAAAATGCATTGTCTGGACTCACTCGGGGGGGGTGCATTGTAATAACCTTATTTTGTAGCCATGGATACTGGTAAAGTACAAGTTACTAGAAGAACTTGCTGTGTGCTTTTTTTTATAACCATGGAAACCCAAATAGTCATTAGAAGAATCATGTTTCTGTGTTAATTGAGCTTTGCATGCAATGGTGTATTTAGGGGGGAGAGCCATGCGAGAAGGTGGATGAACTATTATTAAAGAAAAAGCTTTAATGACTCTTTCAGTTTTCAATAAATGCCCACTCGTTACATGGAATCCAGATGGGCATAAATCTACCTGCAGTTGGCTAGTTAGAATGTTTTGTACTGGATTTAACAAGAAGAATAAACCAATTGGAAATTCCATTGGTCTGAGGAACGGTTGTGCTTTTAGTGGTGCATCTGGCACAATTTGTCTATAATGGAAGCCTGTACTTATTGTAGGCATTATGGGCTCTTGTTGTGCTTTGTGAATGAAGTGCAAGGAAGGGTGCACAGGTGCCACCCTGAATCAGATATGTCAACAAACCCACTGCCATTAGCAGCATCGGACTGGGGGGTTAGAGGCCCACTGGAGCTTCCACCACAGGGGCCCCCACCCCCCTCCAGGCCTCCCTGCCTATGCCACAACCCGCCACAGTCACAAGTCCCCCTCTGGGCCCCCTGTGTTTACCAGTCCTGTAGATGGGTTCGGCCCTAGATCAGGAGGCAGGGCCGGCTGTAGATGGGTACAGGTCTGGGTCATGGGGCCCGCCAGCCCTGTCCAACCCTGGCCAACAGGCTAATAAAGATCAAGTCCAGATTTTTTTTTAAACCAAATTCAGCTTCATGCTCAGTGGTTGTTGGGGGTACCCATGAACTTAGACAATTAATTTCTTTTATTTTGAATATGGAGCTAAGCTGAGGCATGATAATGTCTTGTGCAGGTGCCAAAGACCTGGCTGGTAGGGTTCCAGAGAAATCATCACCTCAAAGCACCCCCAAGCGTGCGGAATGATGTCACGAGCATGGTGCAAAGACAAAAACACCACTTTCTGCATTTTGACAGTGAAAAACATTTTAAAATATTTATAGGTTCCCAAAAGCTGTCACCCTAGGCACAGGCTCCTGTTTGCATACCTATAAATATGGCCCTGCCTGTTGGCTGGAGCTCCAACCAGAGGTCTTAACAATGGAAACATGAAAAAAGATATCAGAAAAGGCCCAGATTGGAACATTATCATCCTAAGTTAGTTGACATCTCTGGTTTTGGGGGACACATGGGCATCCTTCCTTGCACTTAATTCACAAGTCACATACTATACACAGCCCTGTACCAAATACCTACCTAAAGGAGGTGTAAACTACAGTCTTCACTTGAATGCCCATTGTTGTGCTCCACAGGCCTGGATTTGCAGCGAGGCCACAAAGGCCCGGAATTTAGAGTGGCATAAATTAAGGGTTGGTATGCCCCCAGCCACATAAGTAATTACCTTGACTCCGGAGCCGTATTGGTAGAAATAAGGGATGGGCTGTGCACAATCCTCCAGGCGGGCAGGTGCTAGGGGGCGATGGAGGATGCCGGCCTCTGGGCACCCTCAAATTAAAACTTGTCTTGGTCTTGGCACTCCGGGTTTTGTACCAGGTGAGCAATTAAAGGCACACTGCACGTCATTGCCCGCAATTTTGTGCATATATCCCTATCACATTCATTCACAATATGTTCAGCTTTATCAGGAGCCAGTTAACCTCTATGAATGTTATTGGAGTTTGGGAGAAAACCCACAGAGACATGGGACCATCCTAACTCATTTTGGATGGAATAGAACCAAGAACCCCAGTGTGGCAAGCCAGCAATGCATAGAACCATCATGCATCACTTGTCCCATGTTCTACCCTTGCATTCAGGGAAACTTTGGGTGCACTAGGGACACATTTAGAGGCAACTGAGAAATTTCCTGATCCCACAGAGACACAGAAAAGGCATTTCCAGCTGAATTTGGAGAGAATTTTTGTGGTTAATTCGAGGATTCTCTTTATCTGTCTGACAGCTGCAGAGAATTATCCTTTAGATTGGCATTGTGTGTGCGCTGAGCACCTGTCAGCGGAAATTGGCCCCATCAAGATGTGTCAGTTGGTACAATGCCTTGCCTCTGTGGAACAAGCACAGTAACAATCTGCATCAATTATGGAGCAAACAAGTATTGCAAGCTCTACAGATTCCCGGATCACAGCGCCTTGCATGGCATTTTGACGTTTAAAAGTAGCATTTATGTTGCCTTTAGTTTCTCTTTATGGAAATATATGAGAGTAGATGAGGATATAGGTTCTTGCTGTGCGCCCAGAGCATTCCTTCTGTGCATTGTTTCCTTGAGACAGTACAGTATGAATGCTTCCAGGTACCAGTATCTCTTTGATTACTCAAGCAGTAAAATATTTCTTTATAGATATGTATCGTTATAATTTCTGTGTTTTCCCTCTGCCCCAAAGAATTCTCTCTCTCGCCCATATATCTTATAACATGCCAGTGTGGAGCCGAGAGACGAGTAATGGGCAGAAAATTGCTGCTCGGCCATTAGGAAATGTGAAACTACTGTCTGCAGGGGTTAGTTCTGACCCTTTTGGTGCTAGTGGCACTATAATAAAGATAAATTATAAGATCTATCTCTCTATACTGGAAAAGAAGGTTCTTAGGTATTCCGCAGTAGAAAATATATCGGTATACATAATATATCTATGGTATTGTACTGAGGCGCAACACCCGCTGCTCAATCATTACAGCAATGCCTATGTTTGGCGCATTAATGATGTATTGTATTGATATGAATCCGACTACTATACCTGCTATCCCACAGTCACACTCCCTTCCCAGAGACTATTATCCACTGTTACTATAGGCTCCATCTCTCCCTACTATACCTGCTATCCCACAGTCACACTCCCTTCCCAGAGACTATTATCCACTGTTACTATAGGCACCATCTCTCCCTACTATACCTGCTATCCCACAGTCACACTCCCTTCCCAGAGACTATTATCCACTGTTACTATAGACACCATCTCTCCCTACTATACCTGCTATCCCACAGTCACACTCCCTTCCCAGAGACTATTATCCACTGTTACTATAGACACCATCTCTCCATACAATACCTGCTATCCCACAGTCACACTCCCTTCCCAGAGACTATTATCCTACTGTTACTATAGACACCATCTCTCCCTACTATACCTGCTATCCCACAGTCACACTCCCTTCCCAGAGACTATTATTCACTGTTACTATAGACATCATCTCTCCATACAATACCTGCTATCCCACAGTCACACTCCCTTCCCAGAGACTATTATCCACTGTTACTATAGACACCATCTCTCCCTACTATACCTGCTATCCCACAGTCACACTCCCTTCCCAGAGACTATTATCCACTGTTACTATAGACACCATCTCTCCCTACTATACCTGCTATCCCACAGTCACACTCCCTTCCCAGAGACTATTATCCACTGTTACTATAGACACCATCTCTCCATACAATACCTGCTATCCCACAGTCACACTCCCTTCCCAGAGACTATTATCCTACTGTTACTATAGACACCATCTCTCCCTACTATACCTGCTATCCCACAGTCACACTCCCTTCCCAGAGACTATTATCCACTGTTACTATAGACACCATCTCTCCCTACTATACCTGCTATCCCACAGTCACACTCCCTTCCCAGAGACTATTATCCACTGTTACTATAGACACCATCTCTCCATACAATACCTGCTATCCCACAGTCACACTCCCTTCCCAGAGACTATTATCCTACTGTTACTATAGACACCATCTCTCCCTACTATACCTGCTATCCCACAGTCACACTCCCTTCCCAGAGACTATTATTCACTGTTACTATAGGCACCATCTCTCCCTACTATACCTGCTATCCCACAGTCACACTCTCTTCCCAGAGAC
This sequence comes from Xenopus petersii, assembly GCA_038501925.1. Taxonomy (NCBI): domain Eukaryota; kingdom Metazoa; phylum Chordata; class Amphibia; order Anura; family Pipidae; genus Xenopus; species Xenopus petersii. The sequence goes on from CM076672.1 coordinate 12,087,058, forward strand.
TATTATCCTACTGTTACTATAGGCACCATCTCTCCCTACTATACCTGCTATCCCACAGTCACACTCCCTTCCCAGAGACTATTATCCAGTGTTACTATAGGCACCATCTCTCCCTACTATACCTGCTATCCCACAGTCACACTCTCTTCCCAGAGACTATTATCCACTGTTACTATAGGCACCATCTCTCCCTACTATACCTGCTATCCCACAGTCACACTCCCTTCCCAGAGACTATTATCCACTGTTACTATAGACACCATCTCTCCCTACTATACCTGCTATCCCACAGTCACACTCCCTTCCCAGAGACTATTATCCACTGTTACTATCGACACCATCTCTCCCTACTATACCTGCTATCCCACAGTCACACTCCCTTCCCAGAGACTATTATCCACTGTTACTATAGGCACCATCTATCCCTACTATACCTGCTATCCCACAGTCACACTCCCTTCCCAGAGACTATTATCCACTGTTACTATAGGCACCATCTATCCCTACTATACCTGCTATCCCACAGTCACACTCCCTTCCCAGAGACTATTATCCCACTTCTACTATAAGCAACATCTTGTCCTACTATACAAATTTTAACTGTATACCACAGTTACAGTTAAATGGAAGATCACACACACAAGTTATGGAAAGGATCATTTTATTGAAACTTGTCTGGACTTTAAGATGTTGTTTTCTTAAAACTTGGAAATTCATTTAAGAAATCCCACGTTTCAATAACAAGACTACAAAATAAAAATGCATGATTTTTTTTGACTAGATCTTGACTAGAGCTTGAGGACATTTATAAAGTTAGTTGCTCTACTTTAACCCTACTGTATCTATCTTGTCCTAGTCTCCTTTTTGCCTACTGTCTCCATCTCCCTCTGATGTCTCTATTTTTCCCTTCAGTCATCATTATGTATACTGCACTAGGCAGAATAAAATAACAGAGTTTTCAATAATATGCCAATCTATAACATATTAAAAGTGTACTTTAATGCAATAAAAACTGCAGTAATCTGGGATGCAATCTCCTTCTTGTAATTTGTTGATTAAAATATTCCTTGACTTCCACAGTTCAAGTGGCTGGACACCAACCAGAGTTTTTAACAGTTCAGGCAAATAATGAGATTACAGGGGCCTCCGGGCAAAGCAGTTAACTGATGAGTGTGTACAACTGCACTTGTGGTCATCGTTAGTCAACACACTTGCACCACCACATGACACTGGATCCATTGGCAATATAGACCACTATATTGAAATTAAACCTGTCTGGGTCCTCTTGTTTCCCCAGGAGCCACTGGCTCTACAGCCCCTTATTCACCTCCGACAAGTGAAATTCATATTGACAACGGATCTGGACTAGTCAGACCTCTTGTATTGGAGTATGCTGTGCCGGGACAGTTTTGTATGTATCTCAGCCATACCCCAATATTAGTGTTACTGATAATATCTGTCCTCTTGGAACTTATTGGAATTCTGTAAGTATCACCTGTAGTTATAACTCTTTAGACTCTCTTTTGGGCCCATAACTGAAGACATATAAATCTATGTAAACTAGGGATGCACTGAATCCACTATTTTGGAATCGGCCGAACCCCGGAATCCTTTGTGAAAGATTCCACGAATGCCGAACCGAATCCGAACCCTAATTAGCATATGCAAATTAGGGATGGGAAGGGGAAAACATTTTTACTTCCTTGTTTTGTGACAAAAAGTCACACGATTTCCCTCCACACCCCTAATTTGCATATGCAAATTAGGATTCTGAGTCGGTTCAGCCGGACAGAAGGATTCGGCCTAATCCGAATCCTGCTGAAAAAGGCTGAATCCTGAACCGAATCCTGGATTCGGTGCATCCCTAATATAAACCTTCTGATAAACAGCTCAACTCTTAGCCATCACCCCAAGGGTTGCAAAGCCACAGGTCAAAAAGTCCATAGTGACGTCTCTCCTCCCTTTGCGCCCATGGATCAAGCTAATGTGAATTCCATTTTTGTGTGGATTGCAGCAATGAATACATCTTTATAAAAAATTGCTGCCTGTTCAGGTATCACAGCCCATTAGTTCTGAGAGCCTCAGGAGTCTCGGACTCTGCAGACACTGATGATAGCTTTCCTATGATGTCTGAACAATTGCTCCTTCCATAAATGTGCATTAGTATCTGTACACAACAAAGAGCTATAGTCAGTGCTATTTCAGTGGGGGTAGGATGGAGTGGGGGGTACTTACATAAAATGTGTTTTAATAGGACATCAAAATGGAATGCAATTGTACAAGCAATGGCCTGACAGTGTACACGTGTTGTATATTTACTCGGTCTCCGAAGAGACCTTACCGCCTCCCAATGTATCTGTAGTTAGTCTGTGATTCTGAACTTAAGATTGTTTTCACTCAAAGGTGAATCATGGCTAGAAAATAGACGGCATTCTCGAGTGTAATATTTCATTTTCATTTGCAAAATTGTAGTGTTTTACATTGATCTGGTGTCAGGAGGAGGAACCCTTTTTAATTTAACTTTTTGTTTTGGGACCTGCCAAATAGTCTTTAGTGCCCCCAGCCTTTAGCATTGGCAACTGTAAACTGGGACCATTGGGGATGAGGAGCCACCTTGATCTAAAAGGACTGAAATCCTAGACACAGCAGATCCAGATTTAGGAAAGACTACAGGCCATTGTGCAACCGAGGAGTAGCCAGTCAGAATGAAAGTAAGGGGGTTGTGCAGCAGGAATAGGCGAAGAGCACCCCTATCTTGTTAGGTTATCGGGCAAACCTATAGTCTGGAGTTCAGAGGCTAAACATTTTCTTAGGGTGCTTCTTTTTAGTCACCATCAATGTTTTAGCCAAAGTTAGACATCAAATGTGCAAAGTGCAATTTCAGAAGCAAATCACCATGTTTTACCCACAATGCTGCTGGTGTGTGTCTAGAATTTTAAGAGTGGGAGTTGTGCTACCTCTGGGCATTGGCATCTGATTGACTGGGAGTAAGTCTGATAGACCTAATGAGACAACCCGCTATGTGAATCATGGAGCTACTACATGGTCCAAGGTGGTGTTTACTTCAGGCACATTTGCACAACATTCACCAGAAGAAGCAGGACAGATGCATTGGCAATCATGTGCAACCATTGATGCAAGCACCATTATGAACTGCATCAACATGGACTCTCCATTGTGTCCATTTTAGAGCACTCACACTTTGGGGCAAATTCACTAAGATGCGTAGTTGCGCCAGCATCCACTTCGCCAGGTGTATTTTTCCAGCGCTACGCAAATTCACTAAAATTCAAAGTTGCGCTCAAGGGAAGCATAAGCTTGCGAACTTGCACTAGCATAATTCCCCAAGCAAAGTGAAGTTACGTTAGTGATGGTTAATTTGCATATGGCGCCAAATTAAAAGGAGAAGGATAGGTTAAAACTAAGTCAGCCTTATCAGAAAGGTCCATCTAAATATACCAGTAAACCCTCAAAGTAGGGCTGCTCTAAGTCCCCTGTCAAAAGAAACACAGCATTTCTTTCCTTCTATTGTGTACTCATGGGCTTCTGTATTAGACTTCCTGTTTTCAGCTTAAACCTCCAGGGCTAGGGCTTGAGCATGCTCAGTTTGCTCCTCTTCCCCCCTCCCTTCTCTGCTGTAATCTAAGCCCAGAGCAGGGAGAGACTCAGGCAGGAAGTGATGTCACACCATGTTAATACTGCAGCTCCTATCCTAAACAAACAGAGAGTTTCTAGAGCTTTTTACTCAGGTATGGTAAAACATTCTACAGAATAAATATAGCATTCTAGCTTGCACTAATGCAGCTAATCTATTGGCAAAAAAATGCCTCTGTAGCTTTCCTTCTCCTTTAAAGTTACAATGGAGGTATATGTAGCATCACTACACAAGTCTGGGAAACCTTCAAAACAGCAAATAAAATTTTTATTTTGCCCTACACATGTGCCCACTGTATATTTAAGGTGCCATGAGTTAGGAAATGTAGAGGGGAAGGAGGGGAGCCCCAAAAAAATTTTCGATCTTTTTCAGCCTATCACCCATAAAAAAAGAAAAAACGCCAGCATTTTTTGGGACTTAAAATTTTTTTTAACTTTTTTTGAAGCAATCCCTATCTACTGTAAAGGTAGCGTTCAGAATAATTCGCGTGTCAGTGAATTTGCGTAGTTATGTCCGTTGTGCAAATTTGCCAGGCGTAAGGGTGCGAAGTAACACTAGTGTCCGTTCCCCGCACCTAAGCTTCTATATGTGTGCACCTATAATCCGAGTGTCCATAAAGAAGCAGCCACTCAGCCAACACATGCTCTGTATCTTTTTCCAACCACATAACAGAAATGTAAATGAACTCTGAATATTGCATTTAAATGTCAACACAGTCCCTTGTAGAGTTTCGGCTCTGGCAGGACTCATTACTAGGGATGTAGCGAACTGTTCGCCGGCGAACTTGTTCACGCGAACTTTGACCGTTCGCCGAATGTTCGCGAACATCGCGCGACGTTCGCCAATTTGGGTTCGCGTTCCATTCGTTCGACCAGGATTCGAATTCCTTCGACCGCTAAAAATCGAACGATTTCCATTCGTTCGAACGATTGTAAGCATTCGATCGAATGAAAAGCATTCGATCTAATGGTTTCGATCGTTCGATTCGAATGAAAATCCTTCGATCGAATGATTAAAATCCTTCGATCGTTCGAATCGAACGATTTTAGCGGGTGTTCGAAGTTCGCGAACTGTCCGCGAACGTTCGCATTTTTTGCCGGTGTTCGCGAACATCAAATCGGCAGTTCGCTACATCCCTACTCATTACCGCTCAGTGACAAAATACAGCGGAGAGGAAACATTCAGTCATGTGCAACAGTGTTATTTACTGCAGACAGTGGGAAATGCATCAACGCTACTCGAAAAATAATTGCTTCTCTTTTCATTTAATAGATAGATGAATTGTATGAAAAGGTGAAGCCCAGGAGATAATAAAGAGTTGCTTACAAATGGCTCACACATTTTCTCCGGATGATTTGTTGGCCATGGAAGACAGGCAGGCTGGATGCAGTGTAGGCTTTTAGGGTTTGTGCCTAAGGCAAACGGGGAAGGATTCTACTGAAGAAACAGAAGTGCTTTAGTATGAGATCCTACATTTTGATTGTATGTGTGTGAGAATTAGGGGAGATGTGGCCGATGAGAAAAAGAGAAAGAAACAGGAGAGGAAAAACAAGATCAGAATTTCCATTTCTGAAGCTGTAAAGCGCTAAGGGAAAGTAAATGAAGAATGATAGAGTCCATTTCTCCGCTGAACTTTCTCGCAATCCAATGGGAAGAAAATATATCAACTTGTAAATTACATAAACCAGATTCCCCGTATAATTTTCTTGTCTTGTGTATAAGGCCCACTGGGGTATTTAGCAAATTGTTCCTCTGGATATGAATTTAAATTTTCTCTTCAACATTCCCTGATTTATCTCTAAATTAATGGCCGGTTTTGGCGGTTAAAGAGAAGGACCCCGGTTTCAAAGTGGCATGTTGGAGAAACAAAAGCGTTGTTCACATTACGGACTGCATTTGGAGTAAGAGAAACATATTATAGTTAAATATTGGGAATTCTTTCCATAACAGCTGGATTCCCTGTTGGATTGAGGAGATATACAACTTATTCCATTGCTTGGGTCCTATTACCGTAATTATAGGCCTCAACTTCGTCCATTGCTGGGGTCCTGCTTCTATAACGCTGGCCTTAAGCTTCCTCCTTTGCATAGGTCTCATTTCTGTAACTGTGGCCCCATGTAAATTGTACGTCTCTATTGTAACACAATTATTCACCCTTTTGGTAGTTATACTTTCCCCAGGTTACCTACAGCAGAACATGGGCTACATTGAAACCAGTGATGCACATATTGGAGAAAGGTGTATAGAACAACTTGTAGTGCACTTATCTGAAATAAAATAATTATTGGCTTCCAGATGTTGATAATTAAGAACTTATATTTAACAAGAGGAAGAATAACACCATAAGATCAATGGCACATTAAATAGTATGAATAAGTACCACAGTACTCAATACTCTCATTATTCACTGCCACTTTTAGTTCTCAGAGCATTTACCTGAGCAGACATTTAAATAGTAACCCTTCACTAAGCCCTTGCCCTGGATGTGTCTAAAAGTTTTATAAAACCTTTATTTGCAATATATGTATATTATTTCCTTATGAAAACCCAAGACGTCAAGGATTGCATCATCAATCAAGTTCAATAGCCAGACATCCACTATAAAAGCAGTATCGTTCCCTTCAGCCACGCCAATATAACAGACTTTTACAATGAAATGAAATAACCAGACATAATGATTTCATAGAAAATTGCCTTGCTAAAGACTTTTCCTAAGAAATAAAGATGCATAAGTAAAGTGATTATTTCTTGGAAAATACCCGCGAAAAACAAAACAAGCCAATTTTAAAAATTGCTTGCAATTTCAGCAAAACGTTTGTGGGCAAACACAAAAATGCTCTTTAGGCCCAAGCAAGGCAATGGCTAGTTATGTTATGGAAGAAAACGACAGAAATGATTTATATGAAAGAAAGTCTCCCTCCATTAAATGGATCTGACTCATGTTATAGGCAGGGAGCCAGTTATTCTCCTGGGAGGCTTTGATGTCTCCCAATTGACCGGCCATAGAAGTACTGCAAATAAATTATGAGTGGGTTTTCTATTGTCCCCGTAAATGCTAATAATGTTGTAAATCATGATAAATAGATTTTTGATTTTACTGTGATCATGTTGTGTTCTTGATTCTATAAGTAGACATGTTGAAATTCTGAGTGCATTTTGACCATATTTATATTCAATGCCACCCATTGTTGAAGTCAGCAGGAAAACAACAAAACCTTTTGGAATATGCTATTTACTTCAGTGAATGTGACAGAGGCAATGTATTAGACCAGGGGTCACAAACCTTTTTTACCTTGAGCCATATTCAAATGCCAAAAGAGGGAGCAACAAGCTTCCCTAGGGGTGCCAAACAAGGGATGTGATTGGCTATTTGGTTGCCTCGTTGTGGACTGGAATCCTAGGATTTTGGCAGTACACCTGGTTTTTATACAACCAAAACTTGCCTCCAAGTCTGGAATTAAAAAAAAAAAGCACCTGCTTTGAGGCCACTAGGAACAACATCCAAGGGGTTGGTGAGTAACGTGTAACACATTTACATGTGACAGTGATTTGCCCATCGCTACGTGCTACAAATAAGGTATATTTTCCATGCGAGTCTAGTTAGCCAATGAGAATGGGAATGTTAGTGCTCTCAGGTTCCCCTTTGTGCGTTCAGTGGAGAATATATAACTCCCAACATATGAAAAGATTAAAGGGTCACACTCCAATGATTTGTTTAATGTGCCCAGAAGCACTTTAACAACGGACATTCATTTCATTAATTGAAACTAAAGCATCAGATAACTGTGTATAGAGCCAGAGCTGGAGATTACAGTATAGACAAGCAACGGCATGCACATCACTGCTCAGGTGGAAACATATCTCTTTTAGCCCCAGGACACAATTTTAAATGCATCCCCCCCTCAATCTTGATTAAACCCAACAGGATGATCTGACCTATCAGTTCCATGTGTACTAAACAATGTAATCTGTCACATATGCTCAACTGTGTATAGTAATCATGTTGTAGGAGTTGTATATCACAAGAAATAAATGCTGTTCAGAAGAGGGTAGCCAAGGTTGCATCAAGGAGCTGCAGAACTAACCATTACCTTGGGCCCCGGGTAGTGGTATGTCTTCTACAGAAGTTTGATTGGATTACCGGTGTCCAACTGTTGTTATAGACTTGAGGATAAGTGTACGGCATATGTTAAGTTCCCTATGCTCGAAGACTGTTACATTCAGAGTCGGACTGGGGTTTTTGGGACCCACCGTGCAGGCCTGGATTTATGGCGAGGCCACAAAGGCCCGGGCCTAGGGCGGCAAAACTTTAGGGGTGGCATGCCGCCCACCTGCTTCCCTAACGAGCACTGGGGACTCAAAGTTCCTCAGAGTTCGGATGCTTGAGAGTACGCTTGCCCATGCAGGGAGGGTCTGGGCGGTGCTGGTGCTAGGACCTTTCGGTGGGCGGCACTAAGACCAGTGGCGGCAGCGGGCTGGCACATAAGAAGTTGGCACTGCGGCCTTGGGGCGCCGCCTCCCAAAATCCGGCCCTGCCACCGACCCTGCCGCCTCAAAGGACCTCACACCCCCCTCTGGAGTGAGAGTTTCTCCAGGCAAGATACCCAAAGCCCACAGTGTGTACTTTTTACTTTTAGTTGCAATCGGTAAAGGGTCAGGGGAGGACCAGCTAGGGGCATTATTTAGGGTAGTCCCCCTGGCAAACATTTCTTTCTAGGCTTCCTCTGCACATAATCACTGGTGACCCACAATTCCTCTCCACATAATCACGGGCAACCTAGGATCCCCCACACCCCACATACTTGCGGGTGACTATCGATCCCCCGATGTACATAACAGGAAAACAGACCTCTGCCTACCTTGGTACTTATGCCACTGACACCAGCAATTCCTGGAGGGGAGTGAGTCGGGACCTGGTTACATTGGATTTTATTACTTTACATCCAATGGGATTTTTAATATAAGTCTACTGATCAGGGGTATAACTTCCGGAGCCCCTGCAAAAATGGGTTCTGGTTTCTCGGTAGTTACACCTCTGATACAGATACTTTTTTAGACCCCAAACTTTTCCCAGTAAGAAATAATTTTCATCACCAGCAGATATTTCAGTATATTTCATTCTATTGTTATATACAGTGCTCAGCAGGTGTAGCCCAACAGCAGCCGGTGAGTTACAGGTTGGTGCATTTATATCATTTCTCCTATTAGGTGGGGCCTCAGTTTCCTGCAATTGCCAAGGGCCCTCTGCTCCTTAACCCCAACTGCCAGACTGATGGGATAGTGGCTAATAGCATTTAAAGAGATTCCGTTTCTGGCGGGGAAGGACAAGGGATAGGAGACTGAGCGCACTCAGTGAAGCAGAAGCAACAAGTTAATCTTCTAATCTAATTAACAGTGATTGCTCCTAAATGAATCCAGATTATTCTGGGTGAACAGACTTTAGCGCTAATGTTTGTTGATGTGGGGGTCTATGTCTCTCCGCTAGTTTTATCTTCATCATCTTTCAGGGGCTTCCAGAAACTCTTGAATTCTCTGCGAGTACAATATGTTGCCGAGAGGAATCATCCCACTCACGCTGGCTTAGCAATTGGGCTCGGCACAATAGAGGGATGGTAGCAATTAATCCCAGCGATATTTCCCATACGAGTTGTCGTGGTGTTTGGAATTTATTTTTGCAGCTATTATTGTTCTGTGCATTGAATAAAGTTTCCAGTGGAAAATACTGTACACCGGGGGTCACCCGCTGAGACTGTAATGACCCCCCCCAGCAACAGAGCGGCTACAATAAAATAATTTTGGCACAGTCAGCTGCAGGCACAGTTAGTAATCGCTTGACTCATTCTATTATCTAAAGGGAAACTCCGCCCCCAAAAAACGGCTTTTCGCATAATGATAGAAAATGGAATTCTAAGCGACTTTCCAAACATGAAAAAAAAAAATGCCACCACTTCATTCTGATGATAATTGTGCTGGTTTCTGAACTGCCATGTCCAAATATATAATTTTAAAGGAGAACTAACTAAAGAAGTAGCTAGAAATGTTGTACGTTATGTTTTGTGCTTCTGTACCAGCCCAAGGCAACCACAGCCCTTTAGCAGTAAAGATCTGTGTCTCCAAAGATGCCCCAGTAGCTCCCCATCTTCTTTTCTGCTGATTCACTGCACATGCTCTGTGCTGCTGTCACTTACTGAGCTTAGGGACCCACTCACAATATACAGTACACATAGAATAGGAATGTCACAATATAAGGCTGATTAGTAATTAATACACATAATTACTACATGGCAGCACAGAAACCAGTGCAATTAGCATCAGAATTGAATAATCAGCAAACCTGTAGCATCAGCTTATATTACAGCCAAGGAAGCTCATTTTCTGCTGGATAATTAGTGACGAGCCCTAAGCTTAGCTTCTCAACAGCCAATCAGAGCCCACTGAGCATGTGAGTGTCACAGACACTTTCCAAGATGGTGACCCCCTGTGACAAGTTTGAAGTCCTGGATCATTGCTGCTATTGACAAGCTCAAACTTTAGCCTCGTGCAATAAGTTCACTCTATAAAATATGCCATTTTTAGCCATATTCAAGTTTAGGGTTTAGTTCTCCTTTAAGCTATCTGTACATAACTGGTATCAGATTAGTCCCAGGTTGTCAGGTAGGATCCCAGTGGGAGACTCAACAAAAGAGTGAACACAAGTGATAGGAATTGGGGTTAATAAACCAGTGTCCCCCTTTAGTTAATTATAAACTCTACATTTGCTCTATTACTTAAAGAATGGATCCATTATCCATGCAATTGGCTCAATCTATAACCCAAAGTAAAACCCACAAGAATCATTAATAACCAGTGAATAATATACAATATAATTTAACCCCTCACCCAGGACATGTGATATAGACCAGATTAAGCAAAGGTGGCAAGATAGCCTGGGTTAAGAGTTGGGGTTCTTGGATGCGGGGGGAATGAGGCTACCGACAGAAAGCTTTAGTTGAAGAATCCTTTGCGAAAGATTCGGCCGAATACCGATCTGATCCGAATGATGGCGATTTGCATATGCAAATTAGGTTGGGAATGGGAAAACATTTTCTACTTCCTTGTGACAAAAAGTCCTGATATTTCCCTCCCCACCCCTAATTTGCATATGTAAATTAGGATTCGGTTCGGCCGAGCAGAAGGATTTGGCAGAATTTCAAATCCTGCTGAAAAAGGCCCGAATCCTGAACCGAATCCTGGATTTGATGCATCCCTAATATACAATATACAGTAGCAGTTGATGTCAGAGTATGACTGGGGGGTCTGGGGCCCACTGGCGCTGCCACTTCAGGGGCCCACATACCCCATGTGCCGCCACCCCAGCTGCAACCCCACTTACCTTTCTCTTCTAGCAGTCTTTACCAGGAGGTCAGGGGGCAGCGATGCACAAAGATTTGGACTGGGAGCGGGTCTGGCTTTGCAGGGCCCATATCGGCCAGGCCCACTGTTTTTTTCCCAGTGTCCCACCAGCCCAGTCTGACCCTGGTTGGTGTTTTGTTTGTGGAGGTTAAGCCTCCCTAAATCTTCACTACTGTCTGGCTATGTTGGGGTACAGGGAAGGATCTGGGGGCCACATAGTAGGAAAGAAGAATCTAACAAGTGCCCCATGAAATGCCAGTTTGATATCCTTGCTCTACTGTGCAGCAGCAGCTGAAGGGAATATGGGATATAAAGTGACCAAGTGATAGCACTGCACCTGCACAAGAGCTCACCCCCGCCAGTACAGACCCCAAAACGCCCCTTTCTCTATATTGTGTGTCGGAGAGGAGAGCATGTGCATTACACGTGGTGACTGGGCGAGTTCCAGTTGTGCATCAAATTGAATGTTTTGTGCTTGGCTTGGGCTGAAGCGCTGCTCACTAGTGCAGAAATGATGGCGATTTCAGCTGAGCACTGCCTGGTTAATTGCATTCTACTTATCCTACCATTTCCCTCTCCACTAAAGGGGGACAGCGTGGATTTTCTCTAAGGGGGACAGAAAAGTACATCATTTCCAGTAGACGCCTTGCCAAAATTTGTATCTGTCATCTGCGACTAGTTCATCCAGGGCCAGTGAGAGAGATACACAAGATTCCTCTTCTAAATTGTCATGCCTTCCTCACAGCTATAAGAACCCAGTGTCTTCCATTCATTCTCCAGTATCACTCATGTATTATAAGGGATAATGTACCCCCTATTGTAAATGATAAGGATATTAGAAGTCACTCAGGGGTTGTTCTGTGACCATATAAAGACACAAGGTTACAGGCTGAGTTATACAGTGAACTCTGAGTATCACTCATGTATTATAAGGGATAATGGACCCCCTACTGTAAATGATAAGGATATTAGAAGTCACTGAGGGGTTGTTCTGTGACCATATAAATGCACAAGGCTGCAGGCTGAGTTATTCAGGGAACTCTGAGTATCACTCATGTATTATAAGGGATAATGTACCCCCTACTGTAAATGATAAGGATATTAGAAGTCACTGAGGGGTTGTTCTGTGACCATATAAAGGCACAAGGCTGCAGGCTGAGTTATACAGGGAACTCTGGGTATCACTCATGTATTATAAGGGATAATGTACCCCCTACTGTAAATGATAAGGATATTAGAAGTCACTGAGGGGTTGTTCTGTGAACATATAAAGGTCCCAGGCTGAAGGCTGACTGTTTTTAATGTAACTCCAAGGCAACTTCTTACAGTTTATCCTCATCATTTAAATATGCGAGTCCATTCATTCTTCTAATACAAAGGAACTCACTAAGCTCCGCTTGTAACTAATAACAGCGAAGAATATATTGGGTATTTATGTTTTTTGGGGTAACATCACTCATTTCATGAATAGGGCAGACTTAAAGTAAATAGTAATGCCCCTCCAATCAGAACAAGTTTCCAGAGAGATTTGCCAAACATTAAGCTCATTCTTCCCCACAGAAGGCAAATAGTGATGGGCGAATTTGTGCAGTTTCGCTTCGCCGAAAAATTCGCGAATTTCGCGCGAAATTCGCGAAACGGCGAAAAATTCGCGAAACTGCGCCGGCGTCTCGTTTTTGACGCTGGCGCCCGTTTTTGACGCCGGCGCCCGTTTTTTCGATGCCGGCGTCCGTTTTTGGCGCCGCCGCCCGTTTTTGGCGCCGGCGTCCGTTTTTTCGAAAAAAATTTTGACGCCGGCGAATTTTTTCTGCGAATTTTCACGGCCGTTTCGCGAATTTATTCGCCGACGGCGAATCGCGCAAATTCGCCGCGAATTCGCGCCTGGCGAATAAATTCGCCCATCACTAAAGGCAAACTATACCTGGCCTTGAAACAAATGGATAGGGTACAGGCCATAGAAGTCTCTCGGAGGACTCCTTCTTGCATGTGGAGGTGCTGAAAAACACTTTACAACTTATTAGGGACTTATTTACAGTGGGACAGGGTTGTTTCCTTAGGTGCAGGTCCAATGAAAGGCAAAGGCAGGCAGCACTGCTGGGGCAGTACATTGACTTCCCCTAGGATGCCCCCTAGTTTGCATGTGATACACATACATGTTATATTTGCTGTACCGGATTTCTTCTGAGGGTGCCCAGAGGCTGTTCTCCTCCATCACCCCCATCCTGCCCCCCATGCATGCGCATCCTTTGTTCCTGCATCTGGAGCACAGCAGGACAGGCCATACATATATTTAAATAACGGGCAAAATTGCCTGTACAACTAGTCACTAGTGCTCCTGATGTAGGCAAGGTGTAGGTGTCTTCCTTTAATTTCTGCAGCCCTAAGCCCGGGCCTTTGTGCCCTTGCCTGCTTATTTGTAATACTCTGGCCTGCGCTATGAGCCTACTCCAAATCCCACAGGTACAACTGCTCCATGGATGGGCCCTGAGGGTTACAACTTTACAAAGGTTCAAAGCACAACCAGCACTGAAATCTTTTAGGCACAATTGCTCCATAGATGGGCCCTAAGGGGTGTCATTTTGCAATGTACAAATGCAGCCTCCACCAAAATCCCATGGCATGAATGGGCCCTAAAGGGAACATATTTTGCTAAGCTTAGGCTTCTAGCAATTACAAAATTAAATGAGGCCTATCAAGTATTTATTTAAAGGAGAAGGAAAGGCTAAAACTAAGAAAGCTTGATCAGAACATTCTATATGTAGGAATATGCTACTATATAAATACAGTGTCAGGCTGGGACACCAGGGGCCCACCAAAAAACCCTAGACCAGGGGCCCACCCTCAGTAATATTTTTTTCCTCTCCTCACTCAACCTCTATTCTCCTAATCTCTTTTCTTTACATACTATAATCTATTATTTCACCTATTTAGCCACTTTGTTCTCATAGAAATAGGGAATGGCCATGAAACAGGCCAAAAGTTTAGCAGCATGAGGGGTCACTGACACCTGGGCCCACCAGGACTTTTCCTGGCATCCATGTGGGCCAGTCCGACACTGTATAAATACATCAGTAAACCCTCAAAGTAATGCTGCTCTGAGTCCCCTGTCAAAAGAAACCACATTTCTTTCCTTCAATTGTGTACTCATGGGCACCTGTATCAGACTTACTGTTTTCAGCTTAAACCTCCAGGGCTAGGGCTTGAGCATGCTCAGTTTGCGCCTCTCTCCCTCCTCCCCTCCCTGCTGTAATCTGAGCCCATAGCTATGATTGAGGAGGGAGAGACTCAGGCAGGAAGTGATGTCTCACCAAGCTAATATGGCAGCTGCTATCCTAAACAAAGATAGCTTCTAGAGCTTTATACTCAGGTATGGTAAAGTATTCTACAGAATAAATATAGTCTTATAGCTTGCACTATTGCTGCTTATCTGTTGGCAATAAACTGCCTCTGTAGCTCTCCTTCTCCTTTAAAGAATTAGGCATTGCTTGTTATACAAGATTATTTTGATCATTAGCAGCAAACCGATTCACTGCGGATTGAAGAGGGGAGTTTCCCCCCACTACTTACTCCCTTCTCCTTCCTCCCTTCTCCCCTCGCTGTTGTAATCTGAGCCTAGAGCTATGAGAGATTAAGGCCGGAAGTGATGTCACACCAAGCTAATATGGCAGCTGCTATCCTAAACAAACAGAGAGATTTTCTAGAGCTGTTTACTCAGGTACGGTAAAGCATTCTGCAATATAGTCTTATAACTATTGCAGTATTCACTATGCACTATTATGGTTAATCTAATGGCAATAAACTGCCTCGGTAGCTTTCCTTCTCCTTTAAGCATGGAGGAGGAGCATATATGGCTCATGGGCACTTGTTTTAGGAAAATACAAAGTATTTATTGTTTGCACAGTGCTCAAATCCTAATTTTTCCTCCTAAACAAAAGGTGACCAACCGCCCCCCCCAACATTCCGCCAGGATGAAAGGACGAAGTGACAGCAAGTGACCCAGATTTCCAAACCGCATAAATCAGGAAAAAGAAATGATATTCACTCCCCACGGCGGAATCAAATATACACATCAGATATAATTTGGGGAAAGAGGATTCATCAGTGTTAATCACCTGCTCGGTAAGCTCCTCTTTACCCTCTTTGTCGATGTAGGTACTTACACTGCCCACTCTGTGTGGGGTTTTTCTAAAGGAAAGAGTGACCTATATTTGCTGTAATGTCTGATAGCCGCTGTACAGAGACTGCAGTGATTAATGGAAGGTTTGGCCAAGGAGAATGGATGTCTCCGAGTCACTGTCAGCTTTTCTATCGGCAGCCGCAACCCCGAGGTGAGCAAGGGATCAGGAGAAACCCAGGAGACTTCACCTTGGACTGGGTAGAAGCTGAGCGAGAAGAACTCCCTACTGAAGTTCCCTCTTTCATTGCGGCTCCAGCGAGTGCCATGTTGTGGGTCTGGGCATCTCCGGGACGTTTCTGACAGTGTCCCTGTTTCTGGCCCTATTAGCAATTCTGGGTCCTGTAAGGACCCATTGTGTATTCCCACCCCTAGTGCCAGCACAGCACCTGATGGGTTAACACAGCTAAAACATCCCTGTAGGCTCACAGAATAAGACGTAGGGATCCTCCACATACACGAGCCTCAGCCTATTTCTCTATATAAAGTCCATGTATCAGTGAATTTCCACTGTAATTCGCAGGCAGATGGCCATGGCTATATAATACTCAGATCTCTCTTGCTTATAATCAGATATGATAAATTTAAATTTAGTACGTGGGTGGATTCTTTTCTCCTTCTCCCTCCTAAGACTTCAGTATCATCACACTTGCACCATTGTCACAATAGTGGTTTTATAGAGAATTTTAGGTACAGAAAAATGTGTTTATTTCAGAAGATTATACAGATAAATGTAACAGAAGAAAGGGCTCATTTGCACCTGCAAGTTCAGCGGCAGTCCCTGCAATTTCACAACATTCAGCACATAAAATTGCCTCTGGGAGGGGAGTGTGACTGTGGGATAACAGGTATAGTAGGGAGAGATGGTGTCTATAGTAACAGTGGATAATAGTCTCTGGGAAGGGAGTGTGACTGTGGTATAGCAGGTATAGTAGGGAGAGATGGTGTCTATAGTAACAGTGGATAATAGTCTCTGGGAAGGGAGTGTGACTGTGGGATAGCAGGTATAGTAGGGAGAGATGGTGCCTATAGTAACAGTGGGATAATAGTCTCTGGGAAGGGAGTGTGACTGTGGGATAGCAGGTATAGTAGGGAGAGATGGTGCCTATAGTAACAATGGGATAATAGTCTCTGGGAAGGGAGTGTGACTGTGGGATAGCAGGTATAGTAGGGAGAGATGGTGTCTATAGTAACAGTGGATAATAGTCTCTGGGAAGGGAGTGTGACTGTGGGATAGCAGGTATAGTAGGGAGAGATGGTGCCTATAGTAACAGTGGATAATAGTCTCTGGGAAGGGAGTGTGACTGTGGGATAACAGGTATAGTAGGGAGAGATGGTGCCTATAGTAACAGTGGGATAATAGTCTCTGGGAAGGGAGTGTGACTGTGGGATAACAGGTATAGTAGGGAGAGATGGTGCCTATAGTAACAGTGGATAATAGTCTCTGGGAAGGGAGCGTGACTGTGGGATAGCAGGTATAGTAGGGAGAGATGGTGTCTATAGTAACAGTGGATAATAGTCTCTGGGAAGGGAGTGTGACTGTGGGATAGCAGGTATAGTAGGGAGAGATGGTGCCTATAGTAACAGTGGATAATAGTCTCTGGGAAGGGAGTGTGACTGTGGGATAACAGGTATAGTAGGGAGAGATGGTGCCTATAGTAACAGTGGATAATAGTCTCTGGGAAGGGAGTGTGACTGTGGGATAGCAGGTATAGTAGGGAGAGATGGTGCCTATAGTAACAGTGGATAATAGTCTCTGGGAAGGGAGTGTGACTGTGGGATAACAGGTATAGTAGGGAGAGATTGTGCCTATAGTAACAGTGGATAATAGTCTCTGGGAAGGGAGTGTGACTGTGGGATAGCAGGTATAGTAGGGAGAGATGGTGCCTATAGTAACAGTGGATAATAGTCTCTGGGAAGGGAGTGTGACTGTGGGATAGCAGGTATAGTAGTGAGAGATGTGTCTATACTAACAGTGGTATAATAGTCTCTGGGAAGGGAGTGTGACTGTGGGATAGCAGGTATAGTAGGGAGAGATGGTGCCTATAGTAACAGTGGATAATAGTCTCTGGGAAGGGAGTGTGACTGTGGGATAGCAGGTATAGTAGGGAGAGATGGTGTCTATAGTAACAGTGGATAATAGTCTCTGGGAAGGGAGTGTGACTGTGGGATAGCAGGTATAGTAGGGAGAGATTGTGCCTATAGTAACAGTGGATAATAGTCTCTGGGAAGGGAGTGTGACTGTG
This sequence comes from Xenopus petersii, assembly GCA_038501925.1. Classification (NCBI taxonomy): domain Eukaryota; kingdom Metazoa; phylum Chordata; class Amphibia; order Anura; family Pipidae; genus Xenopus; species Xenopus petersii. Next base: position 12,104,525 of record CM076672.1, read on the forward strand.
GGATAGCAGGTATAGTAGGGAGAGATGGTGCCTATAGTAACAGTGGATAATAGTCTCTGGGAAGGGAGTGTGACTGTGGGATAGCAGGTATAGTAGTGAGAGATGTGTCTATACTAACAGTGGTATAATAGTCTCTGGGAAGGGAGTGTGACTGTGGGATAGCAGGTATAGTAGGGAGAGATGGTGCCTATAGTAACAGTGGATAATAGTCTCTGGGAAGGGAGTGTGACTGTGGGATAGCAGGTATAGTAGGGAGAGATGGTGTTTATAGTAACAGTGGATAATAGTCTCTGGGAAGGGAGTGTGACTGTGGGATAGCAGGTATAGTAGGGAGAGATGGTGTCTATAGTAACAGTGGATAATAGTCTCTGGGAAGGGAGTGTGACTGTGGGATAGCAGGTATAGTAGGGAGAGATGGTGTCTATAGTAACAGTGGGATAATAGTCTCTGGGAAGGGACTGTTGCTGAGGGATAGCATGTAGTTCAATAGCGTAGACACAGCAGTAAGAAGTAACTGAATTATAGAATGTGTTTAGACTGCACAAAATGGCCTTGCAGCTGATTTGTAGAGGACAGAATGAGAGAAGGGATTCAGTGATGCATATACAGTAATATAATATAATATAATAGACATGCGGCTGTCTTGGAGATAAAAAGGAGGTCAGATAAGTCAGTAGGGAGGGGGATAAGTATTGTATTGTGTGAATCATATGTTGCACTCACAGGTTTATCAGCCCTCAAAGACCACGAAAAAACAGAGATATCTTTTAGTTACACAGCACACACTGGGTTGTATTCATGTTTGGGAAACTATATTTTATGAAATAAATGATGACATTATTATTAGGAAAACTTTCCATGTTAAAGCGAGTGGGTAAGAGCTACAGGTTATTTTCTTGCTGTGAATCAGTTCTGCAGGGATCCAATTAAATGATGGATTTTTATATTTTTTCCAAGCTGAATAACCTCAATTCTACTGCCCAATACAATAAGTAAGTCATAGATGGACCTTCACGAGAACAGAATATGCTTTTAACGACCTAAATTGACCATGAACTGCCAGTGATAGGCTTTAGGTTCTTATGTTTGGGCATGAGCACTATTTCTGTGGCACACATGAGACTGATTTGCCTTGGGAGGAACCAGGAACTTCATACAGAACTGATTGGTTTGAGTATTTAGATCAGACATGCTAGTAAGATTGCAGTAGAATAGACAATGAGCATATTTACTCCAGACCTGCTAATAAGATCACTGCAAGAAATGGGCATTAAACAAATGAACCCCAGACAAAACAGTAAGATAACTTCAGAAAATGAATACATTGAAAGCATTACCTGGAAGAATGCCACAAGCTTTTCTTCTTTCTTGGTGCTCTCGTGATGCTTTGCTGACTCCTGCATAGCTGAAACTCCCGCATGATGATTAAAGATAAGGCCATATGTTTCACAGTGGGATGCACATCCATCTTTAAATATTTTCATCTGTAAGAAAGAAAGAGTTTTCAGGCTGCAAATAGGCAGTCAGTGCAACTCAACAGAGCCAGAAGAGCGGTAAGAGGGCTGTCAGCTTTCTAGTAGGATAGTTAATAAGTGGGGGTCAGTCATTCATCCCCATGACATCACATAAGTAAGCGTGACCATGCTCTTTGATGTCACCAATGGACCTGACCATTTTATTTGACCTCACATAATTGCCACGGTCATATTCATGACATTAAAGAACGGTCTTGGATACTTCTTATATTGCCAGACATGTACAGACAAACAGCCAATGAATAAATAAATAAATGATAGGTATGGTATTTACTTTTATCATTGAGCTGTACCCAAATCTTATCCCTTTTACCTGCTGTTTGTTCTCAGAGCAGATAACATTTTACAGTCACTTTCTACAGTCATTTTTAGATGCCACATTTCCCCCATAATAAAAGTTCTATTCGGCACATGAGTCATCTCGTTTCGGCCAATCACGGGGTGTTAGAGGAACAAAGCAGGCAGACATCTGAGATACGTGTGAGTGCACTATACCGAGTACAATCAGTACATGGCATTTGTAGAAAGAAGGCCCTGCTGTGATACAAAACAATAGTTATTTTAGGATTATTAATGGCCTAGTCCTACAGAAGCTTTTAACAGCCTCCCTCAATGTTCTTTTTTGTTACATTAGTGCCAGTGCTGCTGAGAGGGACTCATAACAAGGACCAGAATGGAAGGGGATATATTTCACTCCCCATGGATAATATAGCAGTGCCATTAGATTCCTGTTTGAGATAAGTAGGGGAGAAATTAACCCAAGACAGGCCTCTTCCTACTGAGGAACATATTGCAGAATTATTGGGTATATATATATATTATAATTAACATTACAAGATAAGATATAGCGCCAATGAGTGAATCATCTGTGAGATGCACTATTAAAGGGCAACTATTGGAAAATGACAATTTAATATAAGCTTTAGAATACTGAAATAAGAAGTTTTCTAAAAATAGTAAATTAAAAATGTTATAGTGTTTCTAAAATAATCAAGTTTATCTTCACTATCCCACTCTGAGTATTTGTTTCTCTTCGTTCTGTCTTCATGCAGCAGTTGGGTGTCAGATATTCATTGACAGTTAGATCCAATATATCTTATAGGGGGGCTCCTTTTGCCTAGAAGATGTATTAGAGCTCACTCTATTAAACTCACCAGACATCATGTCTCTCTACATGCAGAATTTGTGCAAAAGGCAGTTATTTTATTAGATTTTGTTTGTACTGGAATCCGTTATTTGAGTGAGCTCTAATACATCTGAACCCCCCTATAAGATATATTGGATCTAACTGTCAATGAATATCTGACACCCAACTGCTGCATGAAGACAGAATGAAGAGAAACAGATGCTGAGAGAGGGATAATGAACATGAACTTGATTATGTCAGAAGTGATGCAGAATGTTTAATTCGTTCTATTTAGAACGTTTCTTATTTCAGTATGATGAAGATTCTATTAAATTATCATTTTCACAATAGTTCCCCTTTAAAGTTTAGGTGGGAGCTGTCCATGGTACTGAAATAGGAACCATACATGCCCTAACACAGGAGCTAGCCCTGGTGCTGAAACAGTAACTCAAGAAGCTATTAAATGCCTGTACACTTCTATGTATGTATGTATGTATAATACATAAAAGCCATGAATATCCTGTAAATTACATCCTTATAAACGGTGAGTTCTGATGTCATTTCTGTCATATGACTCACTGAAACTTGTGTATTATAATAAATAAAGTATCCCCCAGTTGCAAAATATGAGGATATTAGAAGTTACCTCGGAGCAGGGGTGCGCCGCCAATGAGGCGAGCTGAGCCGCTCGCCTCAGGCGGCAGCGCCTGAAAGGATTCCAGGGGCGGCAAAAAGCTGCTCCTGCACCTTTAAGAGCCGAATTTCCGGTTTTTGAACCGGAAATTCGGCTGTACTATTGCGAGAGGGCGCAATTGCGCTCTCCGCAATAGTGTTTCTGCCTCCCCTCCCGACACGTAAGTTGGTGAGGGGGGGCGGCATTGCAGGAGCCGCCTCAGGCGGCTCCTTAGTCAGAATCGGCGCTGCCTCGGAGTTCCATGACCTTCGGCCTCGTGTTTTTATATGGTCATGAAACTCCTCAGTAACTTATAATATCCTTATATTTTACAAGAGGGGGTACTTTATTCACTATATATTAGTATTTATATAGCTCTATGCAGCAGTTTACAGCAGAGCAATGAATTAATATAACAAACAGGGGGCATTACAATTATAGATATAAAAAAATACAACGTACAGTTGCCTTAAAGATTAAGAGCTTAGTGTCCTAGAGACAGAGGAGGAGGTCCCTGTCCCATAGAGCTTACAATCTAAGTGGGTAGGGAACCCAAATAAACTGAGGGAGGATTCTCTCTGAAGGAATTCAGGGATGGTATTCAAAATGTATGGAGCAGCAGGTAGAAAGGGTTAAGTTGGAAAACCGCAATAGTAGTAGGGGGTGTGAGCAAGTGGTTGCTCTGAGAAGAGCGGAGGAGTTGGCCAGGAACTTATAGAGGCACAGAGAATTAAGGGCTTTGAAGGTTAGGAGGAGGAGTTTTTCTGAGTTATTCTTTGCTTTATGGAAGCCATGATAATAACTTCAGCAGTGGAGGGACCTGTACACTCTTGGATGAGAGGAGGAGAATTCTGACAGCAGTATTTAATACAGACTGTAGTGGGGAGAGATGGGAGTTGGGGAGTAGAAGTTTACAGTAGCATAGGTGGGATAGGATGAGAGCATGCATGCCCTTAGCTGTTGCAGGTAAAAGAAACAGATTTGGGTAATATTGTGTACGAAAAAAACGGTGTTAATAAGGTCAGAGAAGGAGAAGTCAAAGATTATCCCCAGACAATTTGCCAAGGTGACAGGGTTAATAATCATCAATACTGATAGTAAATGGGGAGTAGGACCAGATTTAGGTGGAAAGATGATTCATTTATTTTTTGTTAGATTCAGTTTGAGATGGCGTTGGTTCATCCAGGTGGAGATTGCTGGGAGGCATTTAGAAATCTTAATGAAGGGGCTGAACAATATATTTGGGTATAATCAGCATACAGATGACATTTACAGCCAAATGAGACCTACCAAAGACAGTGAATAACAGGGAGAATAACAACAGACCAAGGACAGAGTCTTGCAGCACCACTACATTTAGTGGGACTAGAGATGAGGTTCTAATGATTGCTTAGAAAGGTTAGAAGAAAACAAGGATACAGCCTGAGTAACCAAGTAAATACAGAATTTAGATCAGGAGAGGACAGTCATCTGAGGATAAATCAAGGATTAGCATAGTAATCTGGAAAGTGGGAATCCAGAGCAACTGCCATGTCTGCCCAAGCCTCAAATATCCGTATAGCCTCCTAATAGTCACATACGTGTATTTGATTAATGTAGAACAGACCCTTCTGCTCAGAGAAAGGATGTAGTGAGCAGCAGTGATTAACATTGATTTTATGTTGTCAAACAGAAGCGCCCAGTATACTGCCCATTCCCAGATGATTGGCATCATTACAAAGAGTTGTTTCCATTAGGATTAACTTCATATTTTAAAGTGCATCCAGAAAAGGAGACATAAGGATCCAAAATTATGTCTATTTAGGATCTGTTGGTTAGTAGTAGCACAGGGAGGGACCTGTGTATGTATATTTGTAACTCTGTCCTTGCCATTTTAGTATCTGATAGAGCTTGTATAGCAGAGTCATCAGAAGTACAGCAAATAGTGAGGCTGCTGGAATTCTTTATGCCAACAGCTGGGTATCTTCAGAACGAAGAAACAACACATATTCTTCACATCTTCATTATGGGGACAGGACCTGTAATAGATGTGTAAATAACAGCTTCCATTAAGTGACCTTGTCTCTCAGACAGAATGTCTAGCAGTGTGAGATGGTGCCTATAGTATTCCTGTTACTATAGGCACCATCTCTCCCTACTATACCTGCTATCCCACAGTCACACTCCCTTCCCAGAGACTATTATCCACTGTTACTATAGACACCATCTCTCCCTACTATACCTGCTATCCCACAGTCACACTCCCTTCCCAGAGACTATTATCCACTGTTACTATAGGCACCATCTCTCCCTACTATACCTGCTATCCCATAGTCACACTCCCTTCCCAGAGACTATTATCCACTGTTACTATAGACACCATCTCTCCCTACTATACCTGCTATCCCACAGTCACACTCCCTTCCCAGAGACTATTATCCACTGTTACTATAGACACAATCTCTCCCTACTATACCTGCTATCCCACAGTCACACTCCCTTCCCAGAGACTATTATCCGCTGTTACTATAGGCACCATCTCTCCCTACTATACCTGCTATCCCACAGTAACATTCCCTTCCCAGAGACTATTATCCACTGTTACTATAGGCACCATCTCTCCCTACTATACCTGCTATCCCACAGTCACACTCCCTTCCCAGAGACTATTATCCACTGTTACTATAGGCACCATGTCTCCCTACTATACCTGCTATCCCACAGTCACACTCCCTTCCCAGAGACTATTATTCCACTGTTACTATAGACACCATATCTCCCTACTCTCCCTACTATACCTGCTATCCCACAGTCACACTCCCTTCCCAGAGACTATTATCCACTGTTACTATAGACACCATCTCTCCCTACTATACCTGCTATCCCACAGTCACACTCCCTTCCCAGAGACTATTATCCCACTGTTACTATAGACACCATCTCTCCCTACTGTACCTGCTATCCCACAGTCACACTCCCTTCCCAGAGACTATTATCCACTGTTACTATAGGCACCATCTCTCCCTACTATACCTGCTATCCCACAGTCACACTCCCTTCCCAGAGATTATTATCCCACTGTTACTATAGACACCATCTCTCCCTACTCTCCCTACTATACCTGCTATCCCACAGTCACACTCCCTTCCCAGAGACTATTATACACTGTTACTATAGACACCATCTCTCCCTTCTATACCTGCTATCCCACAGTCACACTCCCTTCCCAGAGACTATTATCCCACTGTTACTACAGACACCATCTCTCCCTACTATACCTGCTATCCCACAGTCACACTCCCTTCCCAGAGACTATTATCCACTGTTACTATAGGCACCATCTCTCCCTACTATACCTGCTATCCCACAGTCACACTCCCTTCCCAGAGACTATTATCCCACTGTTACTATAGACACCATCTCTCCCTACTCTCCCTACTATACCTGCTATCCCACAGTCACACACCCTTCCCAGAGACTATTATCCACTGTTACTATAGACACCATCTCTCCCTTCTATACCTGCTATCCCACAGTCACACTCCCTTCCCAGAGACTATTATCCCACTGTTACTACAGACACCATCTCTCCCTACTATACCTGCTATCCCACAGTCACACTCCCTTCCCAGAGACTATTATCCACTGTTACTATAGGCACCATCTCTCCCTACTATACCTGCTATCCCACAGTCACACTCCCTTCCCAGAGACTATTATCCACTGTTACTATAGACACCATCTCTCCCTACTATACCTGCTATGCCACAGTCACACTCCCTTCCCAGAGACTATTATCCACTGTTACTATAGGCACCATCTCTCCCTACTATACCTGCTATCCCACAGTCACACTCCCTTCCCAGAGACTATTATCCACTGTTACTATAGGCACCATCTCTCCCTACTATACCTGCTATCCCACAGTCACACTCCCTTCCCAGAGACTATTATCCCACTGTTACTATAGACATCTCTCCCTACTATACCTGCTATCCCACAGTTATACTCCCTTCACACTGTTACTATAGACACAGGACATAGTAGAAGTGGGAAAATAGCCTCAGGGAATTTCCTATAGAAGGGGGCATAATTCACTCTTATATCCTATTGTATAATTTATAGTATATATTATAATTCCTGTTTCATAATTGGACCCCCTTTGCCCTAACCTTGACCCGGGATGGGGCCACTATACTTTCCACTCTTCAGTAATTGCTATTTTCTCATCATTATTTTATGACGGCAGCTCCTCATTTTTTACCGAATAAAAATAACTCACTGTCAGGTGTCAAATATAGCAGAAACGGGAAATTGGAATTAAACGTTCCATTGTTCATTTAGCAAAGGGACATGCAAATCTGAGGCACATTTATATCGTTTCATATTCAGTTCTTTAGGTTTAATCCTAGATAAATTCTAAATGTTTCTGAATATTCATCATCTAGATACTTTATGTGAATGGAGATTTGCTGAAGCCTTTATAGTAAGACTGGAGGTATAGTCTGCAAATAATGAAATCATACAAAAATAATTAGATCCATAAAATCAGATGCAAATGCGCACCTCTTTATCTAACTGGTGGTAAAATCTGCAAGTACCAAGGAAAGTAGCCATAGTACAGGTGTAGAAATCCTTATAATTAGTAATATATTAGAATATATATATTATACATACCTCCTAACATTTTGGAATAGAAAGACTGACTTGCAGCTTAAAGGGCAAAATTGGATCTGCCATGCCGCCACGGAAACATTTTTGACCACGCCCATTTTGTGGCCACACCCTTTAATTACCATGTTCATTTTACAAAATTTGGCAGGTTATGAATGTTTGAACACATTTCTGTGGTTTTTATGTGTTATTACAATTTTTCTAATGAAGGTGAATTGCCCTTTAAGCTGCAAGTCACAGTTTCCCCAAGAGACCTGCTTATCTTAAATAGTTACAATAGTTTCTTTGCTTATCTTGAATTTTTACAAATGTATCTAAGTGCACCTGCCATGTATTCTGGGCTCTACCAAAAGCCAATTAAGTTAGTATCTTTTTTTGGCTCTTCAGTGCAGGAGATCAAAGAGACATTCGGGACATTTCAGTACAAATCCTGGACTGAAGGTTGAGCTGACAAAATCGGGCACTGCCCCTCGAAAAACGGGACAGTTGGGAGGTATGAATTATAATGTTATATTAATGTCTACTTATTCCAGAGGAAGGTGAGAAAGCCCCTCTGAAGGAGTCATTTTGGCCCCAGAAGGGCAACAGAGAAAAGTGAAATAATTAAGTCTCCACTTTGACTTTCTACTGTTGGAAAAATGAGCAATACATTAGCAGCCACTGAATTATGCTATCTAAATTAAAGATATTATTATAACTAAGTATCCTCAAGTCTTTGCCTTTTACGTTTGCAGTAGGATGGCAACAACCCATGGGGTATATTTATTAAAGAGTGAGATCGCCACAGTCCCCTAGAGTGAAATTCCGCCACTCACCATTTATTTCTATGGGATTTTGAAAGGTGTATTTATCAAAGGATAAACTTATCACCCTTGATAAATACAGGTATGGGACCTCTTATCCAGAATCCTCAGGACCTGGATCTTTCCATAATTTGGATTTTCATACCGTAAGTCTACTATAAAATCATATAAACATGAAATAAACCCAATAGGCTGGTTTTGCCTCCAATAAGGATTAATTATATCTTAGTTGGGATCAAGTACAAGCGACTGTTTTATTATTACACAGAAAAAGGAAATCATTTTTAAAAATTTGGATTATTTTATTATTATGGAGTCTATAAGAGACAGCCATTTCGTATTCTGGGTAATGGGTTCCCGAATAACAGATCCCCTACCTGTACGCTTTTAAAAATCCCATAGAAATGGAGAGTGGCGGAATTTCTCTCTAGAGGACCGTGGCAATATCTAACTTCACTCTTTGATAAATATAACCTTGAGTTTGTGAAAAACAAAATCCGTCGCACTCCTGTAATATATATAATAAATAAAGTCTGCAGCAGCATGGTTGCTGTCCTCAGGACCAGTAGTTATATACAGCTCTCTATACAGCAGCTCGTTATTAAATAAAGGAGTCATCATCTGATTCATTACATGAGACATCCACTACTATAATTGTTGGCCCCAGGGGCCACACTCTTTACAGCTTCCAGACTGCAACTTCTAAACAGGCTCCATGGGTAAAGCTAGGGCAGGAGAGAGAGAATTAAACAGGTGAGAATATGACACAGACTCTTGTCAAGCAGCCCCCTTGGGTTCTATAAAAATGCACAGATTATTCTTGGGAGTCATCTGTCGCTGGATTGGAAGAGCCAGAAAGAAAACATCAGATGGCTTGTGGGTACTCAGAACACAGCGCTTCTGCCAAGAGAAGTGTATGGTGCCTTATCTGCTCACCGATCTGTCATTCTGCATTTAGAAGGGACCTTAAAAGCTCTACATTCCCTCCCTGCTTTCTGCTCGGCACATCGGAACCCACGACTGCACGAGACAAGACAACTGCAGACTAAACGTCTCACTGAAGCCGATGTTGTTACTACTTAAGACTGTTAATATGTTCACAAGAGCTTACAATCTGAAGAGGAAGGGGATTAAGAAGTGGGGGGGGGCTGTGAGTAGAGGCCCTGTCTATCTAGAAATTGCCAGTAACTCTATAGAGAAAATATGTAAACCAGTAATTAGCCTGAGTGCATGGGTAAAGGGTTCAGGGGTTAGTAAAGATGATCATTATAAGCTTATAAATGTGGGTAGAAGAGTTGGAGGCTTTGGGAATGTCTCAATGGCTTTGGGGTGGATTTAAGGGAATCCCAAAGGGCGTATGCAGCATGTAAACAGACATGGAAATGAGAAGAAGTAATAAGGGAGGACAAAGAAGGCGATCAACTGCATTAATAAGGTTAAAGGAAAACTATACCCCCAAAATGAATACTTAAGCAACAGATATAGTTTATATCATATTAAAGAATCTTACCAAACTGGAATATATATTTAAGTACATATTGTCCTTTTACATCTCTTGCCTTGAGCCACCATTTTGTGATGGTCTGTGTGCTGCCTCAGAGATCACTTGACCAGAAATACTGCAGCTCTAACTGTAACAGGAAGAGATCACCTGACCAGAAATACTGCAGCTCTAACTGTAACAGGAAGAGATCACCTGACCAGAAATACTGCAGCTCTAACTGTAAAGGAAGAGATCACCTGACCAGAAATGATGCAGCTCCAACTGTAACAGGAAGAGATCACCTGACCAGAAACACTGCAGCTCTAACTGTAACAGGAAGAGATCACATGACCAGAAATACTGCAGCTCTAACTGTAAAGGAAGAGATCACCTGACCAGAAATACTGCAGCTCTAACTGTAACAGGAAAAGATCACCTGACCAGAAATACTGCAGCTCTAACTGTAAAGGAAGAGATCACCTGACCAGAAATACTGCAACTCTAACTGTAACAGGAAGAGATCACCTGACCAGAAATACTGCAGCTAAAACTGTAAAAGGATGAGAACACCTGACCAGAAATACTGCAGCTCTAACTAACAGGAAGAGATCACCTGACCAGAAATACTGCAACTCTAACTGTAACAGGAAGAGATCACCTGACCAGAAATACTGCAGCTAAAACTGTAAAAGGATGAGAACACCTGACCAGAAATACTGCAGCTCTAACTAACAGGAAGAGATCACCTGACCAGAAATACTGCAGCTCTAACTGTAACAGAAAGAGATCACCTCTCAGTATTTTGGTGCAACATTGTGCTTTGTAGAGAGGGCAGCACTTTCAGAGCAGAAGGAGAACTACAGTATATGGATGCGTCACTGGGGTTTGTGATGGATTAGAGTGGATTGTTTCAGTAATCCACTGGTTGATTTATTTGTTTCAAGTCCCCGTTGGAGGATTAATCTTTGTTCAGAGCCCCCTTAGCTCATAATAAGGTTACAAATACTGGAAATAATTGGTGTTTAAGACATTTAGCCATAGCCCCAAGAATATCTAGGACAGCAACTATGTTTTCAACCCAAATTTCACCCTAATTGAAGAAGAGTGTATAGGATAGCACATAGACATTATAGCATCATATCATTGGCTACTATGATCTACATCTGCTAGGAAAGGAAGCCCCCCTATAAAAACATATTGGATCTAACTGTTAATCAATATCTGACACCCAACTGCTCCATGAAGAGAGAATGAAGAGAAACAGATGCTGAGAGAGGAATAGTGAAGATAAACGTGATTATTTCAGAAATGCAGAATGTTTAATTGATTATATTTGGAAAGTTTCTTATTTCAGTATTAGGAAGCTCATTTTCGCAATAGTTCCCCTTTAAGTATCTTTAAATGATCTTTGTCTGAATGTCCCACATTTCCTTGCAGATCATTAGATTGTCCCAACTTATTAGAATCACCATATTGGGCAGTAAGTGCAATTGGCAGTTCCTAGCACACAGCAGGTCGCTACTGTTTCCAGCGAGACAACAAAAAAGGAACAAAAGTATTTGTCATTGACGTCTCACTGTTACTTCCATAGTGCCTTAATATTGTTCTTTCCTTCTGATTGCAGCCCACAGATTATCACTGGTTTGTAAGAAAATCCACAGGAAGCTTCTTTGCCTGAAACCTTATGTGTGATGAAATGTCAGGCTCTCTGTGTTGCACTGTATAATTGGAAGTGGCTGCCGGCTGAAATCAGCCTAGTGACTGAGAAATTCAGAAGAAGAAAGTTTACAGATGGAGACACAGTAACCGACGTCCCTTCAGGCAACAGAAACTGCAATGTAGAGATGTCTATACAGGGCGACTGCAATGTGCCCCCACAAATAATGTCCCACAGCAGCTGTCATTAGGAAGAATGGAAACATTCCTCCAGATATTTGTCTCTTTACTCTGAAGCCAGGACTGCAGAGCCTATAGCAGCAATAGGAATAATACCATCAAAAATACAGATTGTAGGATAGTAGGTATAGTAGGGAGAGATGGTGCCTATAGTAACAGTGGATAATAGTCTCTGGGAAGGGAGTGTGACTGTGGGATAGCAGGTATAGTAGGGAGAGATGGTGCCTATAGTAACAGTGGATAATAGTCTCTGGGAAGGGAGTGTGACTGTGGGATAGCAGGTATAGTAGGGAGAGATGGTGCCTATAGTAACAGTGGATAATAGTCTCTGGGAAGGGAGTGTGACTGTGGGATAGCAGGTATAGTAGGGAGAGATGGTGCCTATAGTAACAGTGGATAATAGTCTCTGGGAAGGGAGTGTGACTGTGGGATAGCAGGTATAGTAGAGAGAGATGGTGCCTATAGTAACAGTGGATAATAGTCTCTGGGAAGGGAGTGTGACTGTGGGATAGCAGGTATAGTAGGGAGAGATGGTGTCTATAGTAACAGTGCATAATAGTCTCTGGGAAGGGAGTGTGACTGTGGGATAGCAGGTATAGTAGAGAGAGATGGTGCCTATAGTAACAGTGGATAATAGTCTCTGGGAAGGGAGTGTGACTGTGGGATAGCAGGTATAGTAGGGAGAGATGGTGTCTATAGTAACAGTGCATAATAGTCTCTGGGAAGGGAGTGTGACTGTGGGATAGCAGGTATAGTAGAGAGAGATGGTGCCTATAGTAACAGTGGGATAATAGTCTCTGGGAAGGGAGTGTGACTGTGGGATAGCAGGTATAGTAGGGAGACATGGTGCCTATAGTAACAGTGGATAATAGTCTCTGGGAAGGGAGTGTGACTGTGGGATAGCAGGTATAGTAGGGAGAGATGGTGCCTATAGTAACAGTGGATAATAGTCTCTGGGAAGGGAGTATGACTGTGGGATAGCAGGTATAGTAGGGAGAGATGGTGCCTATAGTAACAGAGGATAATAGTCTCTGGGTAGGGAGTGTGATTGTAGGATAGCAGGTATAGTAGGGAGAGATGGTGCCTATAGTAACAGTGGATAATAGTCTCTGGGAAGGGAGTGTGTGTGGGATAGCAGGTATAGTAGGGAGAGATGGTGTCTATAGTAACAGTGGATAATAGTCTCTGGGAAGGGAGTGTGACTGTGGGATAGCAGGTATAGTAGGGAGAGATGGTGTCTACAGTAACAGTGGATAATAGTCTCTGGGAAGGGAGTGTGACTGTGGGATAGCAGGTATAGTAGGGAGAGATGGTGTCTATAGTAACAGTGGATAATAGTCTCTGGGAAGGGAGTGTGACTGTGGGATAGCAGGTATAGTAGGGAGAGATGGTGTCTATAGTAACAGTGGGATACATTTGCCATATGATTTACTTAATTTCTGAAGAACTTATATGCATTTTTGTTCTGGTACAGTTATGGGTCCATCACTCAAACAGGACATTATTGTATTAGAGAGGGTACAGAGAAGGGCAACTAAGCTGGTAAAAGGTATTGAAAATCTTAGCTATGAGGAAAGACTGGCCAAATTGGGGATGTTCACGCTGGAGAAGAGGCGCTTAAGGGGAGATATGATGACTATGTATTAATATATAAGGGGATCATATAATAACCTCTAATGATTTATTTACCAGTAGGACTTTCCAGCTGACACAAGGTCACCCATTCCAATTAGAAGAAAAGAGGTTCCAGCTAAATATTGGGAAGGGGTTTGTTACAGTGAGAGCTGTGAAGATGTGGAATTGTCTCCCTGAATCAGTGGTACAGGCTGATACATTAGATAGCTTTAAGAAGGGGTTGGATGGTGTTTAGCAAGTAAGGGAATACAGGGATATGGGAGATAGTTCATAGTCCAAGTTGATCCAGGGACTGGTCCCATTGCCATTTTGGAGTCAGGAAGGAATTTTTCCCCCTCTAAAGGTGGCCATACACTGAGAGATCCACTCGTTTGGCAATGTCGCCAAACGAGCGGATCTCCCTCCGATATGCCCACCTTGAGGTGGGCAATATCGGGCCGATCCGATCTTGGGCCCTAGGGCCCAACGATCGGATCCTAACGAGGCCTTAACGGGCGGTCGGATCGCGGGACCGCATCAACGAATAGATGCGGCCGCGATCCGACGGGATTTTCTATCCCATCCGATCGAGATCTGGCCGACTTTCGGCCAGATCTCGATCGGTGAAGCCCGTCGGGGGGCCCCATACACGGGCCAATAAGCTGCCGACACGGTCTGTCGGCAGCTTTTATCGGCCCGTGTATGGCCACCTTAAGGCAAATTGGAGAGACTTCAGATGGGTTTTTTTGCCTTCCTCTGGATCAACTGGCAGATAGGTAGTTAATAAAAAAAAAAAGGTTGAACTCGATGGACATGTGTCTTTTTTCAACCTTACTTACTATGTTACTATGTTACTATGTATACAGAATACTCTAGACCTGGGGGTTTTCGGATAACAGATTCTTTCGTATATTTGATCTTCTTGCCGTAAGTCTACTAGAATTTCATATAAACATTAAATAAACCCAATAGGCTGGTTTTGCTTCCAATAAGAATTAATTATATCATCGTTTGTCTACGAGTTACTGTTTTATTACTACAGAGAAGAAGAAAATCGTTTTTAAAAATTTGGATTATTTGATTATAATGGAGTCTATGGTAGACAGCCTTTCCGTAATTCGGAGCTTGCTGGATGATGTGTTTCCGGATTACAAATTCCATACATGTACTCATGGGATTTGTACTTCTTTATGAATTCAGGATTGGCTTAAGTGTCTCAGAAGGACCAGGGCTGCATCAATTAACTTAGTCTGAGCCTTATTTTGCATTTACAGCACTGCTGCCTGGAGACGACTGTGGCTGATTTAGCCATGAGTATTATAAGAGATGAGAAGGCTAAGCTGAAGCAGAATAAATAGACTGAATACAAACTCTGAAATTAATTTTACTTTGGAGGACATACATGAATACAGGTAAAGGATCCCTTATCCGGAAACCCGATATCCAGAGAGCTCCAAATTACGGAATGGCTTTCTCCCATAGACTCCATTTTATCCAAATAATCCAAATTTTTACAAATGATTTCCTTTTTCTCTGTAATAATAAAACAGTCGCTTGTACTTGATCCCAACTAAGATATAATTAATCCTTATTGGAAGAAAAACCAGTCTATTGGGTTTATTTAATGTTTAAATGAATTTCTAGTAGACTTAAGGCATGAAGATCCAAATCATGGAAAGATCCATTATCCAGAAAACCCAAGGTCCCGAGCATTCTGGATAACAGGTCCTATTCCTGTATATAGGTTTTATGCAGAATAATTTGCCAGTACAGGTATGGGACCTGTTATCCAGAATGCTCGGGACCTGGGGTTTTCCGTATAACAGATCTTTCCATAATTTGGATCTTCATACCTTACGTCTACTAGAAAATCATGTAAACAATAAACCCAATGAGCTGGTTTTGCTTCCAATAAGGATTAATTATATCTTAGTTGGGATCAAGTACAAGCTACTGTTTTATTATCACAGAGAAAAAGGAAATCATTTAAAAAAATTTGGATTATGTCTATGGGAGTCTATGGAAGACAGCCTTTTTCATGCTGAGCTTTCTGGATATCGGGTTTCCAGATAACGGATCCCATACCTGTGAATATTTCAAACTCTTTAGACACAAATAAAGAATATCATTTAATGAAACTTTCTCATTTATACCGTGCCATATGGTATCAGGGAAACAAGTA
The DNA here is from genome assembly GCA_038501925.1 of Xenopus petersii. Taxonomy (NCBI): domain Eukaryota; kingdom Metazoa; phylum Chordata; class Amphibia; order Anura; family Pipidae; genus Xenopus; species Xenopus petersii. The sequence goes on from CM076672.1 coordinate 12,120,490, forward strand.
AGAGCTGTTCTATGACCTACTTATCATTATAAAGCTGAACGTTGGCAGATAAGGAGATTGTGACTCACAGATTTGCTTTTGTCATCCAGACGGTCGGAACTTTCTATATTTTTTCTGATCTGAGGGAAAGAGATGAGTGTTCTGTTCCCAAACTCCGCTCATTGTATTAAAGTGCAAATCTGTGCCATTTCCTATCCAATTTGGGAGGTACATTTGTATAACAATGACAGGGGTAAGTCTCCCTGGGTTCTTATCCGTGAGTCATTGGGGGAGCTGTGTCAATCAGTCCATAATCAGTCCTTTATTTTTAATGAAACAGAATTATTTCTGTATTTTTATTATACTAAAAATATATTTGTGCTGAACAACCCTATACTGTCAGAAAAGCCTTGCACACATATTTCACTGCAATTGTAATAATTCTAACTCTCTCTATAACATTCTGTCCCAGTGGCTGCACAGATCCTATCTGATCCCCATTGTAAGCAGCAGTCCTGTCCTGCTTTATGGCAGCTGAGATTCTAGCTATCTGTATAACAGAACATTCTGTCCCAGTGGCTGCACAGATCCTATCTGATCCCCATTGTAAGCAGCAGTCCTGTCCTGCTTTATGGCAGCTGAGATTCTAGCTATCTGTATAACAGAACATTCTGTCCCAGTGGCTGCACAGATCCTATCTGATCCCCATTGTAAGCAGCAGTCCTGTCCTGCTTTATGGCAGCTGAGATTCTAGCTATCTGTATAACAGAACATTCTGTCCCAGTGGCTGCACAGATCCTATCTGATCCCCATTGTAAGCAGCAGTCCTGTCCTGCTTTATGGCAGCTGAGATTCTAGCTATCTGTATAACAGAACATTCTGTCCCAGTGGCTGCACAGATCCTATCTGATCCACATTGCAAGCAGTCGTGTGTCAGAGAGCTCTGCAATGTCCGGAACAAGCCCAGGCCCTGCTAGGGCTGGTCGGGCTACCAGACAAAGCGAGGCCCAGGCTTTGGGGCCTAGCCTTCCGGCTGACCATACAAGGCCAAAGCTACGCTCCTCTTCTTTGGGAACCCCCAGATCAAGGAGAAGAAACAGCAGTGAGAGTGATGAGGAGATGGAGAAAAGTCTGTCTGAGATCAGAAAACAAAAGCAAAGGAATGTACAAGTGGCTCGGGCCCAGGAAGTTGGAAGCCGGCGTGGGGCTCCCACTGAGAAACCCCCCCAGGAAGAATCCAAGCTGAATCCTGCATTACCCCCAGGGAAACAGCAAGGTAAGAAGAAAGAGCAAAAGCCTGAATGTGACCCTGTGTGTGAGGCAGAGAATAAACAGCAGCAGCTGCAGGTTACAGCAGTGAGTGAGTTAAATAAATGCACTGACACTGAAAGTAAAACCCTGCAAAAGAAAGAAACATCTGACAAACCTGCTGATAAAATGCACAAGTTTATTGCACCCCAAACACACAGTGATCCCCCCCGTCAGACCCTGTGATGCACATGGAGTTGGAGTCTGTGGCCCCTGGGGAGTGAGGTGTCTGTGTTGTGGAGCTGGGGGAGTCTGGGAAGCCAAGTGAACTGACAGTTGCAGCAGACCTGCAGTCTCAGCATGGGGAATCCAAGATGGCGCCGGCAAACACTGCACAAGGAGTTGGGGGAGTCGGCAATGACACCACAAAGGCTCCTGTCAGTCAAACTGAGCCTCTCACCTGTGCAGGTGCAGCCAATGTTACAGCTCAATCACCAGGGGGAGAGAATGTGCAGGAGGAACAGCTTGTGAGGAAGAAGGGGGAGGAGACAACATTTAAAGCAACAGTGGAAAAGCCAAGCAAAGGAGCCATTCCATGCAAAGGCAAGATTAAAGGCAAAGACGAGCCAATCACTGCAGAGGAGGTTGCAGAAGCCTTAAGCTGCAAACATTACAAAATGAAAAGAAAAAACTGCAGATATCCATAAAGTGTCTGAATAACCTCGTATCCTTTTCTGATGGGAAGGAAACTGAGCTTAACAGGAGAAAAAAGACAGTTTGTTTGATGAAATGAGCAGCATTGACCAGAGAATAAACCAACTGTATGGGAAAGTCGGGCCGTGGAAAGAAATCTATCAGAACAAGCAAAGGTTTGAGTCAATGCGTTCTGGTTATAAAGCAGCGTATCCACATCCTGATACTGGGCGGCGCCAGACCCGATCCAGTACCTCCAACAGTCCGGCCACTTCTGAGAGTGAACCAGAGTTTGCAAAACCATTGCCTCCCCGGCTGCAGCAGCAACGACGAAGTGAAAGAGTCAATTGGTAGAACATGACTTTTGATGAGAAGGAGATTCAGGAGCAAGAAAAGAAGAAAAAAGAACAGAAAAGCTTCAAGGTGAAGCTGCCACAAACCAGCACAAGACCTAAGCTACGGTATGAGGATTCGTCTCAAGCCGCCTATGAAATTTCATCTGATCAGGACTTTCCAGAGTTGCCTAAAGCAGCAGTGAGACCATCAGAAGATCCAAGTGTCCAGCGCTGGAACCAGACAGAGGGCAAGAAGGTCTCCCATAAAGCAGCTGAGAGTGGCCCACAATCTGAAGACAAAATGGAAGTGGCGGCTCAAGAATCTCTTTTGTGTGTGCGGAATGAAGTGGCTGAGAGTGTGGCTGAGAGTGTGGCTGAGAGTGTGGCTGAGAGTGTGACACCTGTCAGATGGGAATGAGTGTGAGCAGATGGAAGTGAGAGAGAGTCAAGCTGAAGAGGCAGAAGTGAGAGAGAGTGCGGCTGAGCAAACAGAAGTGAGAGAGAGTGCGGTTGTGCAGCCTGAACAAGAGAATGCAACGGAAGAGTCTGTGACTCAGGAGGCAGGGGTAGAGGTGGAGCAAGTTGGTCATATAGAGAGTCAGTCAGATCAGGTACAGCAGAGAGTGGAGGTAGAATCTATTCAGGTAGGAGGGGTGGATGAAACTGCAAAAAGTTTTTGGGGAAAGCGAAGGCTCTTTGCAACCCCAGACGTGTCCCATGATAACCAACCCTTTAAGAGGAAACATTGGGTAAAAATTAAATGGGATGGAGAGAAAGAACAAGTTCCATCTAGAAGGTTTCTTGTAAGAACAGTCATACTGGATAGTATGGGCTTCAGGCCTGGGGATTTATCAGCTGTTATAGCACAAACTGAAACTGATTTTGATGTCACTTTTAAGCTTCAGGAAGCACTTGAAAATTTTTGGCATATCTATAATATGCAAAAAAGGGCAGGTAACCAAAATTGGGAACAATTTGTGGTAATCCCTATGACAAAGCCTGAGACAAAAAACATCACAATTGTAACAAAGAATGACGCCATTCCTCAGGAAGACATTCTCATATGGTTGCGCAGGCAATGTACAGTCCTTACACCTCTAGTTAAGGTTTTTGATGAGGATGGAGTTTGGGCAGGAGTCTGGAAAACCCAGGTTAAGTTAAACATCTCAGGTAACGTTCCACAGCACCTGCCCAATTCTTTTTTCATTGGGAAAGAACGAGGTACCTGTTTTTATGCTGGGCAGCCCCATAGGTGCTATAAATGTGGAGCAAGTAACCATTTGGCCAGGTCATGTGCAGTCCTGAGGTGCGCCCTATGTAATGCAATTGGTCATGTTGCAGATGCATGTGTAAATGTCAGGTGCAATCTCTGTAATCGACTGGGACACGTGCATAGGAGTTGCCCTGAGGCCTACCATAATATAGTCACCCTTTTCCCAGAGATTGACAAGGAGATGAGGAAGGATTTTGTAACACCAGAAAGAAAGACCAGTGAGGAAAGTGAAACAGAAGTGAGGGACTCACAGAATAGTATTGTTCCAAAGAAACCTGTGGAGAAAACAATGAGAACAAACAGAAAGGAGAACCCAAAACCAGTCAGAGAGACAAGTGGGAAAGCAGTAAGAACAAGCAGAAAGGAGAACCCAAAACCAGTCAGAGAGATAAGGGAGAAAGCAGTGAGGAGCAATACCAACAAGGAAGGTAAAAAGGATGAGAATGGCTGGCAGACAGTCAACACAAGAAATAAAACCAAAATGCAGGCTGACTTGTTAGACCCAGGGGAAGGTTCTGCTACGTCTTTCTTAATTACCACCAAAAACAAATTTGTGGTTTTGGAGAAGGAGTCTGAGACCTGGGGAGACAGAGCTGAAAGAGAGGAGCAGGAGGAACTAAAGAAAATAGAGAGAGAAGAAGAGAGCGAACTAGAACAGGGAAATACGGAAGAAATGGAAATCCAACTCCCTTTAAAAAAAAGAGGAAGGGAAGGGAGTGACCAGACTGTCAGGAAGAAAGGTGTATGTGCAAAACATTCCAGTAATCAGGACGGAGAGAGTGCTTGAGGATGGAATGAGATCTCGCTGTGGTCCTCAAGTCAAGCGATATGGGGAGGAGGCTGTAGGTTTGAGTAAGAAAAAACATCCTCACAAGCATTCATGATGGTGCAGCCTACAATAAGATTCTTGACCTCTAATGTTTGCAGTGTGAGATTGCCTCGTACAAGATTCATGGCATTCGAAATTTTAGCAAAGTCAGATGCTGAGGTTTTTTTCCTTCAGGAAACCCGACTCACAACCCAGGCAGATCTTAGAAAGGCAAGAGCTGATTGGCGACATGGGCCTTCCTTCTGGTCTATAGCAGAGGAACCATGTGGGGGAGTAGTAATACTGTTTCGGGGTGGCCTCAATATTACAGTACACCATACTGTTCCCCATAGCCAGCCCCTCAGGTCAGTAGCCTATGCAGATAATGTCACGGTAGCAGTCTCTTGTCCAGAAGATGCGAGAGTGCTGTCTGAGAAAATCAGAAGTTACTCAGAGGCCTCCGGTCAACATGGATAAGTCTCAAGCTTTTTGGTCATTAGACGAGTAGCCGGCTTTTCCACTCCAGGAATTTTCAACAGCCCAAACTCAGATTAGAATTTTGGGAATCAAATTTGGGAAGGGAGATGATGGTAGGCAAAACTGGGAAGAAAAGTTGAAGCTGGAAATGTTAAAGTACAGTGTTGGAAGCAGTGGAAGCTGTCCTCCAGAGAAAGGGTGAAGCTCGTGAAGACTTACCTGGTCCCTATCTTTTTGTTTGTTTTCTATGTGTATCCGCTGCCAGAAGCTCTCTATGCTCGGATCCAAAGCCTGTTCTTCCAGTTAATCTGGGGGAACCGGCTGAATCCTGTAAAAAGGGGCATTACTTACCTGCAGAGGAAAGAGGGAGGATTGGGCATGTTATGTCCAGTGGCTTTCTTTGGATCCACTTTCTTGAAGTTTAACTTTGGGAGCCTGGGCCAAAGAACTGATTCCCTGTGGGAATGTTGCATCAGGAATTGGGCATTGCCTCTGGTAGGAGATTGGCTGCTTGGCGATAGTGTGAAGCAGGTCCGAGTGCGCGGGAATTGTCTCCCACTTTATATTCGACTCGGGCTAAAACTTTTGAGAAAGTGGGACATTAGAATTGGGGAACTGAGTTCTGTTACAAGGAGACAAATTTATCAGAGGATCCTATTGAGCTATTTTGTTGTCCCCTTGGCCTTGAAGGACTGTGTGGGGGATGTCCTTTCTCAGAGCCTCCGGTGGCTCAATGACAGAAGGGTGCCCCCAAAGTATTTTGATCTGAACTGGCTGGCTCTTCAGGGAAGACTTTTTGTCTGAGGCAATGTGAGCTTTTTGAACATCACAGAGAGGGAGTGCCAATGGGGCTGTTCCACTAATGAGACCCTAGAACATTTTCTTGTGGATTGTCCTGTGACAAAAGTTTTAAAACATCGGCTGGCAGAGGCTCTCAACGTGCCCCACAGCAAACACCTGTCCTATGCTGATGCGGCCTATGGTGTTCTGTCTGTCCCACATCCCCTGGATAGAGGGACAGTGTATCTAATAATATCGGTGATGAGGTACCACCTATGGCAGTTCCGCTGCAGAAGGTCCATTAGCCATGAGGATGTTGTTATAGACCAAATAGTGAAGTCTGTGGTGGCTGATTTGGGTTTCCTGAGGGAAAGAGAGGTTAAGCAAAGCTGTCTGAATGCATCCAAATGGAGAGGTGTGAAACTGTGACTTATACTGATGTATTTATGATACTAATGCCTGTGATGTCTGACATGTTTCTCCTTCAAACAGACAATGTGATAACACCAGCTCATGCTTTTCAGTGGAAAAGTTCTGCAAGCTCTTTGGCTCAGCAATATATATGTCCTGAGTTGGGGGGGGTGTATGTGGGAAGGGTGGTGTGATGGCCCACTAATAGAAAGCCAAACTTTGGACTGTGGCCGGGTTTGTGGTGGTGAAGGTGGTGGTTGGAGAGGGAGGAAAACCTTTTTCATGGACGAAGGGAAAGACTTTGCCAGGTTTGTTTTTGGGAATTATGGACAGAGGAAGGACTCCAAGAGGGTTTGGTGGTGGGAGATACTGCTGAGCCAAGCCAAAGATTCATGGACTATATTTTGCTTATTGGTGGTAAATAGTTTAAAATCAGTTTTGATTTAGCTGAGCTGATGATTATTGTAAATTGATAAGTTTTTACAAAATAAAAAAAATTCCTATCTGATCCCCGTTGTAAGCAGCAGTCCGGCATAAAATTATATAAAATAAAACTTTCCAGGATTAAGGTGCGGTACATGGATGTTTATGGATCTCTGCAAATGCAGCTCAGAAGTCTTGGTGTATCTACATAACCCAGGCAGTGAATTATTCAGATAATTGGCACATTAGATGGAGAGCCACTGGCTGTGAATAATAAAGACTACATGCAGAGCTGGTTGGAACTGGCACAAATTGTTTATTTAATTCTGACAATCATGTCTGACTCCCAGACGCTAATGGCTGCCATATAATTGTGTTCTTGGTCCAATAAACTGATTCCAGTGCAAATCAAGCAAGTTGCAATGTCCAATTCCCAACAGTAAACTATTTACTGTCTCCAAAACTCAGTCTTTTGGCGGTTCCCCTTCATGTATTTTAAATTGTGTGTCCCAAAGGACGTCTCTGCATTGCAGGAAAGCTGATTAATTGATGGATCTAATTAAGCATAAGAGCATTTGAATGAGTAATTGTGTTGTGCAAGTTCATTAGCAGCTCCCGTGCATCTGCCTGGTCTGAACTGCTACCCATTCCTCTTATAACCCGAAGAACAAGCTTAAATGGGTGGTTCACCTATGAGGTAACTTTTAGTATGGTATAGAATGTCCAATTCCTAGCTACTTTACAATTGGTCTTCATTATTTATATGTTATACTTATTGAGTTATTTGCTTTTTTTCTTCAAATCCTTGCCAGCTTTCAAATGGGGGTCACTGACCCCATCTAAAAACAAATTTATTGTTATCGCTTTTTATTACTCGTCTTTCTAGTAATAGAAATAATAATCCAGTCTCTTATTCAAATCAATGAATGGTTGCTAGGGTGATTAGGACCCTAGCAACTAGATGGCTGAAATTGCAAACTGGGGAATTTCTGAATAAAAAGCTAAAAAAAAATCAAACCACAAATAATAAAAAATGAAAACCAATTGCAAATTGTCTCGGAATATTGCTATCTACAGTATACTAAAAGTTAATTTAAAGGTGAACAACCTCTTTAATGGCAGCACTGATACTGAATGTTGCTTTGGGTCCTCAATATGCTGCTGGCTGGAAAAAAAGCTAATCACTAATTGGTTGCTATGGGTTACTGCAGGTTACTAAAGGTGCAAATTTACCCAGACTTTTTGTAAATGAGCCCCAGTCTCTGTAATCTTCAAGCTCTCCTTTAGCATGTGGTCACTTTAAACAGTAATACTCACTCCAGACGTCTATTTGGGTGTTTTACCGATATGCAGTGCGACTACCAGCCTCTTTAGAAACTCTGATGGGGATCCTCCTGCAGGTGGCTGTTCCTCCAGTCAGGACTCCTCTCAGGATCTCTCTCTCTCTCTCCCCCCTGTATCAGCCTGATACAAAGAACTGCTTCTGGTGGGGCCTTCCAGCTCTCTGGGCCACATGCAGCTCCCTGAACTCTGGAACCTTCTGTCTCCTCCTCTTGGCTTCCTCTGCCAGGCTTTCCAGCTTCCTCTTCCTTCAGGCCACTCCCAGGCTGCTTTGCAACTTCCTGCAACACTGTGATTGCTGTTCAGCTGGTTGCTACTGTAGGCAGCTGCTGTTATTATTATTATTATTATTATTATTAACATGTATTTTTAGAGTGCCAACATATTGTGCAGCGCTGTAAAATGCTAACAACAGACTCTCGTAGGAAGACACAGGCTCTGTGCTAGTATTGCTATCTTTTCTGAAAGTAGGGTTGCCACCTTTCCCATTGGGAATCTGGGCAGTGGGCGATACCTGTGATGTCAGAGGCAGGGCCAGTGACATGAAGGGGTGGGCCTGTGACATAAAGGGGCAGGCATGTGATGTAAAGGGCGGACCTGTGATGCGTAGTGTTGCCACCTTTTCTGGAGAAAAATATCGGACTTCCTATATATTTATCCTTTTTCCTTATTAATAACATTGGGATCAACCATCATTTTTACCAGCCAGGCCAGTAAAACAACCGGCCAGGTGGTAACCCTAGTGATGTGTTCGGTTGCCATCTGGCCACTATTTTACCTGCCTGAAAAATGATGCTTGACCCTAATGTTACTAATAGGGAACCCTAGTGACGCGATTGGCCACAGCGCCCGAGAAGCAGGTAACAGGCTTGCCTGGTTTTCAGCCTTCTGAAAATGGGCAGATATTTTTTTAACAGGACTGCAGGTGTAAAAATTGTACAGGCGGCAACCCTATCTGAAAGTATTGTACCAGCAGGTGAGGGGTGGGCCCAAAAGGGGGCAGGTGGTGACATAAAGGGGTGGGGTTATGGCATAAGGGGTGGCACTATGACTAGGGTTGCCATCTGGCCGGTATTTTAACGGCCTGGCCGGTAAAAATGATGGTTGATCCCAATGTTATTAATAGGGAAAAAAGATAAATATATAGGAAGGCCAGTGATCCCAATGTTATTAATAGGGAATAAAGATAAATATATAGGAAGGTCAGTGATCCCAATGTTATTAATAGGGAATAAAGATAAATATGTAGGAAGGCCAGTGATCCCAATGTTATTAATAGGGAATAAAGATAAATATATAGGAAGGTCAGTGATCCCAATGTTATTAATAGGGAATAAAGATAAATATGTAGGAAGGCCAGTGATCCCAATGTTATTAATAGGGAAAAAAGATAAATATGTAGGAAGGCCAGTATATTTTTCCGGAAAAGGCCAGAAGGAGGGTTTAGGGTGGTGGCACATGGGCAGATTAGTCGCCCGGAGACAAATCTTCTCTACTGCGGGCAACTGATCTTCCCAAATGCCTTCCCACTAGCAAGAATGCGAATCACCGGTGGGATGGCATACGTATCACTTCGGTTTTCTGAAGTCGCTCATTGTTTGCTCTTGAGGCAACTTCGGAAAATGAAGTGATACGTATGCCATCCTGATGGTGATTCTTGCTGGCGGGAAGGCATTTGGGTAGATAAGTTGCCGGCAGTAGAGAAGATTTGTCACTGGGCGACTAATCTCCCTGTGTGCCACGACCCTTATGAGCAGATTCCTAAACAAATAAATAGGGATCCAGAATTCGGCCTTTTTCAGCAGGATACAGATTCGGCCGAATCCTTCTGTCCAGCCGAACCGAATCCTAATTTGCATATGCAAATTAGGGGAGGAAAGGGAAATCGCATGACTTTTTGTCGCAAAACAAGGAAGTAAAAAATGTTTTCCCCTTCCCACCCCTAATTTGCATATGCAAATTACAGTTTGGATTCGCTTCGGTATTTGGCCGAATCCTTCGTGAAGGTTTGGGGGTTCGGCCGAATCCAAAATAGTGAATTCGGTGCATCCCTACAAATAAAGGTAACATTGTGGTGTATCGGGGGCAGGTCAAGGGCTAATCTTAAGGGTATTCAGGGGTGCTGTGCCCATGAGGTCAGTTCGAGAACCCGTCTCAGGCAGCAGCGCCGAACAGGTTGCCAGGAGCAGCAGAATGTCAATCCTGGTAACTTTAAATACATTTTTTTAATAGGAAATTCAGCTGTTCTAGTACGAGAGAGTGCAATTGTACTGTCTTCGCTGTCTGGACCCCTCAAGTGCAGTAAAGGTAAGCATTGGGGGGCATCACATACTGGTTTAAAATCACAAATTACAAATTTGTGCACATTTTGGCCTTGGTGGGTGTTTTTACCATATACCAGCCAGGTGGCAACACTACTCAGTGCCTGCTACACGGCAATTCCTCCCTAAATTCAATCTGTAATAACGGCTCTGGCCTTGGCTGGTAGCAACCCTAGCAGTAGAGAAATTGATGAAGAATTTTCTGTAAAGAATCTCTCTGCCAGGATGACCAGAGGATGGCAACATGCTGCCCCAGTGATTCTACCTGTCCTTGTCCTTTACGGGATATTTTGGGTAGAGCGCTTTAGAAATAGGGCAAAGATAGAAAAACCGGTCATAGTTGAAAAAAAATGCTTAAAATCAGAGAACTTTGACCTTCCAACTGCCTATAGGTCAACTTACGTTAACACTGCACACCCCCTGAGCACTTGCAGTTTGTATGATTATCTACTTTATATGGGAAGAATTGTATAAGGCCAGGTTTTCTTTCTGCCCTATTAACCAGCTCTGCTAAATCAGATTTAAAAGCAGGGCTGCAACTAAAGGGGGCTCCCCAACTGTAGCAAAATCCCTGTTTGTGCTGCTATTATCTGGAAACCGCTGCCCCATTATCACTCTGAGAAGAAGGCTGGCCATGTCATTGATATATCCACGCAAAAACCAAATGGATCTCCCTGTGACAAATGCACTGTGCAGCCCTTATTTGTACCTTGAGAACGATGAAAATTGACGCTAAAATATTAAGTGAAAATCATTTGGTCCTAGTGAGAAAAAGGGAGGTTATCCTCTCTCTACCCCCAGCCCACTGCTGAGTGGTGATTCCAGTATTATTGGGCATACAGGACAGTAACACAGAGGACACAGATCTCATTTGGCTTTAATGATTTCTTCTACCCCTATGGCGTTGCCTGGCCAACCTCCCTCCTCCTGGGAAAATATTAGTTATTTTCTGTATGATTATGACCTCTGGGACCTTGATGTTTGCTGTTGGTGATTTCTTGGAATTTGTACAGAATCCCATTAAATAATAGGAACAGGGTGGATTAAAAATATGTCCTTAACCAAGATGGTTTTATTTCTCAGCCATCAATACTTGAGCTAATGGAAATCATTTTATGGTTGGTAGAAATGAGTTGTTATAGGAATATTGGGATACCAGAAGGGATTTGCACCAACTGAAGCTGAGTTTGGGATAATTTTTATTCTTCATCCTCACCTCCTTATATCTAGTTAGTTGTTTATACCATGTGACACATTCAGATAGGGCGTTAGGTCTATAACCAGTAGCTTGACGGGCTACATAACAGCCAATCAACCTTTCAAACAGGTGAGACCAGAATATACTCTACTGTGGGGTATTAGTGTGCCCAACATGGAGCTACCACCACCCTGAATGTGGCAGTAGCTTCAGAACAGGCCAATTCTAACTTTTTATTTGGCTTTCATTTTTTTCTTTTTTATAGTTTTTGATTTATTTGCCTTCTTCTAATTCATTCCAGCTTTCACATGGGGGTCACTGACCCCATTTAAGAAACAAATGCTCTGTAAGGCTACAAATGTATTGTTATTGCTGCTTTTTACTACCCATCTTTCTATTCAGGCCTCTCCTATTCATATTCCAGTCTCTTATTCAAATCAATGTATGGTCGCTAGGGTAATTTGGACCCTAGCGACCACATTGCTGAAATTGCAAACTGGAGAGCTGCTGAAAAAAATGTCAAAAACGGCAAATAATAAAAAATGAACACCAATTGCAAATTGTATCAGAATATCACCCTCTATATAATTTTAAAGATAATTTACAGGTGAACAACCCTTTTAATTTATTTGCCATGCTTTTTACCCACAATGCAGCTTTTTCAGAATTCCAGCATAAGTGGGACGGCAAGGGGAGTTGCACTCAACATATTTGCTTTCAAGGTGGCAGTTTCAGGGTTCCCTGCATCTAAAGTCACATGATTCTGAGCAGGAGGTGAGGCAGATGCACTGGTGCCAAGCTCAACAATACAGAAGTGAATAGAGCGACTTTTGATGCCAGTGTCGGACTGGAGGGGTGTGGGCCAACAGGGGCTCCAGATCAGGGGCCTGCACCCACCCCAGGCCCACTCGTCCCAGCCACAAATCCCCCCTCTGTTCCCCCTTTCCATCCCCAGTTCCTCATTGGCTGATGTGTGTTTTTTTGGTGCAATTGGAAGGGGGGGAGGCCAGCAATGAGCTTAGGTAAGAAGCAGCTCTGCCAGCCTTGGGGAGTAGTCTGGGCCAGCAAGTTTTTTCCAATCCGACCCTGTTTAACGTAAGTACCTTTAATGAATAGCTTCAATTCGCACAGCAACTGTGGCCAGTTTTTGTGTGATCGCAACTTGTGGTTGCAGCCGTAATTGAACCCCAGGATCTCCATAACTTTTTTTGCCCCAGATTGAAGCCATATGAATCAGTTGCCTGCACTATGAGGTGGTGTTTAAAGATGCTTTGTGTCCCCTTTAATGTGACATGAATAACCTTAATATGAAATAATTCTATACGGAAGCAAAGATTAGGCCCACAGTTATATTTAAACTGAAAACTGAAACACACACACGTTCAGTTCCGACCTTCAGAAAGTCATTTCCGCTCCCTCTGCCCCACAGGAATAAAATAGTCAGAGCAGGTTTGTCCTAGAACTGAAGAACTTCCTTCCCTAGGTTCTACGCCACAATCATATCTCTCCATGGATCAATATCATGCCTGTGTTTAAATGAATCTATTTTTCATGTTTCATTCTCTTACTGTCAATAGCCCCTTTCTCCTTTCCTGTAAACTTGAGTAATGGTTTCCTGCTGCCTCCCCTCAGAGCAACATAAATGTCCCATGTCGTCCCTGACATTGACTACAGGTGCATCGAGCAGCTATAATATTCTTTATCACAAAAGAGCACAGGCACCATGTGTATTCCCTTTATTAATTCTGTTGATTATCTCTGTCATTTCATAATAATAATTTAAAAAAACTTTATGTTTTGGATAGGGATCTGTTTTCAGACACAAATTTAATGGCAGTTCATTGAAGTTTGCTATGGGTGTAGTGGGTTGGTGACCTAAAACTGAATATGCCTTTGCTGTAAAAAATGCTTGAGAAGCCCAGCCTAATTGCCCAGCCCTGTGTGGTACATTCTATGGCAGGGGTTCAGCTCAGGTAGGGTTTGTTCTTAAAGTGTCACCCAGACACAAAAATCTGTATAATAAAAGTCCTTTTCAAATTAAACATGAAATCCAATTCCTATTTTTTATTAAAGCATTCATTGCTGTTGAAAGCTCATTTAAAAATCTCAACTGTCAATCAAATATTGTCTGCCCCTCCTCTATGCCAGTGGCATATAGGCGGGGCAGACAATTACTTTCACTTTCCATTCAGCACTTCCTAGATGTCACTGCTCTCCCCACATTCCCCCGTTCTCTTTACCATTTAATTGTGTAGCCAGTACATGGGGATGGACATCAGGTCCCCCATTCTGGTTCACAAACAAGATTCTGAGATGATACAAGGCTTGTCTTAATAACAGTGTCCACAAAATGGCTGCTGCCTGCTTGCTATAATTTTGAAATCCCAGACTGAAGGAAACAAGATTCAAATAATTTATATAGTATAATTAAAGTTTATTTTGCTTGACTAATGTGATAAAATAGGATTTTGAATATTTTTTTTGGGTGACGGGTCCCCTTTAAGGGCAGGGTGAAATTTCTTGAGAATCCTATCTTCCCATTCTGGAATATGCCCAAGCCTTGGTACCATTTTGTTTTCCATTAAACCCTATTGCAATAGTGAAAACTGGGTCCTAATCTTTTGCTGCTTTGCTGGGTTCTGGAAAGTGTATCAAGAAGCAAGAACGTTTTAATATGGACGTGTTCAGTAGACTTTCTCAAATGGACTTTCTAAAAGAAGTGGAATTTAATTGCGTTGTTACTGCACTTGACCAAAGGTTGGCACTGGGCAGCAGTATGTGCTTTTTGTTCCACGGACATTATGGGGCAGATTTATCAAAGGTCGAGGTTAATTTTCGAATGAAAAAAAAGAGCTATTTTTTGTGTACTTTGACTAGGGAATAGTCCAAATTCGATTCGAATTAAAAAAATCAAATTTAAAATGTAAAAATTCGAAAATCTAAATTTATCATTTAGTGTCTCTTTAAAAACTCCACTTCGACCATTCGCCATCTAAAACCTGCCGAATTGCTGTTTTAGCCTATGGGGACCTCCTAGAACCTATCTGGAGTCAATTGGTGGACTTTGAAAAATCTAAGTTTTTTTTTTTTTCGAATTTGATCGTATCTGATATTCCTTCGATTCGAATGATTTGAATTCAGCCGAATACAGACCTCGAAATTGGACCCTTGATAAATATGCCCCTACACGTATTCCTCAAAAGCATGAGTCTCATTCCATCCTGGGGCCAAATAATGCCAAGGAGCAGTGGATGCCTGTCAAGGATTTTGAACTGTTTTTGGTAACTCGAGCTCTTGCACCAACCACTAGCCACCTTCTTCATCTGAGCCTGAAATATTTACATCACACATATTAATATTACCCCAAGGCCACTTACAATGATGGCTTATTTTAAGGAAGTTATAATAAAACAGGAGGGTCATGGGAGATGAATAGACAGGCTTGAAAGGGGAAGTAAAGTCTAAAATAGAATAAGGCTAGAAATGCTGTATTTTGTATTCTAAACATAAACATGAACTTACTGCACCACAAGCCTAATCAAACAAATGATTTATGTTTTCAAAGTTCGTCGCAGGGGGTCACCATCTCGTAACTTTGTTAATCATCTTTGCAAGACCAAGACTGTGCACATGCTCAGTGTGGTCTGGGCTGCTTTGTCATAAATTATTAAAACATCACAAGTCAAATAATATCTGCCAGAAGCAGATACAGCAAGAATATATATAATCAGAATATACAGACTGCACTGGGTCCTGTGTTGTCATGTAATCTAATGTGGATTTTATAGTTTTTGTATTGTTTAATACAAACTTTCTCCAACTCTGCAGAACCAGCAAAATAATCCTCGAAATAGAATCCCAGTTTATCTGTTTAAATCTGGCTCCATGATCTTTGTCCCTGCAGTTGGAAACAGTAAAGGGGATGTAAAGGCAAAAATAAATTCCAATACAAATCTCTACACAGTTGCCAACTGCTCTACAGGGAAACAAACAACGTTTCTTGAGTTTTGCATGGCTGGGAAGTAAGGCGGGGGCTCCCCCTGCTGTTCATAAGTATGATTGTTTCCCTGCAGAGCAGTTAGGGACCGTCTGGCAATTCCTATCCACAGCAGTCAGAGCAAGTAAATAAAGGGAGAATTTCACTGCATACAGTCAGGTTTCTTATAAAATGTTACACATTTTTAAATTAAAGTATATCAGAGATAGATT
Source organism: Xenopus petersii (assembly GCA_038501925.1). Taxonomy (NCBI): domain Eukaryota; kingdom Metazoa; phylum Chordata; class Amphibia; order Anura; family Pipidae; genus Xenopus; species Xenopus petersii. Next base: position 12,135,986 of record CM076672.1, read on the forward strand.
TCTTTTTCATTAAAGAAAGTAAAAATTGGATTTTATTTTTTTACCATGCGACCTGGAAATAATGGAGGCATAGGCAAGGCTAAACTGCAAGCTGGTTTGGTAGCAATGGGAAATGATGACACATTATTTCTTATTATTATTTATATATATTATTATTTGATAAAATAAAGTAACTCATTAGCCAGGTACGTGGGCTCTATAATACCTCTTCTCCTCTTTTCTGTCAAAATTTCCAAGGCTGTCATCATTAATATCACCCCCCCAATGACCCCATGTAAGGGCAATGGCTCTCGCTTTCAGCTACAGTTACCAATGCTACAGGCACAACATGGTGCCCCTTGAGGTGCATAGGGTGCCCCCTGAGCTACAAGGACAACATGGTGCCCCTTGAGGTGCATAGGGTGCCCCCTGAGCTACAAGGACAACATGGTGCCCCTTGAGGTGCATAGGGTGCCCCCTGAGCTACAAGGACAACATGGTGCCCCTTGGGGTGCATGCACGTTTGCCTGTAGTATTACTCTGGCAGAGGGCAGGTAACACAAGGTCAAGGTCAGTCATAGGTTCCTCCCCTGCTTACCCCATGTTCCCCAACTTACATGTTCCAAAGGGTGAGTAAGCAAGGAAGTCTCCACACCCATTGTAAGAGTGAAAAGTGTGTGATAAGTGTAACCAGCATAGGGCGACATTTTTTAAACTCTGTGTTTTTTTTTTTTAAAATGAGCCCTGACATTAGTACAGTATAATAAAAGGGACATGCAACGTGTTTACGTGATAATATTCCTTTTTACTTGTCGACAGTATATACAAATGTACATTTATTTTGTTCTTTCGCTTTGTGTTTATTTTTTATATTTTTCCATTTTCAGCAACAAACTTGGTGGTGGAAGGTATTTCTAACATTTCCCACTCTCACATTCCCATCCATTAGCCAATCACTGCACAGGGAATCTTCAATGTAGAATTCATTGTGCCAACCAACAACAATCAGGATCAGTATTCCAGAAATGAGCAGATCTCTAGTGTGATCAGTGCAAATCAGACTGTTCATACCAACAAAGTCTGAAATTAATGAGATATTTGTTCATGTGAAGTGATTCTCCCACTGTGAGATTTCCATTGGTTCTTGTTGGAACAACGGGTCAAATGGATTCGAAGAACTGACCACTGATTGACTATGTGCCTTGATTTGAGGAATCACAGTGATTTCCAAGTAGGATTTACTAAATTGCAAAAAGCATTGTATTTGAATTTTACATTAAGGGGGTTATTTATTTAAGGTTGAGTTGTGAAATCTTGAAAAATTCAAGTTTTTTCACTAGTAAACTTGTTTTTTTACAGGGAAAAAAAACAAATTTTTTTCAAGATTTATTATACTCCAATGCTGCAAAAATCCTGAATCTGAAAATCCGCAATCTCACACCTGTCAAGGTCCTGTATAAGTCAATGGGAGAGGCACCTATCTCAATTTGAAGTTCTCTGTGATGGGTTTAGTCCATAAACTCAAAAAATCAGGCATAGTAGTTTGGTTGTGTGTTTTTTTTTTTTAATAAAATATGAGATAAATCCGGATTTTAGTAAATAACCTCCTAATTGTTTTCATCATCTAGTACAGAACCATGTTCCTCAAGTGGTAAAAGAGAACCTTCTAGAAAACCATTGTTGTGGCAAATCTTTGGCCGCTATTTGTAAAAGCACGGACGTTAAAAATACATTTAGTTGAAATTGGCAGATTTCTGATGATTCTGAAGAATTCAGATGATTTCTAAAACTCCAGTGGAAACCATTCTGATGTGATTCAACGTTGATATTTTTTCACTGTTGCATATTTACAAAGGACTGTCATATTGAGTTTGACCAAAAATATCCCCAACATTTGTTTGGCAGCTCAGCAGTGTTGAAATTCCATTTTTTTCTTATATTTGGAGATGTTTTGCTGTCCATTGTTTTCTTTAAGTTATTGAAATGCTATTGAAGTGATTTTTTTATAGTAATATTTTACTACTTTAACAGAATTTTCCATATGACTTTCCCTATAACATCAACGTCACTTGAGATATTTGCCATGGGCCAATGGCTTAGGAGGCCTATGGGCAGATTTATCGAAGAGTGAATTTACCCCTCTCGCCAGTATATAAGAATTTCTATGGGATCAGGGTCCAACTGGAGCATTGGGAGCCAACTGGGGCTGTACATGAAGGGCCCTCCTGGCAGTCACTGGGGGCCTCCTCCTGACATCTAAGCCACCAGTTTGCATGCAAATCAATCTGGAGAGCAGGTCTGGGCCTGTTTGGGATTTTAGAAGCATATTCAGAAAATGGTGAGCTCTTGCTTTCACCCATTGACAAATATGTTCCCAAAACTCCCAGAAACATTTTAAATATTTGACTCTAGTGGACTGTGGCGAACTCTAATTTCACTACTTGATAAATATGCCGATAAGACCCTGAAATTAACACCAATGAATTTCCATTCAGCAAATAAGATAGAGGATAATACAGGTCAATACCAATAGGCATTTATTCTGCTATATGTTCTGGGGGTTATTTTACATAAAATTAACACTGTAATTATACTACTAGGTGTTTCAGGGGGAAATATATGTTGAATTGCCACTGTATTGACCCTGCCATGTGTTTTGGGGTATTATATATGAATGGGGGTATTATATATGAATGCAATGAATTTCCATTCAGCAAATAAGATAGAGGATAATACAGGTGAATACCCATAGGCATTTATCCTGCTATATGTTCTGGGGGTTATTTTACATAAAATTAACACTGTAATTATACTACTAGGTGTTTCAGGGGGAAATATATGTTGAATTGCCACTGTATTGACCCTGCCATGTGTTTTGGGGTATTATATATGAAACTGGAACACTGTAAAAGGTCTTTAATCAGCTAATTACACACCCCTCCCCGGTGCCTATGGGTACTCACCTGTACTATACAAAATTCAGCAGCAATATTCCAGGTAGAGCAGCTTTTTAAATAGGGTTTTTAACCCCAAACCTTACACATTTCCTAGCTCATGGTTTTACTATACAGGGTTTGCATCCTTTTAATCAAAATCACAAACGAAAACACAATACTCAGTTCAGTGTCTGTTGTTTCACTTTGAGTTCAGTTGAAATCACGTCTATTTACATGAATGTTCTTTATGGTCCCATGAAACCCTTTCTGATTCTGATCCTGATCAGGGGAAGCGATATTCATTTCCATGCATTCCCATAGCTCGTGGTGTTAATTATTCACTGTAGACAGGGAACAGATTTTTTTGAGATGTGCTAAGAAAACACAGATGTATTGCCGGAAAAAAAAAAAAACACTTTGGTGAAGATTTTCCTTATGTAAAGTCTATATGTGACTGGGTTGCTTTCCTGTACAAACGCAGCGATGAAGGAAAGTAACGAATCCAATTAATTTCCCAAGAATTGTCGTGAATTTGGGAAAAAAATGTAATTCAAGTAAATATTGCATTTTTTTGTACTGCAAAAAATGTTCACATTTCAGTGGTATAGTTTTAATAAATAATTCAAAAACATTTTTCATTGCCCCTCTCATGTGCGCTGGGCAGTAGGTGGATATCTTTGTAGGCTTCTTGAGGTTCCTGAAAATGTTCCCAGTCATGTTAGTGGGCTACAGAATGCCCTCATGCCTCTCTGTGACCTTCAGTGCTTCATGCATGCTGGCCGCCGAAAGCCTCCTGTTTATGTTGGTGTATTTGCATCTCAGGAGGTTCCAGAAGGTAGTCCTCAAGTCCCTGTTGAAGAAGGCATAGATCAAGGGGTTTATGAGAGAGTTGGTGTAGCCAAGCCATAGAAGAGTCCTCTCCAGTCTGAGGGGCATGCAGCTGCACATGATACCACAGATGAACGGCCGAGCAGTAGACAACAAGAAGAAGGGCAACCAGCAAAAGGTGAAGGCCCCGACTATAATTCCCAGTGTTCGAGCCGCCTTCTGCTCTCGTTTGAAGATGGAGATATTTTTCCGATCTTGGCGTATGAGCTTGGACAAAGTGGCAAACTCTTCAACTGCTTTATTCCTTTTGGAAATCTTCTTAGGTGGGAGCTTCTCCTCTAAGCAGTATATCCCTTCTTGCTCATAAAGCCGCGGGATGTTCACAAATTTGTGCTTCTCGGCACTGATTTTGGCAGCCACAAAAATCCTCTGGTACATGACGAGCATGACAGTCATGGGGATGTAAAAGGCCACCGCTGTTGAGTAGACGGTATAGCCAAAGTCTTGGCTTATCAGACACACCCTTTCCACGTTTACGTTTTTTGCCCACCCAAATAATGGTGGAAGAGTTATGGAAGCGGACAGAAGCCAAACAATGAATACCATCTTAGCCATGAGTTTCCCATTTTGTCTGGCGGGATACGTCAAAGGGCGAGTTATTCCAAGGTATCTGTAAGATAAAAAAAAGACAGAGATAGAATTGCTTTAAATGTATAACTGAGTGTTTTCTATTATTCAGCTTTGAACAGCTCTGTTAACTGTGAGAACTGTGCCAATTGTACCAACCTATGCCAACTGTACTACTAACTGTACCAGCTGAGCCAACTAACAAGGCAGAGAACAGCCCAAATGCAAATAGGTTCACTTGTTGTACATCTCAGATATGTGATTCTTGCATTTGCTCCTGGATACAGTGGGAGTAATTTCAGTAACCTATGACAACCAATGAAATTGATTCATTGATCTAGCTGGCTAAACAAAGCCCATAACGATTGGCTGCTATGGGTTACAGCCCATGCACTAGGGTTGCCAACTGTTCGGTTTTGACCCAAAGAGTTTCAGCCTTGTGAAACCCAAACAATAATCTAGCCAATAAGCACCTGTCAAAACCAAATGTCATAACCCCAACCCCATATCGTAATGCTCCACCCCAATACCATCATCCCGCCCTCTTGTTCGGTCAAAGTCAAAGGTGGCAACCCTACCATGCACAAGTTTGACCAGTGTTGATAATTGCACCCCAGTGTTTTCAGCTATAAGCAGGGGCAATCCTGGCCCCTCCGCCGCCTGAGGCAGCAGCTGCCCCCCCTCCCCCAGAAATTCGCTCTTAAAGTACCAGGAGCAGCATTTTTGCTGCCCCTGGTACCTAGTGGGGCGCTGCCGCCTGAGGCGACAGCCTCAACTTGCCTCATTGGTGAAGCACCCCTGGCTATAAGATTAGTATAGACAACATTGCCACTTACCCATCATTCTAAGTGCATAGGTCACATAGTAAAACACAGCTAGATATGAAGTACCACTTCCTACAGACCATTACAGGCCCCTTCCACATATCCATATAGTATGGTATAACTGAATCAGTCATGGGAAAACATCTAGATATGAGGAGCCTCCTCATATCTCATATAAACTTCCTGAAACTGATGACAATGGTGCTCCCATATTTATAGTATCTGAAACATCATTTCTTCATATCTGAGATCCTTCACTCCCTTTATCAACTTAATCGGTCATCTGTGTACTATCTCAGTTTCAATAATAGTCTTCCTTTGTTGTGGAGACCAAAGCAATGACCCATACTTAGTGAACACTGCATCATACAGAAAAAGTAATGCCTCTGGATAATTCATTAGCTGGTAGCCCTTGACGAGCTTTCAGTTATTGTCTACCAAAAGTCAAAAACAAGCAAATAAAGTGGCAAATGAGTGAATGAGACCTACTGTTATCATTTAAGGCTAGGAGTTTCTTTAATGACTTCCCCTTTCATTATGTTAAACAATTGACATAATGTGTAATTTTTTACCCTGGCTAGAGCAGTAAGGGGCACTAAAGCACTTGTTTCCAGGATCTGGCTGTGCTCTGCACCCAGCACCCAGTTGGATATTAATTGATCACTGTAATGCATGGTGTTATATTTAAAAAGTGTTGAATTAGAGACATTTAGAGAAGCGAGTCAGACTGTGAAGAATGAAGAGAATGAATGCAGGCTCATGGGCTCCATGAGGTCACTTGGTTTTAAATATAGAATTCCGAGTGAAAAGTCAATAATCCCTTAAAGAAGAGAAACAAGATTGATAGACAAGATTTGCTGTAATGACTTCAATAGTCAAGCGTTCATCTGGCCTGCGTTGGTGAATAGGAACTGATTGGTCCATTTCCCAGCTGTGATTTGGAATGGGATATTTGAATAACTCTCCGTAATAACTTCCTTATCTGAACCTCTACATATTCAGCAGCAGCGGCCTGCCAATCTGCATTATGGGCTGAACGGAACGCCAAGCTTCACAGCGACATAAAAAGTCCATTATAGGAGAGAATGAGAGAGACGTGAGTCAAGCAAATGTACAATGGAAATAGAAGAAGAACCATTGATCAGCTCAAGAGTACATGCACGAGATCTATATGAGATGGAGTGAGAATATCTGAATGCAAATATACTGTCCACTGAATAAGGGGATAGAAGGAATAAGTGCATAGAAGCATGTTGCTTGGCACATACCTATCACATAGAATCAAGTCCAAACAAATTACCCAGTGATTGGTCTGTGTGTGGGCTCTTACTGTGGTTGTTTCCAAGATTTCGGACCTAATTATAAACCATATTACCGATGTGTTCCACCATGTTCCTCTATGAGGGGGCTGCCATATTTGTGCAGCAGTAGACCGTGTTAGCATTAGAAACTCAAACTGGCACAATGAGAAGTGACAGTTGGGTTGACAAAACAAAACACCTTTTACTTCTTTATTCACTCCTCCATCATTATTATTATTCTCTTCTCTCCTTTTCATATTAACTTGCCCTTTCCTTTTTTCTCCTTTTCTCTCCCCTGTTCCCCCTGTATTATATTCTGCATTTCTCAATCCTAACTTGTGTTGCTACCACGCTTGCTTTAATCTTTCCTTACCCCCAACCCACCCTTTAAATAAATTCTACCACTTAAATTGCAACTTGTCCTATTTAACCTGTTGTGAAAATTCAGAACTTGGAGATCACTTCAAGTAAACAGACAAAAGTTTGACACAACAAGCTCCATAGATTCTGACCTCACAAAGAGTCAAACCCCAAACAAAGGTCATGTAGAGCCTTATAGACTTGAGAACATATGACATGAGTCTGTATAGGAGTAAAAGGGAGTTACCAGTGGAAAAGCATAGATATATCACGGAAGAACAAAGAGCTGCTCTTACAACCAAGCAGCAGGTTCTGCCTCAAGACAGGGTACTAGGAACCAAGGCTAGCTTGAGAACAGAATCCTTCCAAGTCAGCAGGGGATTTCATAAATGACCCTGTAGTCTTTTAGTCTCTCACCTACTCCTGGTGCTGTTACTGTTCATAATCTGCCTCTTTCCCAATGTGCTCTTCTTACTTGGAGAAGTTAGCAGAGGATTTAGCACTGAAACTACCTTTGTCTAACCAATCGCAATGCACTAAGATATATATGTACCCAGGTACCTTACATGAAGTGCAAATCTCATATGCCAGAACGTAACACATTATTCGCATTCATGGGAGGGACAGCCAAAAACATGCCATGTGCCGCTTGCCTCCAGGGTCGCTACTTGATTATTTATTCCCCCAAAATCTTTGTGTTCCGATTAAGGACTTGCTGGTTGTGCTAGCTGTGACTCATGTTGCTATTTTATTACTGAATTCTATTTATATAGTCATATCTGATCTATTTTTGGTGACTCATCTGGTACACTTATATGCCTTTTAAATTGAAGATAAAATGTCTTCTTTTCTATTCCTGTCAAAATTTGTCTCAAGGATTAGCCCCCGCTTTCAGCGCCAGTCAATTTCAGTCTGTTGCTGTCGGGCATAATTAGCCCCAGCCCCTTTGATAGTTCTGCTTATGTTACTAACAGCCTGGGGCAGGGGATTTGCATAGTTAATGTTCTAATCAGCCGCTATAACAAGCGCAATTTAATAAATTCTGTCCATTATAACTGTCTTTTAATATGGAAACAAAGCGGCTGATGGCAGAAAAGGATCTGTTGTTCCAACTGGTCTCATTTAATGCAGTTTCATATTTAAAGCTTCAATTGTGCTAAGTCCTTTGGAGACCCACTTGGCAATCACATTGTGTGTATATATATATATATATATATATATATATATATATATATCCCCTAACTTTGCTGAAATGAGAAACACATCATATTTTCCTATTAAAGAGGTGGTTCACCTTCAGGTTAACTTTTATTATATTATAAAATGGCTGATTCTAAAAAATTATTTCTTTTTTCATAGTTTTTGAATTGTTTGCCTTCTTCTTCTGACTCTTTCCATCTTTCAAATGGGGGTCACTGGCCCCATATAAAAAAACAAATACTCTGTAAGGCTATACATTTATTGTTATTGTTACATTGTATAACTCATCTTTCTATTCAGGCCTCTCCTATTCATATTCCAGTCTTTTAAAAAACCAACTGTAAATTGTCTCATATCACTCTACATTAGGGATGCACCGAATCCAGGATTCGGTTCGGGATTCGGCCAGGATTCGGCCTTTTTCAGCAGGATTCGGATTCGGCCGAATCCTTCTGCCCAGCCGAACCGAATCCGAATTCTAATTTGCATATGCAAATTAGGGGCGGAAGGGAAAACGAGCAACTTTTTGTCAGAAAACAAGGAAGTAAAAAATGTTTTCCCCTTCCCACCCCTAATTAACATATGCAAATTAGGGTTCGGATTCGGTTCGGTATTCGGCCGAATCTTTCACGAAGGATTCGGGGGTTTGGCCGAATCCAAAATAGTGGATTCGGTGCATCCCTACTCTACATAGTAAAATATAACTCAAGGTGAACAACTCCTCTAAGGTATGACCTTAGGCAGGGCAATGGTCTAAATAAGCATGGATGGGAGGAGGTGTAGCCCCATTCAGGTGTACACAGGTGATGGGTAAAGTTATCCAAACATATGCTGATAAAAGTTGGCAGCTTATTGACACGTTTATGGAGCCCTCCAACGGGCTTCCCTAAACAATATCTAGCAGAAAATCGGCCACATAAAGTTCAAACGGGTTTTAAAATCCAGAGTAAGGACCACAATAATTCATTGATGCAGCCCTCACTCTGACCATCTGTATCTCCTTTGCTGTCATCCAACTCTAGGGCCCAACAATCGGATGAGCCCAATATTGCCCAAGGTGGGTATATTGGGGAAATATCTGCTCCTTAGGTGACCTCGCCAAACGAGCAGATCTTCAATTGTACAGCCAGCTTAAGTCAGATGGAAGGTATGGTAGGGGCCATACTTCTTTTAAAAAGATTGTATGCTCTGTCCCTTTGAGTCCCACTAAGGTTGCAGTTGTGCGTCCTGTAGTTCACTTTGTCTTTTTTTTTTTTTTTACTATATAGGTTGTGAATGGTACCGAAAATTCTCAACTTTCCAAATTGACCAGATAACATGCCACAGTGAGGTTTTCCACTTTCAGCTGTCTACTCTGGAATGAATTCATGCTGCCTATGCACAGGTTAATGGTCAAACTACTTGGTCTAAAATGATCTAACCTGGTGACGTAGTTGGTCCATGATGTGAGTAGAATTAATAATTGCATCTGGAACCTATTAAGAGGTGTCAGATGCAATCAGCTTGGAGAGTTTATTAGGATGGGACACCAACAACCACACACAGGATGAATCATGCTATAGAATGGGCCAATCCTGACTAAGATGGCAAATTATCGGCCCATTTTGTAGGAATTTAAAGAGGCTTCCAGTTGCTCTTTTGGAACAAGAGCAACAAGCCTACCAAGCAAGTATTAAGATTAAAACAAGTTGCTTTTGTGATAACACAGGAGTTCTTATCACATGTAAAACAACATGGACTTTGACTGCAGATTAGAAGCAACTGATTTCATCTCTTTTTTTCCTTCTATTTTCCATCTGTATCCTTGTATGTCGTTTCCCACAGTTCTGTTACCCTAGTTATCCAACCGCAGGTGCTGAGAAACAATGACAAGCACAGGCAACTGCTGGTATCTAATAAATGCACCATTTCATTAGATGTGTAAAAAGATTATCACACACCTATTGTATATGGGTTGTTATTTTTGTCCATTTGCACAAAATATTTTCTGTTTATATTATACAGGCAAGTTTGTCCATTTCTGTGACTGTTCTAATGGTCTTATTGGTTACAGATTGCTCTAGTTTTGGGAGTGCTGCATTGCTCCAAAGGGACAAAGTACATTTTGTCGAGCCTAGATAGTGAAAATTGGCAATACTTATAGGCCAGTCCTGCAAGTTCTGTAAAGAGTATGGGGTTAGCCTAGATATAAGCAGAACCACAGAATTGGGTTAGCCTGTGTAGCACAGCTGTGAGTGTACTGTGACCAAAGGTATGCTGCTTGCCCAATGCCACTGACCTGTTTTATCTATGGGATGAGGGTTTCAGCCAACTAATTCCAGAGTAAACCCCTGTTGGCTCTGTACCATCCAACCCTTAGTGATCCAGATCACAGATATTTATTGCAGCAATAAAACAATTTTATTACCGTTACATAACAGCTGAAGAATAAAAAGTCAGTCGGCACTCCTTTGAGATAGACCAAGTTTAGCTTAGAACATTGCCTCCCACAGATGAGAAAAGGGTCAAGACCAGTGATCCCCAACCAGTAGCTCATGAGTAACATGTTGCTCTCCAACCCCTTGGATGTTGCTCCCAGTGGCCTCAAAGCAGATGCTTATTTTTGAATTCCAGGCTTGGAGGCAAGTTTTGGTTGCATAAAAACCAGGTGTCCTGCCAAACAAAGTATCAATGTACAATAGGTTGACAATCCACATTGGGGCTACTAAATGGCCATTCACATCCTTTATTTGGCACCCCAGGAACATTTTTCATGCTAGTGTTGCTCCCCAACTCCTTTTACTTCTGTGTGTGTTTTATTACTGTATTACTAGTGGGGGTCATCTGTAGGTGCATTCCTGGATCCCACTAGGTGGAGGCACTGCGCTAGTAAGAACCAGGTACCCAGTCTCTCCCAATACCACTGTGGAGTGGCTCAGTTTGTTCCATGTCATAAGGTAAGAGTCACACATGGGGTGTAACGCGACAAAGGGGTGTTGAATAGCTGAGATTACGGCTGGGACCTGGACACAGAGAAAATGAGACAATATGGAGTTATCTGCTGAGAGTCCACAGAGTGTTCTGGAGTGGTGCAAGAGTTTGGGCCTGAACCTGAAAAGGACTGCTGTAGTAGGCCCTGTGATACCCAGAACAAAAGAGGAAGTTATTTACAATATCCTAGATGCAGATGGATCTATTTAAGGGCCTAGAGTGGTAGCTTCACAACGAGACGTAAAACGTTTTCCTGTTATACATGCTTGTGGATATTCCTGCTGAGATTAACAGAGAGTCCTGTGCATGTGGTGTTGAAGCAGAAGAGGACAGTTTTTGGCAAATTGTCTTGCCATGTGTTCCAGAGGAGAAGGAACTTAGTGACAGTGAGGATGAAGTGGGAGATGATTTGAAGGAACCAAAACCCCCCTTGCATTGGCGTGCCATAGCTACCTGCCACTGGTTACAGCTCAGTGACTAAAAGACTGTTTGAAGTGACGCCTGAGACACACTGCATCGTGTGAGAGTTTGAATTCTTCAGGGAGGAACCGACCCTTAAGTGATGTCTTTGAAGCAGCCCAGCTTGTGGAAGTATTGACACAAGTCAGTGAGAATTTAAGTCAGCTGGCATATAATGGCAATTATAAGAGACTGAACATATTTTCAGGTGTGGAACCCACTCCCCCGGGTGAAGAGACCTTTGAGGTCTGGTGAGATTCTGCTTTGACCACAGTTGCTGATTGGTCTGGGTCTGGACCTGCTTTGTGTCGAAAGATTCAAGAGAGTTTGTGAGGGCCTCCACTGGACCTCATTAACCTACACAGAGAGGTGTGCCCACAAGATGGTCCTGAGAAGTTAATAGAACTGTCATGCAGAAAGACAAAGATAGTCTATCTGAGTATGTGAAGAGACTGCAGCAGATGTTAAAGTTACTTGTTTGCAGAAGGATCATTGCTACTGATCATGTTGATTTTATGGGGAAAATTTATTTACTTCCGAATTTGCGCTAGTGTTGCCTTTGCTGCACTTTGCCGCAGGTACCCTAAAAAAAAAATTCTCTATTTTTCAGCCTATCACCCTTAAAAAAGTAAAAGACGCCAGCATTTTTTGGCACTTATAAAAAATTTCAACTTTTTTTGGAGCAATCCCTATCTACTCTATTGCACTTCGCCGGGTCTGAGGTGGCGAAGTAAAGTCTGGCGCAAGAAAATCGACAACTTAGTGAATTAGCGTAGTTAGGTCCCTTCGCCATAGCTCAACTTCGCCTGGCGTAAGGGTGCAAAGTAGTGCTAGAGTAGGTCCCCTTTGCTAGCGAATTTACACCAGCACCTGTTAGTAAATTGGCAAAGTAACGAAATGACGTCACGCTGGCGAATTTTTGCTAGCGTTAGCCACTTCACCCTTTAGTAAATCTGCCCCTATAAGGCTGCAACAGTTATTCCGAGGGGCTTTGTCTATGGAACCCACTGCCGTGATGTTAAGATCTTTCTACAGAGGAAAGAAAGAACCCACTTATCAGGAGTTAATCCGAGAGATCCGAAGGGAGGAAGTTAATGTTCTACGTCGAGAGAAGCAAAATCGTAGTTCTGAAAAGACTTCCAGTGATTCCCTAAAGGAGAAAGAGATTACTGAGTTGAAAAAAGAGATTGCAAAGCTCAAGGCTCGAGTGTCTGAAAGGGATGAGATGCCAACTATGTCTAGACCGGCTCCCTCTCCTAAAGTAAGTTGTGCTATCAGAGAACCACCCAAATTTTTCCGTTGTGGTCGGTTGGGCCATATATCTACAAACTGCAATAAGCAACGTGAAGAGGTTGTGGCTGCAGAAGTGACTTCATCTGGATGTGATGTGAAGAAGCTTCTCCAAAAGAGATATCAGAAAAGACGTAGCCAGATGAAGTGTTACACTTGTGGTTGGTATGGTCATACTTCCCGCTCCTGTGATTGGTGATTGAATGAAGAATCTTATGATGGATATGTGACATCTTTCCCATGTGAAGTGGATATTCCTGAAGAGAAGTCCTGTGGCAGGAGGATGGTCTCTGAGCACTCTGGCACCCCCGATAAACATGAGAGACTGGGCCTGGGAGAGCGCAAGCCATCAGTCAGGGGAAATGTCAGAGTAGTTAGTAATAAAGTTTTTCCCTGTGATTTTCCCCCAGTGGTTAGGGAGAATGAGGAAAGGCAAGCGTTGCCCATTCAAGCAGGGGGAGAATGTAGGGAATCGTTGCAAAAGCATTGCCTTTATCCCTGAAAGAAATCAAGTACAGAGCCTGTGTCTGTGTGTTGTAAGCTGTTACCTAGCAACCAGCTGTTCAGTGCTATTAGTGCAGCAGGAAGTGACACAGCAGCTAATGCGATACCTCCCAACCCTTTTATACTGAAATCCATATCTCCCAACTGTCCCGTTTTGAGTGGGACAGTCCCGCTTTTGACGGCTCAACCCGCAGTCCCGGATTTATACAGAAATGTCCAAAGTTTCTCTTTGATCTGCTGCACTGAACTGGCCAGTGCAGAACTACATTATCCACCCGGGGAGTTTTAATCAGCCTGGCGAACTCCAGGCTTCTCAAAGGTCCCCTCTCAAAGGTCCCCTTTGCTAGCGAATTTACACCAGCACCTGTTAGTAAATTGGCAAAGTAACGAAATGACGTCACGCTGGCGAATTTTTGCTAGCGTTAGCCACTTCACCCTTTAGTAAATCTGCCCCTATAAGGCTGCAACAGTTATTCCGAGGGGCTTTGTCTATGGAACCCACTGCCGTGATGTTAAGATCTTTCTACAGAGGAAAGAAAGAACCCACTTATCAGGAGTTAATCCGAGAGATCCGAAGGGAGGAAGCGGCGCTGACAAGAACTCACAGACCAGATCCCCTCAGGCTCATTGCTGTCACTCAGTCAGCTCGGCCGCACAGAAACCCTGCAGCACCTGCTTCCTCCCAGCGCAAGCTGGAAGTTTACAGCGCTAAGGCGGAAGAGGCGAAATTCCTTTGCTCAGTGTCAAAGATCATGTGTCCCCGCTCACTTCTCAGTCAAGAATACTAATGTCTCCACGCACCGCCTGCAAGACCTCACCCCTGCAATCTTCAGACCGTCGCTCATAAGTATAACATTTATATTAGAACACGTTGAAATCAGTATTATTTATCCCTTTAAAGGCGAAGGAAATTCCCTGGGCACCAAAACCCTCCCCCCTCCCCTGTGTTGCCCCCTCCCTCCCCACCTGGCCTACCTGCCCCTAACTTGTTACTCATCCCTCAGCACAGGTCCTGTCCACGGAGCTCATAGGCGCCATCTTCTCCCAAGCAGTCTTCTTCCTGCTTTAATCAGCGTTTTCTGCGCATGCGCAGTAGGAGCATTTACCGGTACGGATCTACTGCGCATGCAACGAATGTCACAAAGTGAAATCGGAAAACTTCGTGACATTCGGCGCATGCGCAGTAGATCCGTACCGGTAAATGTTCCTACTGCTCATGCGCCAGAAGATGCCGATTAATCCAGGAAGAAGACCGCTTGGGAGAAGATGGTGCCTGTGAGCTCCGTGGACAGGACCTGGGCAGAGGGGTGAGTAACAAGTTAGGGCCATTTGCCCAGGGGGACAGGTAGGCCAGGGGGGAGGAGGGAGGGGGCAACACAGGGGAGGGATTTTTGCATCCAGGGGGTTTCCTTCTCCTTTAAAGGAAAACTATACCCCCAAAATGAATACTTAAGCAACAGATAGTTTATATGAAATTGAATGACATATTAAAGAATCTTACCAAACTGGAATATATATTTACATAAATATTGCCCTTTTACATCTCTTGCCTTGAACCACCATTTTGTGACTCTATCTGTGCTGCCTCAGAGATCACCTGACCAGAAATACTACAACACTAACTGTAACAGGAAGAAGTGAGGAAGCAAAAGGCAGAACTCTGTCTGTTAATTGGCTCATGTGACCTTACATGTGGTTTGTATGTGTGCACAGTGAATCCTACGATCTCAGGGGGCGGCCCTTATTTTTTAAAATGACAATTTTCTATTTATGATTACCCAATGGCACATACTACTAAAAAAGTATATTATTATGATAATGGTTCATTTACATGAAGCAGGGTTTTACACATGAGCTGTTTTACTCAGTATCTTTTAATAGAGACCTACATTGTTTGGGGGGTATAGTTTTCCTTTAAGCTCGCTGGGTCTGAAACAATATTGTTGCAGAAATAATTTTCCCTCCAAATCTGCTACAACACTTTTTAACCAAAAAGCCTTCAGTCCCCTGCATAGGCTTTGCGCAGACCCACATGTTGTTGAGTTTTAAGTTAGTACCAGCCCTGAACTGTCAGTTTTTGGATTCTGGCAAAACTTTCTGTAAAATGAACATGGTAATTAGGGGTGTGACCACAAAAATGGGCTTTTGTCCTTCTTTCTGTTTCCAAAATGAAGGTATGAAATACACTTCCACCTACTGGGCATATCTTAGTTTAGAAATAAATGACACTTAACCCCAAGAAAGGGAAATAGCTGCCTGGGGAAAGAAAGGACTAGTTAAGGTGTCAAAAATAACCAAAAACTGCCTGAATGGAACACACTTAATTCTCAGGGTCTCTACACCAAGATATAAGCAGAAAAAAGTCAAAGGTCAGAATGGACAACAATAAAGAATGCCAAGGCAAGTACCAACAATCTAAAATCCAGCTTCAGACTACATGGGGCAAGCAGGGACATGACTAGTGACCCTAAGACCTTTTCCTGGAGGCAACTTGTAAGGGGTCATTTACAACTGCATCAATTGATGCAACCAACTGTAGGAAATAAAGAGCTACCAACACTTTTGATGGGGTGGTAGGTGCAGCTGAAGGGTTCCCTAGTGTCAATAGGCACGAAACACAACGGGAGGTGGGACAAATGCACCAGTGCAGCAGTGTTAAGAGCATGTTTGGATGTAAATACCCAAGTAATGAACTATGTCTAATTTAGCATGACTGTGATTGTTGTCTTAAATTACCCCTCATGTCATCAAATAGTTTGGCTCCTATGTATCATCATAAAAAAAACAGATACTAAAAAACAAAAAAAGTGTACAGGACTGCAACTGGGCATCACATGAGAGTCACAAAACAACTGTTATACCAATTTTATGAAACTAATCATTTTCAATAATATTCAAAATTTGTTATGAAATAATGATTAATCCTCCTTGAATGATATTGGGAGAGTCGTCAGGTCTGGAGAGAGTGGTCAGATCTGCAAGGGTGTGATTAATGGATGTGATTCATGTTGTGAGTCACTGCTGGCAGTTAGGTGGGTTAGGGGGAGCGACAGACGCCACAGATCAGGCATATCCAAAGGTAAATTGATTAGTCATATTGCAAATAAAAATTCAGCCATGGGAAAATGTTATTATTAATCCCAAACGGGGGCTGACATTCATACAACGAGGGAAGTGCTTATTTCACATGAAAATGCAATAATTATGGTAATCATTCAGGCCTGACGGCTGCTGTACAGCGCTCCATATAAAAAACATTGCATTCTGATTTATTTTATTGTTCTTTCTGCCAAAATTTCCCCACAGTACCTTACATGCTTTTAGAAATCAGCTGGCCTTTGCTACATGGTTTCATTAGTCATAACCTGCAGTGCAGAGAACAGGAAGGGAAAGACCACTTTAAAATGCAATTACATTTACAAGTACCTTTAAGAACATTAGAGAGACACCATCTTGCCAAAGGTTTGGGAGGTTCGGGCCTAAATTGATTAAGAGCAAGGCCCAATAAGTTACAGCTATTGCTGCAAATTGCTGCCGGTTCACTTTTACTGTACATCCCATATTCCTACTGCAGAATCCCGGATACAACAAAGATTTGTGAAAAGGTTGTTTGACCCCAATTAAACAGACAGGGATTGGGCTGACGTGCCCTTTGCTTTTCACTTACAAAATCAATTTAGAAAAGCCAGGGAAATGCATTTAGCCTGTACCAGTTATTGTCAGTGTAAGCAGTTTATAACCATCATGTTATGACAGTTTTGCTGCCAAAACAATATCAGCGGCCGAAATGTTATTTTTACAGGAACTGCAGCAACAAAGTACCCCAAATGCACACGCAGAGGCCTTTGTATACAGCGTTGGGATTAGAAAAGTGCTCAGAACATTTCCAATTATTTCCAATTTCACCGATTTATAAATTGTCAACTTCGACAGAAATGATTCTAGGTCTTCTGTGGTCCTGTGAATAGAAATGACCCCCAGGCTGATGGTGGACACCAGTGAATTTGCACCCCCAGTGAAGAAGACTTTCCTTTATTATCCTTTATTCTAATGAAGGTTTGGAGATGTTTTTACAGTTCAACTTCACAGCACCAGAAACGTTTTAAAGCTTTATAGACATGCAGAATAATTTGAGGTAGGCTATGAGACACTGAAGGCGGTAGGCAATGAGACAGTGTAGACGGTAGGCTATGAGACACTGAAGATGGTAGGCTATGAGACAGTGAAGGTGGTAGGCTATGAGACAGTGAAGGTGGTAGGCTATGAGACAGTGAAGGTGGTAGGCTATGAGACAGTGAAGGTGGTAGGCTATGAGACAGTGAAGGTGGTAGGCTATGAGACAGTGAAGGTGGTAGGCTATGAGACACTGAAGATGGTAGGCTATGAGACAGTGAAGGTGGTAGGCTATGAGACAGTGAAGGTGGTAGGCTATGAGACAGTGAAGGTGGTAGGCTATGAGACACTGAAGATGGTAGGCTATGAGACAGTGAAGGTGGTAGGCTATGAGACAGTGAAGGTGGTAGGCTATGAGACAGTGAAGGTGGTAGGCTATGAGACAGTGAAGGTGGTAGGCTATGAGACGCTGAAGGCGGTAGACTATAAGAAAATGAAGGCGGTAGGCTATGAGACAGTGAAGGTAGTAGGCAATAAGACAGTATAGGCGGAAGACTATGAGACACTGAAGACGGTAGGCTATGAGACACTGAAGGCAGTAGACTATGAGTCAGTGAAGGCGGAAGACTATGAGAAACTAAAGACGGTAGGCTATGAAACAGTGACGGTGGTAGGCTATGATACAGTGAAGGCGGTAGACTATGAGACAGTGAAGGCGGTAGTCTATGATACAGTGAAGGCGGAAGGCAATGAGGTAGTAAAGGTAGTAGTCTATAAGTTAGTGAACATAATAGGTTATGAGTTGGTGAAGAAAAGCTATGAGCTATTGCAGGTGTGAGGCTATAAGGCAATAGTAGTAGTATGCTTTGAGGTTTTGAAGGCAGTAGGCTCTTGGGATTTTTGCAGATAACAAACTGTGTAACTCTAATCAGTGTCATTCAGTTGCTACTAAAGTGTATAGTAACTGTCTTGCATAAAAAGTTTAACTGCCTCTTTATAGGTCCCTGGTGAGGCCTCATCTGGAGTATGGGGGCAGTTTTGGACTCCAGTCCTTAAGAGGGATATAAATGAGCTGGAGAGAGTGCAGAGACTAAGTGCAACTAAACTGCTTAGAGGGAGGGAAGAGTTAAATTATGAGGGGAGACTGTCAAGGTTGGGGTTGTTTTCTCTGGAAAAAAGGCGCTTGTGAGGGGACATGATTAGACTTTACAAGTACATTAGAGGACATTATAGACAAATAGCAGGGGACCTTTTTACCCATAAAGTGGATCAACACATCAGAGCTCCCCGCCTTTAGCAGACACTTACACGCAATGACTTTCTACACAATCAGCTGCCTATGGGCTGTGGGTACACACTGACCCTGGAGTAAATATACAAATAATACATTTGATGTACTTTTACAGGTTACTGAGCAGCGACACGAGGCACTTTATCCGCACAATCCAATGTACTGCCAAGAAATGAACGAGACGAGCAGCCACTAAATAGAGCAGAAAATGTAAAAGCAAGATTCCCTGATTTATTTGCAGCCTATACATGTAGACAGCTCTGCCCTGCTGGTACCTGCAACTGCGTTATCACTGCCGCACAAAATAGTTCACAGTTTACAGTAAACACTGACATTCAGGCATCTCATAGGTTAAATAAACAAATAGGGGCTTATAAATTATTACTGATCAACATTTCTGAATGGGAAGTAAAAGAGAACCCCCTCCAACTCTTCTCCCTTATAAATGAATCTATCTAGTCCTATCAATCCCTATTTCTGCAGGGAAATGAGAGCAGACAGTAACCCTTCCAACACTTTTCTATTTCCTATATAAGGCACCTGCTGTATCTAGTGCTATTTAATGTGTAATAAATGACAACAGAGAAGGCAGTAACCATGTAGATGTGTATCTTTTCCTTCAATGAACTAATGGAATCCTTTCAGCTTTACAGGTTGTATGGGTTTTTCCTGTATTTTCCCTGTACACAAGTTAATAACAGGAGCAGATAATGGAGCTGGACCATTACTGACTCATGATGGGATAAGCTTCCCTATAATTAAGGGACGGCTGTAAATTTTACACATCAGAGACAGGGAGGAAATTACATTGACCTTGAACTGAGGAGAAAGCCTAAACATTTGTCCCTATGCCTCTGGAGATAAGGGAGGGACCCAAGGAGAAAAGCACCAACACTTAATTAACAGTTAATTCCATCAGGTCAATTTATTTTCTATAAATGAAAGGGCCATCATGCTGGTAATGGTTTAACAGGGTATAAGCTGGAGTGATGATGGAAATGCATTGACAGGCCAGGTATTTACTGAGCTAGTGAATCAACCAACAAAGAAATACATTTTAAAATGCATTTTTTTCTTTTCTGTTCTTTGGAGTACAGGTGTGGGACCTGTTATCCAGAATGTTTGGGATCTAGTGTTTTCCAGTTAAGGGATCTGTCTGTTACTTGGATTTTCACAGCTTGAAAAAAATGTATGTATATCAAATATACCCAATGGGCTTGTTTTGCCCCCAGTAAGAATTAATTATATTTTAGTTGGGATCAAATACAGGTATATGAAGAGTTTTCCAGAATGCTCTGGACCTGGGATAATGGATCTTTCTGTAATTTGGATCTTCATACCTTAAGTCTACTAGAAAATCATATAAACATTAAATAAACCCAATAGGCTGGTTTTGCTTCCAATAAGGATTAATTATATCTTAGTTGGGATCAGGTAAAAGCTACTGTTTTATTATTACACAGAAAAATGAAATTATTTTTAAAAATATGGATTATTTGGATAAAATTAAGTCTAAGGGAGACGGCCCTTCTGTAGTTCAGAGCTTTCTGGATAACGGGTTTCCGGATAACTAATATAGGCTGGAATAGCCCAAAACGTTGCTTTGCTAATGGCCTGAATAAATAATTGAATCACATATCGGAGTGCTGCTGGATTTATTGTTTTATTGGGTTTCCGGATAACAGATCCCATACCTGTACAAGGTACTGTTTTATTATTACAGAGAAAATGGAAATCATTTTCAAAAATCTGGATAGTCTATTGGAGATGGCCTTCCCATAATTCAGAGATTTCCAGATAACAGAGCCCATTCCGGTATTTTATATGTTTTTTCAACATCTCCAAAGTCAGGGAACACACTCTGTAAGCCATTTACTCCAGTGGAATTTTGCTTAGTGCCGACACACTTGGAGATTCGTTGTTTCACTGGCATCACTATAGCCGGAATCAATGCCGTTCATCTCCAAGCCAATTACCCGGAGCTACACATTGCGCTCAGGGGTCAAGTAATTGTCACTCTAAAATGAGTTTGGAGTAAAAGAGAGGTGTGAAAATATAGAGAAAAATGAAATGGAAGCCTGTGGGTGGCAAGCAACTGTCACTTTAATTGTGGCATTTAGCGGAAATTCCTGCCATCGTTACGGCCGTGACGTGATCAGAGAGACCTGCCTGTGCCAGTTAAAAGAGCAAATGGGCCTCAAAGGGTTGAACGTGATGGATATGTGTCATTATAGCTCCTATATAACAATCCCTATCCCTCCATATATCTATACAAGTGCCCAAATATACTCCTGTTGGCTGCTGGCAGGGCCGGAACTAGGGGTAGGCAGAGTAGGCACATGCACTGGCATCTTCCATGAAAATGCGCTTCTGCGCATGCGCGCACACATTTCACGCATGCGCACTGGAGCACACTTTCCCGCATGCGCAGTCGAGCGCGCACAGAGCCGGCGCCTTGGCCCGCCAGGGTGCCTGGCCGGATTGGCCCGGCTCTGGCTGCTGGTATAGTAGAAAGTAGGGATGCACCAAATCCAGGATTCGGTTCGGGATTCGGCCAGGATTCTGCCTTTTTCAGCAGGATTCGGCCGAATCCTTCTTTCCAGCCGAACCGAATCCGAATCCTAATTTGCATATGGAAATTAAGGGCGAGAGGGAAATCGCGTGACTTTTTGTCACAAAACAAGGAAGTAAGAGACGTTTTCCTCTTCACATCCCTAATTTGCATATGCAAATTAGGATTTGGTTCGGTATTCGGCCAGATCTTTCGTGAAGGATTCGGGGCTTTGGCTGAAACCAAAATAGTGGATTCGGTGCATCCCTAATAGAAAGTGCAGGAGGGAGTCACTAAGATAAATTTTAGTATGTTATAGACCAGGGATCCCCAACCAGTGGCTCATGAGTAACTTGTTGCTCACCAACCCCTTGGATGTTACTCCCAGTGGCCGTTTATTATAATCCCTGACTGGGAGAAAAGTTTTGGTTGCATAAAAACCAGATATACCACTGCCAAACAAAACCTCCTGTAGCCTGCCAGTCCACATAGGGCTACCGGTAGCCAATCAAAGTCCATAATCGGTACCCCCAGAATGTTGCTCCCCAACTTCTTTTTACATCTGAATGTGGCTCACAGGTAAAAAAAAAGGTTGGGGACCCCGTTATAGACTATATGGGCTATCTTATATATATAGGCTAATTTTAACTTTTCAATTGGTCTTCATTATTTATATTTTATAGTTTTTTTATTATTCGCCTTCTTCGTCTGGCCCTTTCCAGCTTTCAAATGGGGGTCACTGACCCCATCTAAAAAAACAAATGCTCTGTAAGGCTACAAATGTTTTATTATTTTTACTTTTTATTACTCATCTTTTTATTCAGGCCTCTCCCATTCATATTCCAGTCTCTTCCAGTTCAAACCGATACATGGTTGCTAGGGTCATGTGGACCCTGGCAACCAGATCACTGAAGAGCTGCTGAATAAAAAGCTAAAAAACTCAAAAACCACAAATAATAAAAAATGAAAACCAATGACAAAGTGTCTCAGAATATCACTCTCTACATCATACTAACAGTTAATTTAAAGGTGAACAACCCCTTTCACTTTTAGTAAGTTATAAAATGGCCAATTCTAAGCAACCTTTCAAATGGTCCTCTTTATTTGTTTCATAGTTTTTTTGATTATTTGCTGTATATATAAATTCAGTGAGGGAAGACTCAGGGGTCTCTGCTGGACTGTAGAAGACCAAGTCTTATAGCTCTGCTGAACCTCTCGGCTCGTACTCTAAGTCCAGTACATGAATACAGTATTTCTAGCCAGATTTTGGTAAGGATGCACCGAATCCACTATTTGAGATTTGGCCGAATCCCTGAATCCTTTGTGAAAGATTCAGCCAAATACTGAACCAAATCAGAATCCTCATTTGCATATGTAAAGGAAAAAGTGGGGGAAACATTTTTTACTTCCTTTTTGTGACGAAAAGCCACGTGATTTCCCTTCTGCACTAATTTACATATGCAAATTAGGATTCGGTTTGGCCAGGCACAAGTATTCAGCAGAATCCAAATCCTGATAAAAAAAAGGCTGAATCCCCAAACCAAGATTTGGCGCATTCCTAGTTTTTGGGGTTTGTTCTCCTTTAGGGTCAGGGCACATGCTCAGATTCGGGGAGATTAGTCGCCCGATGACAAATCTCCTCTTCTTCGGAGCAACTTATCTCCCCGAACTGCCTCCTGACTGCTAGAATTTAAATCGCCGACGGGATGCCTCATGAGGAAACTTCGGGCGACTACGGGAAAACAAACGCTTTGAGTGCCATCCCACCGGCAATTTGTTTCCGAGCAACTAATCTCCCTGAATCTGAGCGTGTGCCCTGACCCTTAAAGCCCAAAGAAAGGGAGACCCACTAAGCAGCTACAGATCATTGTGCAACTTTTAACAACTTCTCCGCTTGTCTCCTATCTTGGCTGCTACTACTGTAACTGAATTACGCTCGGACTGTTGCTTCCGTGGCTCCCATAAAGCCTCCTGTTATCTTGGGTTAATATTTAAAAACTGATCAGTGCACAGTCACCTACAATTCCAGCAACTTGCATTTTTTTTGTAGTTTTTCTGCAACTGGGCCACAAATTGGCAAGAAAACACACAAAGAGGAAAAGAAAAACACCAATATTTCAGATATATAAGGTATATCTGCAGCGGCTGAAGCATAAATATGTGTCAGGTGAGCAATTGTGAAGCCCTTGCTGTTGGCACTAATTCCTCCGGTTAAACTTTCATTCTAATCTGCTCCATCTTCGCAGAGTAAGCGGAAAAGCCTCTTAAAGGGCAGTGATTTGGCAAAGCGCTTTCTATTGTGTTACCGTTAAGGCAGTGACGATACTTTTAGTTTTAACCTTTTTTTTTATTGTCAGTTTTTGGATTAAAACATCCGCCGCACTTCATTTATATTTGATGTTCATTGTCACAGCAAATTAGTTCTCTCTGTGATTCAAAATTATTTCAATTGCTTAGGTATTTTATACTGCCAGCGCCACGCAAAGTCATATATATATATATATATATATATATATTCCCTTCATGGTGGTTTCATGCCTTTAAAGAAGAACTAAAGCCTAACTAAAGAATTCGGGTAGAAATGTTGTACATGATGTTTTGTGCTTCTGTACCAGCCCAAGGCAACCACAGCCCTTTAGCAGTAAAGATCTGTCTCCAAAGATGCCCCAGTAGCTCCCCATCTTCTTTTCTGCTGATTCACTGCACATGCTCTGTGCTGCTGTCACTTACTGAGCTTAGGGAGCCACTCACAATATACAGTACACATAGAATAGAAATGTCACAATATAAGGCTGATTAGTAATTAATACACATAATTACTACATGGCAGCACAGAAACCAGTGCAATTAGCATCAGAATTTAATAATCAGCAAACCTGTAGCATCAGCTTATATTACAGCCAGGGAAGCTCATTTTCTGCTGGATAATTAGTGACGAGCCCTAAGCTTAGCTTCTCAACAGCCAATCAGAGCCCACTGAGCATGTGAGTGTCACAGACACTTTCCAAGATGGTGACCCCGTGTGACAAGTTTGAAGTCCTGGATCATTGCTGCTATTGACAAGCTGAAACTTTAAGCTGGTGCAATAAGTTCAGTACATAAAATATGCCATTTTTAGTCATATTCATTTTTAGGGTTTAGTTCTCCTTTAAAAGTGGGTAATGGTCTGGGCAAACTCTCTCTCTCTCTCTTAAAAGGCCAAACAGAGGAGGATTAAGCCTGTAAGACCAGTGTTTTGGTCTTGGCAGTAAAAGGGTGGTGCTCAATGCTGTTCATAAAGGGAGCAGCGAAGCCAGGCTGCTGGCTTCTCTTCCCAGGCTCCTGGATCACTGAACCAGCCTTCTGTGGCCAGCTTGTTCCCCCTGGGGATCTATAACCAATGTAACTTCTTGTCTTAGTGTTGCCATCTTTCCCTACTGTACCTTCTTGTCTTGGTGTCGCCATCTTTCCCTACTGTTCCTTCTTGTCTTGGTGTCACCATCTTTCCCTACTGTTCCTTCTTATCTTAGTGTCGCCATCTTTCCCTACTGTTCCTTCTTGTCTTAGTGTCACCATCTTTCCCTACTGTTCCTTCTTATCTTAGTGTTGCCATCTTACCCTACTGTTCCTTCTTGTCTTAGTGTCGCTATCTTTCCCTACTGTACCTTCTTGTCTTGGTGTCACCATCTTTCCCTACTGTTCCTTCTTGTCTTAGTGTCACCATCTTTCCCTACTGTTCCTTCTTATCTTAGTGTCGCCATCTTTCCCTACTGTTCCTTCTTGTCTTAGTGTCACCATCTTTCCCTACTGTACCTTCTTGTCTTGGTGTCACCATCTTTCCCTACTGTTCCTTCTTGTCTTAGTGTCGCTATCTTTCCCTACTGTTCCTTCTTGTCTTGGTGTCACCATCTTTCCCTACTGTAACTACTTGTCTTGTCTTGGTGTCGCCATCTTTCCCTACTGTACCTTCTTGTCTTAGTGTCGCCATCTTTCCCTACTGTACCTTCTTGTCTTAGTGTCGCCATCTTTCCCTACTGTACCTTCTTGTCTTGGTGTTGCCATCTTTCCCTACTGTACCTTCTTGTCTTAGTGTCGCCATCTTTCCCTACTGTACCTTCTTGTCTTGGTGTCGCCATCTTTCCCTACTGTACCTTCTTGTTTTGGTGTTGCCATCTTTCCCTACTGTTCCTTCTTATCTTAGTGTCACCAAATTTCCCTACTGTACCATCTTGTCTTGGTGTCACCATCTTTCCCTACTGTTCCTTCTTGTCTTAGTGTCGCCATCTTTAGCTACTGTTCCTTCTTATCTTAGTGTCACCATCTTTCCCTACTGTACCTACTTGTCGTAGTGTCGCCATCTTTCCCTACTGTAACTACTTGTCTTGGTGTCACCATCTTTCCCTACTGTTCCTTCTTGTCTTAGTGTCGCCATCTTTCCCTACTGTAACTACTTGTCTTAGTGTCGCCATCTTTCCCTACTGTACCTTCTTGTCTTAGTGTCGCCATCTTTCCCTACTGTAACTACTTGTCTTAGTGTCGCCATTTTTCCCTACTGTTCCTTCTTGTCTTAGTGTCGCCATCTTTCCCTGTTGTAACTACTTGTCTTAGTGTCGCCATCTTTCCCTACTGTACCTTCTTGTCTTAGTGTCGCCATCTTTCCCTACTGTAACTACTTGTCTTAGTGTCGCCATCTTTCCCTGTTGTAACTACTTGTCTTAGTGTCACCATCTTTCCAGCCACTGCTCAGATCCTCTTAAAGGAAAACTATACCCCCCAAACAATGTAGGTCTCTATAAAAAGATATTGCATAAAACAGCTCATGTGTAAAATCCTGCTTCATGTAAATAAACCATTTTCATAATAATACACTTTTCTAGTAGTATGTGCCATTGGGTAATCATAAATAGAAAATTGCCATTTTAAAAAATAAGGGCCGCCCCCTGGGATCGTAGGATTCACTGTACTCACAAACAAACCAAACAAAACATACATGTTAGGTCACATGAGCCAATTAACAGGCAGAGTTGTGTCTTTTGCTTCCTCACTTCTTCCTGTTACAGTTAGTGTTGTAGTATTTCTGGTCAGGTGATCTCTGAGGCAGCACAGATAGAGTCACGAAATGGTGGTTCAAGGCAAGAGATGTAAAAGGACAATATTTACTTAAATATATATTCCAGTTTGGTGAGATTCTTTAATATGTCACTTAATATGATATGAACTATCTGTTGCTTAAGTGTTCATTTTGGGGGTATAGTTTTCCTTTAACATAAGTCCTTCTATTTTGCCTTTGATCCATTTTTATGAGTGTCTCCTACTTGTCCTCAAAACTCTTTCTTTTAACCCAATAAAAAGAATGAAAACTCTTTCTTTTAACCCAATATTCCTGGGGTCAATACTTTTCATTTAACCCCATGAATACGGAGTAACATATTTTGCTATATCAGCTGTGTCATTTGTTTCACTTGATAGGCCAGTACCTTGCTGTCTGATCTAGGTACAGTAAGTACATCTTTGCATGTAGGGTGGGTATCCAACCTTCTCTCCTATACTGGTAAAATGTCAGTTTCTAGCTGGCAGTTAGAACATTACTGCCACAGTCTTGCAAAGTGTAAACCATTTAATCCTAATATAATTATAATGTAATTATTCTACTAAATTATACATGTTCCTAAACACTGCAGTGCTAGAAGGGTTACATTTATTTATTTCACTGCCCTAAAGAAACAGAACAGCATCAGCTGGAAACCAAAACAATATTGTGACAGAATTCTAATGAACAAGGTGGCTGTGAATTCCTACCTGAAGGCTAATTAATACGAGTGCTTATTTCCTGACTTGGAACCAGGCCCGGACTAGCAATCTGCGGGTTCTGGCAAATGCCAGAGGGGCTGCTGTAAGTTGCCATAGACAAGCATTATTTAGTGGGCTGGTGAGGTGCTATTTGGGCCTCTATGTAGCTGAAATGTCAGGGCCTATTTTGAATCTCAGTCCCTACCTGCTTGGAACTATAGCAGGGTGACTGTTACCCCAATGTTTCTATATATCTGTAACCTTGTTATGCGCTAAGGGGGCCCAGTCTGAAGGTCAGTTAGGGGGAGATTTGGGGTGAGTGCTTATTTGTACCCTGGGTACCCCTGGAACTATAGCAGGGTGACTGTTACCCCAATGTTTCTATATATCTGTAACCTTGTTATGCGCTAAGGGGGCCCAGTCTGAAGGTCAGTTAGGGGGAGATTTGGGGTGAGTGGTTATTTGTACCCTGGGTACCCCTGGAACTATAGCAGGGTGACTGTTACCCCAATGTTTCTATATATCTGTAACCTTGTTATGAGCTAAGGGGGCCCACTCTGAAGGTCAGTTAGGGGGAGATTTGGGGTGAGTGCTTATTTGTGCGCTGGGTACCCCTGGAACTATAGCAGGGTGACTGTTACCCCAATGTTTCTATATATCTGTAACCTTGTTATGAGCTAAGGGGGCCCAGTCTGAAGGTCAGTTAGGGGGAGATTTGGGGTGAGTGGTTATTTGTACCCTGGGTACCCCTGGAACTATAGCAGGGTGACTGTTACCCCAATGTTTCTATATATCTGTAACCTTGTTATGAGCTAAGGGGGCCCACTCTGAAGGTCAGTTAGGGGGAGATTTGGGGTGAGTGCTAATTTGTGCACTGGGTACCCCTGGAACTATAGCAGGGTGAATGTTACCCCAATGTTTCTATATATCTGTAACCTTGTTATGAGCTAAGGGGGCCCAGCCTGTAGGCCAGTTAGGGGGTTAGCAGGGTGACTGTTACCTCAATATATCTGTAACCTTTTCTTCATAACTGGACACATTGACCCTTGTTTATCATTCTTGCTAATATTTGTCAGTTTTTGCAGTGAATTTAAGAATGTGTAACACTAAATAAACATATCATTCCAATCTGGTTATGAATTCTCTGCATCCCAAGTCACACAGTGGAACCCACGTGTCACTAGTTCATAATGTATTTTACCAGCGCTGCTCTTGATTAATCCTGCAGCAAGCAACCATCAACCCAATGGGTCTTCAATTAAAGATCAACCATTTAAAATAGCTCAGTGGACGTCATATTTCTAAGGTGTTGACCCCAAAGCCCTAGATCAGTAGACTTTAAATGCTGTTGGGCATCACCATGCCAATTTCTCACAGTAGTTCACACTATAGTAAAGGTCCAACATGAGCAGCTCTTACCTGTCCACGCTGATGACACACAAGGTCATAATGGAGGCTGTGCAGCACATTACATCCATGGCAATGA
Organism: Xenopus petersii; assembly: GCA_038501925.1. NCBI lineage: Eukaryota > Metazoa > Chordata > Amphibia > Anura > Pipidae > Xenopus > Xenopus petersii. The sequence goes on from CM076672.1 coordinate 12,164,474, forward strand.
ACACGTTGCAGAAGACTTTCCCAAAGAGCCATTCTCCTCCGACCAGATCCGTGATAATGACGAAAGGCATAACCGCCACTGCCACAGAGAGATCAGCCGCTGCCAAGGAAACCACCAGGTAGTTGGACGGCTGCCTGAGTTTTTTGACTATGCAGACCGAGATAATCACCAAGGCATTGCCGGCAATTGTGAACAACGTTAAGATGGACAACACCACCCCGATGACTATTTTCTCGGTGTCGCCATAAAGTAAAATCTCTTTTCCACAATCAGCCTTCTCGGTGTGGTTAAGAGCAGTTAAGTCTTGTTCAGTTGTAATTAAAGGTCTCTCAGTCATGAATTCAGATGGTAGAACGTTCTGGTGGAGACTGGAGGGTTTGGCGCTGTGCAAGGAAAGATGAGCATCTGTCAGATGGCTGGGCTGGACCTGTATCAGCATGTTTCTTGCTCGCAGGAGACAGAGGCAGCACTGAGGTACATGAGATGGTCTTCTGTCTGGACCCACCTAAAGAGGGAACAATGACAGTTTTTAGCTTTCTACCAGCCATCAAAATGATCTATACCTTTGCTAACCAGGATCATAAAAACACATTAACAATAACCATGTCTTATACAATAGTACCGCTGCTGTGTTATTCACCTCCAAAGCAACAACACAACAACATCCATGCCCATACTGTAAACACTCCACTGAGTGAAAGCTTAAGAAACATGAACCCAGATATATTGTCAAGCCCTTAAAAGGACAACATCCCTATCAGCAAACACACACACACACACATACACACGTAGCCACTCAGCTTGTCACCTTCAATAAACACACAAGCTCAAGTTGCTCTATGTGTCACCTTGGATAGACAATCAACCCTTCAACATGACACTTGCCTGAGCTCCTGGCTATTTCGACTTCATTAAGCAATTGTCGGATCATATAAATACTAATTAATAATAATTCATCTTCAATAAACACCCAACAAGGAAACATACACATCATCAATAAACCTACAAGCACAGAGAAATCCAACAAGAACTTGCTAAGTCATCTGCATTCAGTTCCTACTGTATTCATGATTTACCCTTCAATAGACACACATTGGGACAAACCGCAGAGGAAAAGAGTAGTGTGTATTACATAAGCACTACTAGAACAACTTTATCTTCTGCCTTCAGTAAGCACACAAACTAATCACCCGTATCTTCCACGAGAATTACAGATCGACGGCATTCAAGCAGAAAGAACTCTCTGGCTTTATCTTCAACAAACACCCACAGTGGCAACACAACAACACAAAGAACTTTTTAAATGAATAGTCCTAATGGCACGGCAGGTCAACGGATAAACCCGCAACAACACACAAGAGACACATTACTACTCTACATTTCCCTTCATAAACACACAACTGGGCAGCATACACTCAATACACAATGACAAGCAAAACGAAGAAGCACAAAGACCTCATTTGAAAATGTAGGAGGAAAACTGTATTTAATATTTCATAAATATGCAGGAAAACTATTTGTAAATAATGTATTTTCCAGCTTCCAAAATCCGACTGCACAAAGGGCAGGCACGTCGCCTCTCCGTATTAATCACACAACAGGAACCTCTATAAAAAAATACATTTTGCATATTGCCTCTTCATTTCCATAATATAGAAAGTATGTTTCTAAAGCATGGCAACAAGCATGTAACAATTCTATGTGTGTATATATATAAGAATACACCTAGTAGCAGTTGCTAGTTATATATATATATATAAGAAAAGCAGCCCAGTATATATTCATACAGACATGTATATTCTCCGTGTTTTCTCTCCCAGGAGCTGCCACCATAGAGCCGCCCAGAGCAGGACTATATGGCTCCCCATTATGATTACTCATGGAATTCCTCAGAAGATAACAATCATTCGTTCTATTTTTATTTCCTTGTTTCCCCCAATAACAGCTCACATGGGACTTTATTTTCCTAAGAAATCATCTCCACGGCACGGGGAACATTGAAAGCTCAGACAATTTTGCAGCACTTAAAAGTCCTGTGTCAGGTCCCACTGGACCACGGCAAACACGAGATCTCTTCCTTCCCACGGGTCCAGCCAGGTGCCCTTGTGCCGGATATTCCAATGTGCAGCTCTTTAACTGTCAGGGGCTTGGGATTTCCTGACTGTCACATATTCATTACAGTCAAAACAAACATCAGCACATTGATTTCCATTTCTGCCCCTTGGGTTGAAAAATCAACAAAAATCACAAGGTGGATATAGTCTGGAGTGATACAGCAAGTACTGTGCATATTATATTAGAGATGGAGGAACCCTCAGATGGGACATATATTGAGTTATGAGCAATGTATGGGGGATATGAGTGATACAGACACATAGAAACACACATTTTACCTTTTAAAGGAACGCTGGCAAATAACTGGCACCTAATGCCCCTGGTATCTTTTACAGACATCTTCTCTGCTCCTGCCTGGATTCTCCAGCATCAGGACATCATGAATCTCCAGAAGGATTGGGGTATAAGGGGGTCCCCCCAGTCATAGCCACCTGCACAGAAACCAGAGTGACTTGTAGAGGTTGGAGCGGGTTCATGTTCAGTCAGTGACCAGCCGACACCATCACCAGCCTCCTCCCATCTCACACTTCAGTTACTCTGTCTGTCTGAAGTACCGGCCGTTACCCCATCTACATGGTACAAGGAATCAAAGCTCAGTCATTGCACCAGATCCTGACACTTCTTATCTCCTGCCACTGAAACAGTACAACCCACCCCAGCAGGAGGCATAATCACCCCCTCTTCTCTCCCTACACTCCACACTCCACACTCCAGCCTTCCCTCCTTCTTTGTACTCTCTCTTTCTATAACTCCTCTTCCTTCTCTCTCACTCACTCTTCTCTCTCACTCACTCCTCTCATTTACTCTTCTGTCTCACTCACTCTTCACTCTCACTCACTCTTCTGTCTCACTCACTCTTCTGTCTCACTCACTCTTCTGTCTCACTCACTCTTCTGTCTCACTCACGCTTCT
>CM076672.1:12172500-12245000 GCA_038501925.1 Xenopus petersii
CCATAGGCTAACATTGACTTCGGTAGCTATTAGCTGCCGAAGTAGGGGGTCGAAGTTTTTCTTAAAGGGACAGTACTTCGACTATCGAATGGTCGAATAGTCGAACGATTTTTAATTCTAATCGTTCGAATCGTTCGAATTCGATCGAATTCGATCGAATTTAACCAATTCGATGGTCGAAGTACCCAAAAAATACTTCGAAATTCGAATTTTTTTTTATTCGAACCCTTCACCTGAATTTCGTGAATCGGCCCCTAAATCTACTAGAAAATCAAGTAAACATTAAATAACCCCAATAGGCTGGTTTTGCTTCCAATAAGGATTAATTATATCTTAGTTAGGATCAAGTACAAGCTACTGATTTATTATTACAAGTATGAGACCTGTTATCCAGAATGCTCGGGACCTGGGGTTTTTTCGGATAACAGATCTTTCCATAATTTGGATCTTCATACCTTAAGTCTATTATAAAATCATGTAAACATTAAATAAACGTAATAGGCTGGTTTTGCTTCCAATAAGGATTAATTATATCTTAGTTGGGATCAAGTAAAAGCGACTGTTTTATTATTACAAGTATGGGACCTGTTATCCAGAATGCTCGGGAACTGGGGGTTTTCTGGATAAAGCATCTTTCTTTAATTTGGATCTTCATACCTCAAGTCTATTATAAAATCATATAAACATTAAATAAACGTAATAGGCTGGTTTTGCTTCCAATAAGGATTAATTATATCTTAGTTGGGATCAAGTACAAGCGACTGTTTTATTATTACACAGAAAAAGGGAAATTATTTTTAAAAAATTCGATTATTCGGATAAACTGGAGTCTATGGGAGATGGTCCTTTAAGTAATTTAGAGATTTCCGGATAACGGGTTTCCGGATAATGGATCCTATACCCGTACTGGCTTTATTCAAATTCCTAAGAACAATAAAAAAATAATGACGTTAAACAGCCCTGCAAGTGCAGCAAAGCAACATCACCCATAGTAAATCTCATAGTAATGACTTGTACCTAGTTATAGCACTATGGGGGCTCCCCGGGGAAGAGACAAAGCCTGACTGGGAGTTGTATTGCAGCTTCCCCTTTAAATATATAAGTTCACAACATTGTTATGAGTAGGCGTTGGTTTGTAATCAGCTAGTTCTACCTCAGTACATTCTGTACGGTCCTATTGTCGCTGTATTTTATATTTCCTGCCTTACAATTGCTTGTCATCGCGGGAAATGCCATACAGCACACCATTGTTTGCCTTTACATCCTGCGGCTTTATGCACAGCAAGCGAATGAGAAAATAATAACTAAGGTATGGGCTAGCACAGTTGTACAGTCAGGTAGAAGAGCTTGCAATCTTAAAATCTATCCCAAAGCTTCATTTGCTGCTTAGGTTGTTGATACTGTGATGACTTACTGTGGTGTAAATATTCTTCCTTACTATACACAATACCAGTGTGGATTAATGCAGCTCAGACCTCACAACTGTCCCGTTTTTCATGGGACAGTCCTAATTTTGATAGCTCAGCCCGCAGTCCCGGATTGTTACTGAAATGTCCCGACTTTCTCTTGGACCTCCTGCTGAACAGCCCAGAACACGTGGCAGCTGCGCTTAGATACATTTGTTACAATTTAAGATATGCAAAGAAACAAGTGTAACTATTTAAGATAAGCAAAGAAACAATTGTAACTATTTAAGATAAGCAAAGAAACAATTGTAACAATTTAAGATAAGCAAAGAAACAATTGTAACTATTTAAGATAAGCAAAGAAACAATTGTAACTGTTTAAGATAAGCAAATAAACAATTGTAACTATTTAAGATAAGCAAAGAAACAATTGTAACTGTTTAAGATAAGCAAAGAAACAATTGTAACTATTTAAGATAAGCAAAGAAACAATTGTAACTATTCAAGATAAGCAGGTCTCTTGGGGAAACTGTAACTTGCAGCTTAAAGGGCATTTCACCTTCATTAGCAAAACTGTCATAACACATAAAAACCACAGAAATGTGTTCGAACTTTCATAACCTGACAAATTTTGTAAAATGAACGTGGTAATTAGGGGGTGTGGCCACAAAAATGGGAAAATCTTTTTGTCCCTTTTTCCAATTCCAAAATGTTGGGAGGTAAGTAGCTCTGTATCCACCAAGGCATCAGGGTACTGGTTACAGAGGGGAAAGAAGAGTTGGATAGGGATAGTTCTAGGGTCAATGCCAGTATTGTATTTCGGATTATTCTGGATAATGGGTTTGTCAAGAAGGGGGAGATGACACCATATAATAGAAATATCCGGCCTCCATGAATATAGAAGTAGTACAACAGTAACAGACGCTATGGATTAAGAAGCTTCAGGGCAGACAATCATTTGTTTAATTTTAGGAGCTCCCTGTTTACTTTCCCTACTTTCCCCTCCAAATGCCGGGCGTAAACACGCTCAACGCTTCTGCAAGTTGAGAGCGTAATCACGCTGACGCGTTTCGCCTATCAGCTTCGCGCACGCGTCAGCGTGATTACGCTCTCAACTCGCAGAAGCGCCGAGCGTGTTTACGCCCGGCATTTGGAGTAGCGCCGCTCATGATTTTAAAAAACGCACAAAGTTCTAAGGGACGCCGAGGAAACGAAAGTGCTAGACGGACTATACAAGGACATTTCAATGCGCTGTACAAGAGTGTGTTTGTGAGTGTGATTTTACTATTTTTATTAAAATGTTTAAAAAGCGCTTCTGCACAGGATCTCTGTTTTTATCTCCCTACTAAGAGAACCAGGAAGAAGGAGCCTGGATGAGAGATGGTTCTTTTTGTTTCACATTGGTTGAAACTCACCTCTTGTGAGTAGGGATGCACCGAATCCACTTTTTTGGATTCGGCCGAACCCCCGAATCCTTTGCAAAAGATTCGGCCGAATACCGAACCGAATCCGAACCCTAATTTGCATATGCAAATTAGGGATGGGAAGGGGAAAACATTTTTTACTTCCTTGTTTTGTGACAAAAAGTCACGTGATTTCCCTCCCCGCCCCTAATTTACATATGCAAATTAGGATTCGGATTCGGTTCGGCCGGGCAGAAGGATTCGGCCGAATCCGAATTCTGCTGAAAAAGGCCGAATCCTGGCCGAATCCCGAACCGAATCCTGGATTCGGTGCATCCCTACTTGTGAGTAAATAATACCACCGGAGAGCAGCAATCCGGAGTTGTGTTGCTAACCTCACTGACCCTTAGTTACGGATCCACCCACCCATGTCTTGTTTCTTGTCTAAAATAGGGGTCAAAAAGTCATAAATGTATACACACACACAGGGTGAATAATTTCTTGCAATACACAATTGCACATTTCTTTGTGTCACATTGAAGGTGGTGTTTTAATAAGAATTGGAGGACACTAAAGGGTGTGTTTTATTTAAGATTGAAATTACTACACTATATAAACTTTCTGTTATTTTCCCATACAGCAACATCGTTTTTTCTGTGAAACCTATTATTTGAAACATGACTTGCAACTGCCATACTGCTTCCTCCATGCAGGGGAAACTGGAATATTATCCATGGACTTCAGTGAAACACTGCCCCCCAGTGGGCACATTGTGATCTCACGGCAGTAGAATCCTTGCTGATATGTATGAGTGTAATAAGCTTCTCTCAGCCGAGGCCTTGTTTAACCCCTGCATGTGCATGTTGTTAAATTGGTTATTGTCAGGTTTTCCATTCCTTCAGTTAATTAAACTGTGTTCCTAACTAGTGGCTGCTCTCATTACTGTGCTTCTCTGTAATTAAATCTTCCCTGATGCAAATGATCTGAGCCAATCCAGAGAGAATATTTAAAAATCTATAACAGGCTGTAAATGCTGATTTTAATCAAGATATTGATTTGCCTTCAAGAGTGTCATGCTTGGGGCTTCCCTCTGCAATATCAAAGTTTCTTTTATAGGATATGAGCAAATGTAGGAGGCTGTTCCTGCTGAATTGTGCTTAGTATAGGAGAATACCTATGCTGCCATAGTTTTATGGGATCTCTCTGTACAGACTATGAGCAAACTTAGGGACTGTTCCTGCTGAATTGTGCTTAGTACAGAGGAATACCTATGCTGCCATCGTTTTATGGGATCTCTCTGTACAGACTATGAGCAAACTTAGGGGACTGTTCCTGCTGAATTGTGCTTAGTACAGGGAATACCTATGCTGCCATAGTTTTATGGGATCTCTTTGTAAAGACTATGAACAAACTTAGGGACTGTTCCTGCTGAATTGTGCTTAGTACAGAGGAATACCTATGCTGCCATAGTTTTATGGGATCTCTCTGTACAGACTATGAGCAAACTTAGGGGACTGTTCCTGCTGAATTGTGCTTAGTACAGGGAATACCTATGCTGCCATAGTTTTATGGGATCTCTTTGTAAAGACTATGAACAAACTTAGGGACTGTTCCTGCTGAATTGTGCTTAGTACAGAGGAATACCTATGCTGCCATAGTTTTATGGGATCTCTCTGTACAGACTATGAGCAAACTTAGGGGACTGTTCCTGCTGAATTGTGCTTAGTACAGGGAATATCTATGCTGCCATAGTTTTATGGGATCTCTCTGTACAGACTATGAGCAAACTTAGGAGACTGTTCCTGCTGAATTGTGCTTAGTACAGGGGAATACCTATGCTGCCATAGTTTTATGGGATCTCTCTGTACAGACTATGAGCAAACTTAGGAGACTGTTCCTGCTGAATTGTGCTTAGTACAGGGGAATACCTATGCTGCCATAGTTTTATGGGATCTCTCTGTACAGACTATGAGCAAACTTAGGGACTGTTCCTGCTGAATTGTGCTTAGTACAGGGAATACCTATGCTGCCATAGTTTTATGGGATCTCTCTGTACAGACTATGAGCAAACTTAGGGGGCTGTTCCTGCTGAATTGTGCTTAGTACAGGGGATACCTATGCTGCCATAGTTTTATGGGATCTCTCTGTACAGACTATGAGCAAACGTAAGGGGCTGTTCCTGCTGAATTGTGCTTAGTACAGAGGAATACCTATGCTGCCCCCCCTCCACCACCCGCACCCATGCTTCCAAATATATAGACCCGTGCCCGACCCGCCCTGTAATGACATCATGGAAGGGGCAGGGCCAGGCAGGCGTCATTCTCTAAAAACCGCTCACTGGAGGTGGAAGCTGACACAATTAGTTCTAAAGCCAGTATTTGGTTGGCCTGCACATCACCAGTTCTCACAGCATCAATATGTACAATGAATTACATTTTGACTCTGAGCAATAAAAATAATGGAATCCTGCATCGGCATCAATTGCATTAAGTGCAACTCCCCCTTGCAGCAGCAATTACCATGGCATTTTGGGAGGAAAAAGCTGCATTGTGGGTAAAAAACATGGTGAATTGAATCTGAAATTGCACTTTGCACACTGCTTGGGGCTGTAAATTATGGTTAAATGCTGTATTTTGTATATGAAACATAAACATGAACTTACTGCACCACAAGCCTAATCAAACAAATGATTTATGTTTTCAAAGTTGGCCACAGGGGGTCACCATCTTGTAACTTTGTTATACATCTTTGCAAGACCAAGACTGTGCACATGCTCAGTGTGATCTGGGCTGCTTAGGGCTCATCATAAATGATCAAAACAGCACAAGTCAAATAATATCTGCCAGAAGCCGACACAACAAGACTGATTAATAATCAGAATATACAGACTGCACTGGGTCCTGTGTTGTCATGTAATCTAATGTGGATTTTATAGTTTTTGTATTGTTTAATACAAACTTTCTCCAACTCTGCAGAACCAGTGGCTGCAGCAAAATAATCCTCCAAATAGAATCCCAGTTTATCTGTTTAAATCTGGCTCCATGATCTTTGTCCCTGCAGCTGGAGTTGGAAACAGTAAAGGGGATGTAAAGGCAAAAATAAAATCCAATACAAGTCTCTACACAGTCGCCGACTGCTCTACAGGGAAACAAACAAAGCTGCTTGAGTTCTGCATGGCTGGGAAGTAAGGTGGGGGCTCCCCCTGCTGTTCATAAGTATTAGGGATGCACCGAATCCACTATTTTGGATTCGGCCGAACCCCCGAATCCTTCGTGAAAGATTCGGCCGAATACCGAACCGAATCCGAACCCTAATTTGCATATGTTAATTAGGGGTGGGAAGGGGAAAACATTTTTTACTTCCTTGTTTTCTGACAAAAAGTTGCTCGTTTTCCCTTCCGCTCCTAATTTGCATATGCAAATTAGAATTCGGATTCGGTTCGGCTGGGCAGAAGGATTCGGCCGAATCCGAATCCTGCTGAAAAAGGCCGAATCCTGGCCGAATCCCGAACCGAATCCTGGATTCGGTGCATCCCTAATAAGTATGATTGTTTCCCTGCAGAGCAGTTAGGGACCGTCTGACAATTCCTATCCACAGTAGTTAAATGAAGGGAGAATTTCACTGCATACAGTCAGCTTTCTTATAAAAACTGTACATTTTATTAAAGTATATTGGAGATAGGTTTCTTTTTCATTAAAGTAAAAATGTGATTTCATTTTTTTTGCCTTTACATGCCCTTTAAGTAAAGGGGACGGCCATGGGTGCAGGTATGTGACCACCCGATTGTATCTATGTTGTTGTCTCTTCTCAGTATTGGAAGAATTGCGGCTTTGGGTGACAGAAGGCACTTTTGCTGGAAATTGAATTATACAATAACAAATATAAAAACCAACACAAATCTGCTGTATTAATCATTGGAGATGTGTAATTGGAACTAAGTGCAACACCGAAGCCGTTACACAGGGCTCATTGCTTCTCGTTACCTCTCCCCCGACTGTGCTTATGACAAAGAGAAATTCTTACTTTTCACATTGTAATTAAAAAGACAATTTTCCATCCCCTGCTTTTCAGACACTGTTAGTAATGAGCTCTGTGTCCCAACCTTAATGGATGATATTTAAATCTGATTACAAAGCGCCTCATTTCCACACGCCACAAACCATCATCTGAGCTGTGATTACTCCTAATAATTCCAAGTCCAATTAGCCCTATATATAACTGATAAACCAGACAGAGAATCTGAAAGATTGGGAACAATATTTCTCATTTAATAAAATTATTTTTATATGTCTGTGTGTAAGGGATTATTAACCATAAATCAATACAAGGAATTCTCCCAGAATTCCTTGTGTCGAGCCAAATTGTTCCTCTGTCTCTGCACCTCTTTTCTTATTATCTCTTTCTCTCCTTACTATACCTGTTACTATAGGCACCATCTCTCCCTACTATACCTGCTATCCCACAGTCACACTCCCTTCCCAGAGACTATTATCCAATGTTACTATAGACACCATCTCTCCCTACTATACCTGCTATCCCACAGTCACACTCCCTTCCCAGAGACTATTATCCCACTGTTACTATAGACACCATCTCTCCCTACTATACCTGCTATCCCACAGTCACACTCCCTTCCCAGAGACTATTATCCACTGTTACTATAGGCACCATCTCTCCCTACTATACCTGCTATCCCACAGTCACACTCCCTTCCCAGAGACTATTATCCCACTGTTACTATAGACACCATCTCTCCCTACTATACCTGCTATCCCACAGTCACACTCCCTTCCCAGAGACTATTATCCACTGTTACTATAGACACCATCTCTCCCTACTATACCTGCTATCCCACAGTCACACTCCCTTCCCAGAGACTATTATCCCACTGTTACTATAGACACCATCTCTCCCTACTATACCTGCTATCCCACAGTCACACTCCCTTCCCAGAGACTATTATCCACTGTTACTATAGGCACCATCTCTCCCTACTATACCTGCTATCCCACAGCCACACTCCCTTCCCAGAGACTATTATCCCACTGTTACTATAGACACCATCTCTCCCTACTATACCTGCTATCCCACAGTCACACTCCCTTCCCAGAGACTATTATCCACTGTTACTATAGACACCATCTCTCCCTACTATACCTGCTATCCCACAGTCACACTCCCTTCCCAGAGACTATTATCCCACTGTTACTATAGACCAGGGATCCCCAACCTTTTGAATCCGTGAGCAACATTCAGAAGTAAAAGGAGATGGGGAGCAACACATGCATGAAAAATATTCTTGGGCTGCCATATAACATCTCTCCCTACTATACCTGCTATCCCACAGTCACACTCCCTTCCCAGAGACTATTATCCCACTGTTACTATAGACACCATCTCTCCCTACTATACCTGCTATCCCACAGTCACACTCCCTTCCCAGAGACTATTATCCAATGTTACTATATTGTAGGCAGCATCACTTCCTACTCTTCCCTCCCAGACACAGGATTAGAGGTCAAGGCATTAGATGGGTCACTTTAATTTACTGTGACGGAAGCATTACTTAAAGGGTTAAGTGCATTATTTGTCCATAGCCCAAGCCTGGTAACATCTTTGCTACAATGGGATATTATATCCTTGGGCCCAACAATGCAGCTCGCTGCTGTCGAGGAACACTTTGCATTACAAGGTTAGTAATCAGACCAATCAAAGCCATTCTTGTGACTATCCAGAGAGAAACATTTGTATTTGTTCATTCTCATAATCAAACTCTGTAACCAAGGTTTCTGGTGACATTAACCTTCATGGATTATTTTTTCCTAAATAAAAAAAGTGTTTCACTTGCTTCCTACAGGAATCTGACATATTGTGCTACTGTCTCCATCTTTCTTACTGTCTCCATTCTGTCCTACTGTCAGGTATATTCTGGAATCAAACTCTGAACCAGACCTGCATTAATCAGTTAAGACACTTGGGTCTTAGTGAGTTGAGTGAGTGGGTTAATCATCTAGATGGTTTTGTTACCTCTCTCTGTAGCACACTCAACTCTGCCAACTTTATTGACTTTCAGTGTTCCCAACTAATTAAGGAGCTGTATAAGTCTGCTTCTTGCAACCACGGGTCCTTGATCACTTAAACTTTCATGGCCATCTGCTTCCTTTTTGTTCCTACTAAACTCCTACCTGGTATCCTATTTTGTTCCTTTTTGTTCCTGCCTTCATTCCTGTTCCTGAGCATCTAGTCATTGCCTTGTTCCTGTGCCCTGTTCCTGATCCTATCCAGAGTATTGTTGATCTCCTGGTACTGACTTTGGCCTTTTTTTTGGACTTCCCTCTGTCTTCAGTCTGTCCCTGACCTCTGCCTGTTTACGGGACTATCCTTGTTAGCCACCAGCCTCTGACCATTTGCTCGTTATAAGGACTTGAGCATCTTTTTCCACTGTGAACTATATCTGCTGTGCTATTACCTTGTTTTCATCCAGAATAAATCACCTTTTTCTTCATAACATTTTCCCAGCCTATTGTCAGGTTAAATATATGTATTCACCAGGTTACACAGCACATAGGCTCCAACCTATAAGAAACTCACCTGTGGCCAAACCTGACACCTACAATCACCATCTTGCTCTACTATCTCAATTGTGCCCTACTGCCTCCATTTTATCCTACTGTTTCCATCTTGCCCTACCGTCTCCATCTTGTCCTACTGTCACAATCTTGCCCTACTACTTCATCTTGCCCTACTGCCTCCATCTTATCCTACTGTCTCTATCTTGCCCTACTTTCTTCATCTTGTCCTACTGTCTCCATCTTGTCCTACTGTCTCCATCATGTCCTACTGTCTCAACAATTATATATTTTAGTCTTATGGCTACTTTAGAGCATATTGTGTCCATGTGTGGCCACCATTACAATTAATAGCCAGTCTCACTCCTCCATTGTAACATCATCAGCCAATTGGTGATTCTATTAACTGCCAGTGACCCAGTGAGTACCTACAGTGGGCCCAGTGTACAATGAAAATGTGTGATGGGCCAGAAAAGATCCAAAGAACCCAAGGAGATCAACTATAGCAGCCAAGACATTCCTTAAAAGGCCTTTTGCACCTCCGGGTTTGAGTAGCAGCCAATTCACTACTCTATTTTACCATGATTGTTGATTGGGTTTTAGCTTATTTTCATATGTCTATGTAGCTCAATTGGTTTGGACTGGTAGTCACCCTTAAAAAATATCACCTTGTCCTCAGAAGCCTGGGAGGCCTCAATAGGAGGTGGAGCATCTACCAGAGAAGACCAGGGATTGGGCAGTGAGGGAACCAGCCAACCCAACACATTCTGTAGGCTTCCAGAACCACAGGGCAATAATTCATAATATACTTTGGGGCAGTTATCCTGAGGAGAACTGTTTAAAGGCCCCCAGAAATGTATATGGCCCTCAAGTAGCATTGAGCTGGAGAACATTGGGACAGACTTCACATTGCCCTACATTGGTCCCTGACCTTCAGGTTTAGTGAGGGGCTTTTTAACTATTAAAACTAAGTAGGAACTTGAACTTTGAGAGTTACATGTCCCCTAAGTCTATCTAGAACATACTAGAGTTTAACTGTGGCCTATGATCTATCCCTGTGTATCATCCAGCTGCCTCTTACTCTCAATCTATCTGGAACTCTGTCTCACTTTCATATTTCCTACAGTTCATTGCACTTTACTCCCAGGTAGGCACGTAGAGAAGTCTCAATGAATAATCTTATTACATGGATTAATTATTTTCTTCCGACTCAGCCTCTGAAGTTCACGACTATGTATTGACAACTAATAGGCTTGTGGCTGCTGATATCCCTTAATCCCCCGGGATTATACATGTTGACTAACAAATTCATTATCCCGTCCAAACAGAACAGATGAACAAGGTCAGTTCAAGAAGGGTCTGTGAACTCTCTGTGTATAACTCTATAAGGGCTGCGAGAGGAGCTTACACTTACATAATAACAGGTTGCCCTACCGTTTCGCCCTACCCGAGGTGGTCTTCATCAGTGGACAAATATTGTACAAATACAAAAACAAAAAAGGATAAAAATGCCTTTTTACCCTTTTCTGTATTTGTACAATATTTGGCCCCTGATGAATACCACCTCGGTGGTCGAAACGCATAGGGCGACCTGCTATAATGTAAGTGTTTAACAATAAAAAATTTTATGTATCTTTATTCAAGACTGAGTGTGCAATCCTTACCTTTTTTGGGCTTGGAAGGGTTAATTTCTGCTCTGCTCTCATTTCCCTACAGAAATAGGGATTGGTAGCACTAGATAGGTACCTAATATATAGAGACAAGAGGAAAGTGTTGGAAGGGTTACTGTCTGCTCTCTCTCATTTCCCTACAGAAATAGGGATTGGTAGCACTAGATAGGTACCTAATATATAGAGACAAGAGGAAAGTGTTGGAAGGGTTAATGTCTGCTCTGCTCTCATTTCCCTACAAAAATAGGGATTGGTAACACTAGATAGGGACCTAATATATAGAGACAAGAGGAAAGTGTTGGAAGGGTTACTGTCTGCTCTCTCTCATTTCCCTACAGAAATAGGGATTGGTAGCACTAGATAGGGACCTAATATATAGAGACAAGAGGAAAGTGTTGGAAGGGTTACTGTCTGCTCTCTCTCATTTCCCTACAGAAATAGGGATTGGTAGCACTAGATAGGTACCTAATATATAGAGACAAGAGGAAAGTGTTGGAAGGGTTACTGTCTGCTCTCTCTCATTTCCCTACAGAAATAGGGATTGGTAACACTAGATAGGTACCTAATATATAGGGACAAGAGGAAAGTGTTGGAAGGGTTACTGTCTGCTCTCTCTCATTTCCCTACAGAAATAGGGATTGGTAGCACTAGATAGGTACCTAATATATAGGGACAAGAGGAAAGTGTTGGAAGGGTTACTGTCTGCTCTCTCTCATTTCCCTACAGAAATAGGGATTGGTAGCACTAGATAGGTACCTAATATATAGAGACAAGAGGAAAGTGTTGAAAGGGTTACTGTCTGCTCTCTCTCATTTCCCTACAGAAATAGGGATTGGTAACACTAGATAGGTACCTAATATATAGAGACAAGAGGAAAGTGTTGGAAGGGTTACTGTCTGCTCTCTCTCATTCCCCTACAGAAATAGGGATTGGTGTCTTTTATTTTAAAAGCAATTGAATGTTTCCTGACGCGCTGGCGTGTGTGGGCTGGGATAGAGAATTCTGTACAGACAGAGATATTGGAGCCACAGCACATGTGTTTGTCACTGCCATATTGACACCAATGTATTCCACCCATCTACCTTCTGCTCCATCTCTCAGGAGTCAGTTTCCCAGGTAACGTAACTATTTCACTTGATTTCTCTTCCCACCAGTTTGTTGCAGTGTGGCCCCATACAATACAAAGATGACAGTAGAGAGTTGATTTCTGAACCATGAAACTGCCGTCTAGCTTTTAAAATGACTTCCGCTCAAGTGCAATGGCTGCTAAGTGTGCAACCTACAAAACAAACAGAGGAGTCTGCAAATTAAATCCCAGGCAATCTCATTACCTGAAGAGTCGGCTTTAGGACAATCAAACTGGTTCAATAGGGACCTGCACCCATGGGTGCTCCTAAATGCCACTACACTGTGCTGTGAAATGCTTGGGTGCCAAACCATGCCATTAAATTCTTGGGTGCCAAACTGTGCTGTGAAAAATTCAGGTGCCAGACTGTGCAATGAAATGCTCAGGTGCCAGACTGTCTTAGTAAATGTTTGGGTGTCAGACTGTGCCATTAAATGTGTGGGTGCCAGACTGTGCCATTAAATGCTGGGGTGCCAGACTTTGCCATTAAATGTTTGGGTGCCAGACTGTGCCATTAAATGTGTAGGTGTCAGACTGTGCCATTAAATGCTGGGGTGCCAGACTTTGCCATTAAATGTTTGGGTGCCAGACTGTACCGTTAAATGTTTGGGTGCCAGACTGTACCATTAAATGTTTGGGTGCCAGACTGTACCATTAAATGTTTGGGTGCCAGACTGTACCATTAAATGTTTGGGTGCCAGACTGTGTCATTAAATGTTTGGGTGCCAGACTGTACCATTAAATGTTTGGGTGCCAGACTGTACCATTAAATGTTTGGGTGCCAGACTGTACCATTAAATGTTTGAGTGCCAGACTGTGCCATTAAAACATTGGAGGCAAATGGAATAAAGAAGAGAGGAACAGGCAGCAATACAGATGGAGAGAGGGGGACCATTTGTCCAGCCAGCAAACCCCAATTTAGGGGACCGCATTGACATGGTATAATTGGCTTGATAAGTCTGTGCCTGGTTTGCAGATAAAACAGGGGCATATTCTACAGAAACTCATAGTCCATAGCATAACCTACATTCCCAGGTGTCATTACTAGGGTGCCCCCTAACCTCCAAGCACTGTTCATTTGCAACCCAAGCATCACCTTTTATTCCAACCCCCCTATTGGTTGTGTGCCCTGATGCCCTACTCTATATTAGAACCCCCAATCTGCTCCCATTCACCTCATGTGACATCACACACCCTGTGTCGTGACAATGTTTCAGCCTGACTCTGCGCCCCCCGCTGCCCCCCACTGCCCATCTGCCATCACTGTGTCTGTTAATAATTCAGATTTGTTCTTCTCTTGTGATTAAACACTTGGATCTGAGTCACATTGGCAGGACCAGCGCACAGATGTTTGGGCAGCACATGTTTTGTTTTGGGTCAGTCTATTCCGGTCTGCCACTTCTGCTTGTGAAGCCTCTCAATCCCTCTATAGAATTAGATATATAGCTTTGTATATATATATAGCTATGTATGTCTGATCTGCTGGGGACTTATTCTCATATATTTGTCTATCTGAGCATTTCCAAAGAGCCACAGCATCTTTCCTTCTGTTGACTTTGATCTTTGCTTCTAAAAGGTTTGATTTCTGTAGAATGTGTGTTTTTGTGATTGTAAACATTTCACTGAGCTCAGTGGGTTACATCCCAAAGGGTGTAGCACTCTAATGAGTTAATGTATTAAAAGTTACAAAGTTTGAGCCATTTCTAGTAGGTAGTAGACATAATAGGACAAGACGGAGACAGTAGGACAAGACAGACATAGTAGGACATGGTAGAGACAGTAGGACAAGGCAGAGACAGTAGGAAAATACAGAGACCGTAGGACAAGATGGAAACAATAGGACAAGGCAGAGACAGTAGGAAAATACAGAGACAGTAGGACAAGATGGAGACAGTAGGACAAGATGGAGACAGTACGACAAAACGGGTATAGTAGGACAAGACTGAGACAATAGGACAAGACGGACATAGTAGGACAAGGAGAAGACAGAAGGAAAAGATGGAGACAGTAGGACAAGACAGAGACAGTAGGACAAGACAGAGACAGTAGGACAAGACAGATATAGTAGGACAAGGCTGAGACAGTAGGACAAGGCAGAGACAGTAGGAAAATATGGAGACAGTAGGACAAAACAGGCATAGTAGGACAAGACGGAGACAGTAGGACAAGATGGACATAGTAGGACAAGTAGACGACAGTAGGAAAAGATGGAGACAATAGGACAAGGCAGAGACAGTAGGACAAGACGGAGACTGTAGGACAAGGCAGAGACAGTAGGACAAAACGGAGACTGTAGGACAAGATGGAGACAGTAGGACAAGACAGAGACAGTAGGAAAATACGGAGACAGTAGGACAAGATGGAGACAGTAGGACAAGACAGGCATAGTAGGACACGGCAGAGACAGTAGGACAAGATGGAGACAGTAGGACAAGGCAGAGACAGTAGGAAAATATGGAGACAGTAGGACAAGAGAGACATAGTATGACAAGGAGGAGACATTAGGACAAGATAGAGACAGTAGGACAAGACGGAGACAGTAGGACAAGACAGAGATGGTAGGAGCTGCAGCTGAATAAATACATTCTTCTAGATGTGTGTTCCCCAGGATGAGAGAGGCAGAGGCAGTGGCCAGTGAATCGGGGTGAGGAGCCCAGTGCCTCCAGCTATAAGATCAGAGTAGCGAAAAGAATAAGGGGAGTCGGCAGGTATTGCTTCTTATGGGACAGCGTGTCCTCATCAGGCCTTATAAATGTTGCAGCACTCGTGCATATTTAACCACACAGACTTTCACCCATGGGTTTCCCTTTGTGCTACATCAGTCCTGGAACAGCTCAGACACTCGGTGCATTTCCCAGGGCTGCGAGTGGAGCTTTCTGAAGCTGAGCAAGTACAGTTGGAGGGGCTGGGAATGTTTGCAGCCAAATAAAGACATAGTTAAAGGTTCTTTATCTAATCCCTCTAATGCAAGAACAAACACAATCCTCCACTGCTGCAGAACTACAAATCCCAGCATCCCCACACAGCATGTAACTACCCTTACATTGTTAGTCATAATGTTCCAGCAGACTCTCAAACTTATAAGTACTCTAAATGTGTGCAGTTGGTTGTGCTCGTCCGTAATAGATTGCTAGCCTTAGGGGCTCGGGAGCTGCATGCCCATATAGGTCACTGTCTTGTCATTGTCTGAGCTGTAAAGTTCTGCCATGAATAATGTCATTTATATCTGTCTATTACAGTCTATTGTGGTGTAACACGGTAAGATAAAGGCACGGTTACCACCCAGTGGCCAGTCTGAGGTATTACAGGCTAATGAAAGCAGGACCTTGTCCAACTGTAAATCATTCATCTTTATTCCATGAATTAAAAACAAAAGTCCTAACGTATTTCATATCTAGAGATATGTAATCATAGGCACAAAATCAAACGAACTGTTACACAAATTTAAACCTTAAGAAAGGATATGACGTGAGGGTGAACTCACTCAAATTACTTGTCACTATGGGTCCTGCTAAACACAGAGATAATATAAACTTCCATCTCTCATCAGATTAAACATTCATCAGAATAAATTAACATATAATACGCAAAAGCCATGAATATCTTGTAAATTATATCCTTATGAGTGAGTGAGTGAGTTCTGATGTCATCAGTTATAAACGGTGAGTTCTGATGTCATCAGTTATAAACGGTGAGTTCTGATGTCATTTCTGTCACATGACTCACTGAAATTTGTGTATTATAATAAATAAAGTACCCCCAGTTGCAAAATATGAGGATATTAGAAGTCACCTTAGAGTTCTATGACCTGTATAAGGCCTTCGGTCATGAAACTCCTCAGTAACTTTTAATATCCTTATATTTTACAAGAGGGGGTACTTTATTCACTATATAATACATTAACAATGAGTATTTTAGTACATCTGTCTTTCAAGTTAAATTTTATCCAGGAAAAAGGAAACAGAATGAATTTACACACACACACACACACACACATATATATATATATATATATATATATATATATAAAAAGCTAGATATATAGCTACATAGTGCTACATCATCAAATATAAGAAATACAATAAAAAAAATTTTTAAAAGGGATTTTAAAAGTGCACAAAGGATATAAGGATTTTAGCTCAAACGGGCAATTGTCGTTATTTATATCCCCACTTCCAACAGGATTAAATTAAATTCCAAGATTATCATATTAACACACTAATTAAATAAGCAAAAAAAAAAAATAAGCACAAAATATACATAACTTCATGAGTTTTCCACCTCATATTGTATTGCTGGTATTTACAAAGGCCATAGGAAGTATTGTGTTGTCTCAAGTCTATCTCCCAAAAGGGAAATCAATGGGCTTTAGACATAGATTTGCCAGAAGCCCTAATTGACTCCAGTGGCTGAAGTTTTGGGGTGGGTATGAGAGAAGCGGGGGATATAATTGGGGTTCTGCTGAGGATTCTGCTTTGGGTTGACCTTCCGTTTCATTAGAAGAGCCAAAAGCCTTCTTTGCTGAATCGGTGCCGATATCTTTTTGCACTTGACCCACAGACATCCACTGTCTCCGCTGATTCAATTTAGTTTGACCTTTGATGTAATAATCTCCCCTGCCACTAGAGGCACCATTAACTTATACAATTTGCTGCTTTTAGTTCTTCTGGCACCTTCTGTATTGTGACTACCACTGAAACTAATGGGGGAGCAATGAGTGTCCGACCCCCAGAGGCCGCTGGAGACACTGCATGTGCAACACAAACACCTGAAATAGGAGAGTGTCCTGCTCTGGGGGGGCAGCCAGTCTTGTGGTCCCCTAGTTACACCACTGATGACTACAGAGAGAATGCCAAGAGGGCATAGCTGAGAAATAGGCAAAAAGAGTGTTGACCCATTGGCATAATGATCTAGGGTCACCGTTTTAGTCTTTTGGATTCCAGAATGGACTCTGCACCCCCCAATGTCCACACAAAGCACCCACAGTAATAATCCATACAAAGTGCTGGGTATAAATGTGTTTTGTCAGCAAGATGCCTGTTTGGCTAAATATTTGAATTATTTCTCTGGTGCAGTTTATATAAAATAACAAACGGTAAAATCGAATCCAACCTGTAGGTGGCACCTGAAGACAGAATGTGTACTTCTCATTGGCGTGTTGGCAAATCAGCTTAAACATTAAATAAAACCATTAGGATTGTTTTGCTTCCAATAAGGATTAATTATATTTTAGTTGGGATCAAGTACAAGCGACTGTTTTATTATTACACAGAAAAAGGAAATCATTTTTAAAAAATGTGGATGAAATGGATGGAGTCTATGGGAGATGGACTTTCTGTAATGAGGAGCTTTTTGGATAACCGGCTTCTGGATAAAGGATCCAGACCTGTACGGAGAGTTCATTTCTGCTATGGAGCCTCTGGGCTTATGCGTTTGCTGCCTTACAGTAAAGAAACACATCTTGTACTGATGGTGAAATCTCCTTTCCTCCCCATCAGTTAATCCCTCATTCCATCTCTTGGTAGGGATTCCATAACCCGGGTGCCTTAGTAGTAAGAAACCCTTCCTCTGTTGATGATGTGATCCTCTTCCCTCCTGGGTATTATTGCTCTGCTGGTTGAACTGAGGGACGTTATAAGTTACTCCCAGTTAACCCAGAGACTTGAAATGCTCAGTCTAATGCTCAGTCTAATGCTCAGTCTAATGCTCAGTCTAATGCTCAATCTAATGCTCAGTCTAATGCTCAGTCTAATGCTCAGTCTAATGCTCAATCTAATGCTCAATCTAATGCTCAGTCTAATGCTCAATCTAATGCTCAGTCTAATGCTCAGTCTAATGCTCAGTCTAATGCTCAATCTAATGCTCAATCTAATGCTCAGTCTAATGCTCAGTCTAATGCTCAGTCTAATGCTCAGTCTAATGCTCAATCTAATGCTCAGTCTAATGCTCAGTCTAATGCTCAGTCTAATGCTCAGTCTAATGCTCAGTCTAATGCTCAATCTAATGCTCAGTCTAATGCTCAGTCTAATGCTCAATCTAATGCTCAGTCTAATGCTCAGTCTAATGCTCAATCTAATGCTCAGTCTAATGCTCAGTCTAATGCTCAATCTAATGCTCAGTCTAATGCTCAATCTAATGCTCAGTCTAATGCTCAGTCTAATGCTCAGTCTAATGCTCAGTCTAATGCTCAGTCTAATGCTCAATCTAATGCTCAGTCTAATGCTCAGTCTAATGCTCAGTCTAATGCTCAGTCTAATGCTCAATCTAATGCTCAGTCTAATGCTCAGTCTAATGCTCAATCTAATGCTCAGTCTAATGCTCAGTCTAATGCTCAGTCTAATGCTCAATCTAATGCTCAGTCTAATGCTCAATCTAATGCTCAGTCTAATGCTCAGTCTAATGCTCAGTCTAATGCTCAGTCTAATGCTCAGTCTAATGCTCAGTCTAATGCTCAATCTAATGCTCAGTCTAATGCTCAATCTAATGCTCAGTCTAATGCTCAATCTAATGCTCAGTCTAATGCTCAGTCTAATGCTCAGTCTAATGCTCAATCTAATGCTTCAGCCAAATCCTTCTTCCCGGCCGAACCGAATCCAAATCCTAATTTGCATATGCAAATTAGGGGTGGGGAGGAAAATCGCATGACTTTTTGTCACAAAACAAGGAAGTAAAATTGTTTCCCCTTCCCACGCACATGCAAATTAGGGTTCAGATTCGGTTCGGTATTCGGCTGAATCTTTCACAAAGGATTCGGGGGTTTGGCCGAATCCAAAGTAGTGGATTTGTTGCATTCCTACTTTCTGTATCTTATCCCCTATATACTGAGCGGATTGGTTCCCTTACAAGTGACCCCTGGAGAGCCTGTATGTAAACAAGCAAGTGCACAATGGCTAATCATTCGCCCCACGGGTAACCCCCTCTGTGGTACCAGCAGGAAAAATATCGCCTGCATATACAGGTGTCACAACAATAACCTGCCCTCGGCTTCAACAAGGCAGAATTCTTTAACATACATTCATTAAAACTAGAGATGCACCGAATACACTATTTTGGATTTGGCCGAACTCATGAATCCTTAGTAAAAGATTCAGGCGAATACCGAACCAGATCCAAATCCTGAACTAAATCCTGGATTTGGTGCATCCCTGATTAAAACTGTTCATGTTAAAACTGTAATTTTATTGTTATTGCAAGTCTGCCTGGCTTTTTCTATTCTCTGCACCGCTGGTTTTGACTCCTAGAGCAATGTAGCAGAAGCCGGCTAATAGTAGAGAATGGGAGAAGAATGGACTTCAGCTACAAGGATTCAAGAGTCAGAACCAGAAAACGGAGACGAAGGAGGAGCAAGATGGCAGCACACGGCAAAAAGCTCAAGGGGCGAGTGGAATCGTTTTCCTATTGTACAACATTAAATAATACCCTGCTGATCAGTGAACAAGTAATTACTGCAGTCGGTATTAATCATTCAGGTGCCGGGAACTGGAGCCGTCTGGGTGCACAAAGGAACGACAGTCACAATGGGGTTTGTGTTACAGAGGAAACCTGGCACTTCTTTCTACTTGAATTCTGGCCACATTGGCCCCCAGGGCTAAATACAATTTTGTGAGACTATTAACCTGCACCAAGGAGTCTGGTATCCAGTAGTAGATCGGAACAAACAAGGGGCGAATGTTTAGGCGTTTGGAGGGCTTTCCGGGTTACATAAAGCAGGAAAAATAAGTCTTGAACATAAAAATGTATATAACCAGATGTCGGTACCAAACCAAGTAGTTCCCACATACAAAGAAATCATAAGGAATAATCCATAAATGAAGTTGTGTGGAATAACGTGGAATGACACAGGGAATAAGTAATGAAGCCTTTGTTGTTAATGACAATTGGAGAAACTAGTCACATTGCTCAGGTGGGCTTCAAATCTTGAAGGTTCCTGGACCTCTTCATCTATGAGCTCTGATCTTTAGTTCTTTCCATAGATCGGATTCAAGTCTGGGTGTTTGACTGGGCCATTCTAGCAGCTTTATTTTCTTTCTCTGGAACCAGTTGAGAGTTTCCTTGGCTGCGTGTTTGGGATTATTGTCTTTCTGAATTGTCCACTCTCGTTTCATCTTCAGCCTCTTGGTACATTTCTCTATTCCTTCATTTATATAAAGTCTGCCAGTACCATATGCTGAAAAACAGCCCCACACCATGATGTTCCCACCTCTAAATGTCACTGTTGCTTTGGTGGTGATGTTGGGCTGATTGGCAGTGCCATTTCTCCTCCAAACATGGTGCAATGACATCCAAAGAGTTCTTTCTTTCTTTTTATTGAGTTTGCCAAAGAGTTCAATGTTGCTCTCATCTAACCAGACTATAGTCTTCCAGAATTTCATTGGCTTGTCCAAATGTTGTGTAGTAAACGTTAAACAAGCTTCAATGTCCTTTTTCCTTCCGCAGTGGAGTCTTGGGGGGTGAGCGTGTGACCATGTCGGCTGAGGGCATTACTTACTGTTTTCTTTGAAACTACTGTCCATGCTGATTCAATGTCCTTCTGAAGCTCTCCGCAAGTGATCCTTGGCTCTTGGACAACTCTTCTGATTATTCTTTTGTCTCCTCTTGTGGGGAGCACCTGGTCTTGGCCGGTTTAGGGTGAAATGATGTTCCATCCACCTCTGGATTATGGCCACAACATTGTTTCCTGGAACATTCAGAAGATTAGAAATAGTCTGTAACCAATGGCATCAGTATGTTTTGCAACTATAAGGTTATGAAGGTCTTGAGAGAGCTCTTTGCTTTTACCCACCAAGAGATGCTTCTTGTGTGATACCTTTGTAATGAGAAACCTTTTTCTAGGCCATCAATCAGGACTAAACCAGCTGATATTCATTTGCACTGATAGGGGCAGGATTGATTTCTAAATACTGACAGATTTCAGCAGGTTTCTTGGCTTTCTGTGTCTTTTCTTCATGTGTTCAATACTTATTCCCTTTGTCATTGCACTTTATTACACATAACCAGGCCTGGATTTCCCAATGCGGCAACCCTAGGCCACATGGTCCTAGCACCTGCCTGCTTCTCATACACCCCACCCCCTCCCCACTTTGTGTGCGTGCTGAGCCTCATGCCGCCCCTGAAATCTTGCCGCCCTACGCCTGGGACTTTGTGGCCTCACCAAAAATCCTGGCTTGCACAGAACTTCATTTATTGACTTGTTTGTTATGATTTCTTTGCATGTGTGAATTACACATTACGACATCTGGTGTAAAGTTCATGTCAATACCCGCATTAGAAATATATGTACGTTGACGTGTTCAATCCTCATTTTCCCTGCCGTATTTTATCATCATTCATTTTGTTAAAGTGCATTAATTATATATCTCCATTTATTCCATGGATTGACAAGCAACAATAAACTGTAAGCACGAGCTGAAGTAAAGGGGAGTTAAGGGAGGTTAAGGACACTTGCAACTGGCTCTTCTCTATGAGTCACAACAGACTGTGCCCAGACTACAATATTTTATAGCAAACACCAAATTTAATTTAGGTTTGTAATTTGTTAGTTTGGACAAGAAAGACATATTTACCCCTGAACTCTGCCAACACATATGGGTTTGCGGGGTTAACTAACTGTCACGGGCTTCTGATTTCACACACAATGGGTTTAGTCTTGCAATAAAAATTGTTGCATGTTTTTATATTTCGGCGTAGGTAAAAGTGCCCTAGCACCCTAACATTTGGTGGAATTATTTATTATATAAGGAGAGGTCGGTCATTCATCATAAGGGTCTTTGTCCCCAAGAGCCAGTGGAAGAAACAACATTGTTTTGTTTAAAAGGGAAGGCATTTTTAAGTAGCTTAATGCACAAAATGTGTCAGCGTCCTTAATATATTGGTCATGGGTTGAGTGCATGGGATCTCTTGTCTTTGTATATATTTATATTGGTTACCTGGGGAAGCCTAGTAGTGGGGGTATCTATTTGCTTAGGAGAAGATTAAAAGACTGTGCCTGAGTACCCAAGAGCTAGTGGGGGGATAGTGGGGAAAAAACCTTGAAATTTCACAAAGCTTTGCAGTTCTCTATCCTTGTGTGTTGGGTTGGGTTGGACAGATGGGAAAGGTTTAATCCAGTGCACTCCTCATGGGCAGTTATCAGACCTGACAGTCGGCTTTACTATGACAACTTGTAATTCCTCCTATTTGGTACAATAAAAGTCATGGCACAGCTACGGAGTACTACTAGACCAGGGATCCCCAACCTTTTGAAGCTGTGAGCAACATTCAGAAGTAAAAGGTGTTGGGGAGCAATACAAGCATGAAAAAGTTTCTTGGGGTGCCAAAAAAGTGCTGTGATTGGCCATTTAGTTGCCAAAAAAGTGCTGTGATTGGCCATTTAGTAGCCCCTATGTGAATTGTCAACCTACATTGAGGCTCTGTTTGGCAGTGCACCTAGTTTTTATTCAACCAAAACTTGCCTCCAAGCCTGGCATTAAAAAATAAGCCCCTGCTTTGAGGCCACTGAGAGCAACATCCAAGGGGTTGGAGAGCACCATGTTACTCACGAGCTACTGGTTGGGGTTCACTGTACTAGACACAACCTCAGGGAGGTGCCTCCCACTCTCAATGGGTGATTTTAATCATTGTTTCTCCCACTGGATCTTGGGAACAAAGGCAAAAGGATCTCATGGTGAATGTGTGACATCTCTTAAATTAAATAGTACAAAAATACGGATAGGACCCCATAATATAAGAAACACATTTGTTTATGTAGTTTCGTTACCTAATTTGGATTAGCCTAGGAGTGCGGGGGCTTCTATTTGCTATAGAGAGATGTGGAGTTTTTTTAGTCTGCAAGGAGAAGAAAAAAAAAAAAACACAGCAAGTCCAGTTGATTTGACTTATTTCTACAGAGATGTTCATAGTCAAGTTCTCTCCAAACCAAGTGAGAGTTTAGAGGTGTTTCTTCCTAACAACTGATACTTTTAGCAAAGCGTTGCATTTAGGTAAAGTAGTTTGGAACAGAAAGACATATTTTACCCATTTTAAAATCATCCGAAGGGCGTGCTTTCCAAAAATATATGGTTTTCTTGGGTAAAGTTACTGTTAGGGGCATTTTTGGCTTTAATATATTAGGAATACAGATTTGTGGAGCTGTTCTGCCGGGAGGTTTTTGATCTATACGAGTCATCCCCAAATCTCCCTTAAACAACACATATTTGGAATGGACACATTTTTTACTAACTTGGCTTTTTACTATATGATAAAAAGAAAACTTTTTTTTAAAAGTAATTCTGCACCCTGTGCTTTATTATAGACAAGGAATGACACACATTTGGGCAAGTTTAGGTTGTGCTAAAATATATACAGTATATATATATGAAAAATAGTTTTTCTAGGCCAAAATGTTCCAATGTTTGCAGTTACTGCAAATGAAGTTCTAATGACATAGTAGTTCAGGTTGCAACATATAGAGGAGCATACAATTAAAACTTTTTGCCAAAGTAAATGCAGCCTTGGCTAGTTGGTGTAGAGTAATCTATTCTTTATGCATGGAACTACACCTCCCACAATCCTCAGCCGCAGCTTCTGAACTGCGTGCCAATAAATTAAATTACTATGTTCAATGCAAGTTACGAAACAGAGTGAAAGAAATGTTGTTTGGCATCCAGAAATTGGTGACTCTGCTTTTGGCTCAGGCCCTGCACCCTGGGGAATAGTTCTATATGTCCTTGCCCAGCTCTGGAACAAGCCCAAGCCAATAAACTAGTAAAGGAACCTGGTCTAATACCCAAACTGGCCAGAACCATTTCTGATGAGTGAGACCTCGGATGTAAAGTACGTTCCAACCTCACCACCATCCAAAAAGTCCAACTGACAGCAAGAGCCCAGCTGTAGGGGCCAAACAAAGATCCTGGGAAAGGAAAGAGTGGGCTGATGGAAAGGCAACATGGACACAAACAAGGTCCTACCCTTTTGGTTTAAGCCTTCCGTGCACCTGATCTGGGGGATCCCACCGGGGCTGAGCTTGTACAATTGCCGCTTGGCCACAACATCTGCCGATGAATTTTGCATCCTGGTAAAAAACCTGTCCAAGAGGAAATTTTTCCCCATTACCTTCCCTTTGAAGGCCCTAGGCATCTTCGTATTGGACCTTCATGTAAATAATTACAAGTCAACACTCAAGTCAACATGGTCTTAGAACAGGACCGATTGCACCAAATCTAAAAGCAATTGGGGTAAAGCAGTGTAGCTTTGGAATGAATGTACTCTCAGAAACCATAGCCATTACTTCTGGTGCTTTCATGGGGGGGTGCAAATTAGCTGCTACTCACATTACGGTCCCTATTTTCATCTGGGGAGAAAACTGCAGTATTGCATTACTTTATGGCAGGGATACTTGATCAACACTCCGTATTAGAGCTACGAGGCCTTATCTGTGATGACTAGGTGCACCAGGAACCACATGTCGTGCCTTATTGTCCTACGAATGTAAGAAGAAAATATCTCCCCCCCCATTTATCGTGTCCTCCCTTCTGGTGGATTTCATAGGCTGTGGCCTATCTCCATTCCCCTTTCTGTTTTGGCTCTCACCTCGTGCCTTGCTTTTTGGTCTCATGGAGGGGTTCTGTGTAAGCAGACAAATCTGGAGGAGTAGAATGAAGTCCCTATGGTGACAGACTTAAAGGGGAAGTAAAGTCTAAACTAGAATAGGGCTAGAAATGCTGTATTTTGTATACTAAACATAAACATGAACTTACTGCACCACAAGCCTAATCAAACAAATGATTTATGTTTTCAAAGTTGGCCACAGGGGGTCACCATCTTGTAACGTTGTTATACATCTTTGCAAGACCAAGACTGTGCACATGCTCAGTGTGATCTGGGCTGCTTAGGGCTCATCATAAATTATCAAAACAGCACAAGTCAAATAATATCTGCCAGAAGCCGACACAACAAGACTGATTAATAATCAGAATATACAGACTGCACTGGGTCCTGTGTTGTCATGTAATCTAATGTGGATTTTATAGTTTTTGTATTGATTTATAGAAACTTTCTCCAACTCTGCAGAACCAGTGGCTGCAGCAAAATAATCCTCCAAATAGAATCCCAGTTTATCTGTTTAAATCTGGCTCCATGATCTTTGTCCCTGCAGCTGGAGTTGGAAACAGTAAAGGGGATGTAAAGGCAAAAATAAAATCCAATACAAATCTCTACACAGTCGCCGACTGCTCTACAGGGAAACAAACAAAGCTGCTTGAGTTCTGCATGGCTGGGAAGTAAGACGGGGGCTCCCCCTGCTGTTCATAAGTATGATTGTTTCACTGCAGAGCAGTTAGGGACCGTCTGACAATTCCTATCCACAGCAGTAAATGAAGGGGGAATTTCACTGCATGCAGTCAGGTTTCTTTTTTGTTTAAGAAAGTTAAAATTGGGTTTTATTTTATTTTTTGCCTTTACATGCCCTTTAACACCCTGAGAAGTATCTGTACCATCTGTGTATGAGTCCAGAATGTGTCCAGATATGAACACATCTCAATCCTGAAAGCAAATACTAATGGCAAAAACCCCAAGAGGCCACCTTTACACCTCCTTATATCTTGTATAGTACTAATTGATGTGATTTGTATAATTAGTGATTATGTTGCAACACCAAGATTAACGGCAGGCGCAGGATTAGTGCACATTATATAAACAGAAGAAACAATGCCCATTGACTGAAGGTGCCCATGAGCCAATGTTCATCTGATTAACGGCAAAGTACTTTGTTTAACCATTCTCAGACTCCACCAGTAGGGGTCACTGTGGAGACAATTAAAGGAAAACCCTCAAAAAAAATTAAGGTACAAGTGCTAGTCTGTTTATATTTTTTCCTAGTTTTCAAGATATTACCAGTTTTTAATTTTCATAATTTGAACCTGCTGTTCATTTCGGGAGAAAAGGAACGTCTCGCGATGTTGCTCTGCAAAGAATTGTAAATAAGTTTTAAGGGAGACCGAATGTTGATCATAGTCGAGAGCAGGGTGAACTTGGGGGGTCCGGGTGTTCAAGCTCCAGACCTTCAGCTTAGGGAGGCGATTAACACACAAAGATATTTGATTTTAGGCACAAACCCGACTTCACTACAAAAGTTGATATGGTTAAAATTAGGGATCCACCTGAATCCACTGTTTTGGATATGGCCAACCCCCTGAATCCTTTGTGAAAGATTTGGCCAAATACAGAATCCTAATTTGCATATGCAAATTAGGGATGGGGGTAAAAAAAAAAATTTACTTCCTTGTTTTGTGACAAAAAGTCACAATTTCCCTCCCTGTCCCTAATTTTCATATGCGAATTAGGATTCAGATTCGGCTGGGCAGAAAGGTGCGGCCACGTCCAAATGCTGCTGAAATAGGCAGAATCCCTAAATGAATCCTGGATTCAGTGCATCCCTAGTTAAAATTCATTTATTTAACAGAAAAACATCTCAGAATATAGCCTGATGCATTTGTGCCTTATGTGCACTAAGTCTTGGGCTAAATTAAATCATTTTAACTGCATTAACTTTTGGAGTGAAGTCCGGTTTCTGCCAAGAACGGAGCAGAGAAATGTCAGGTGACTCCTTCCTGGTTCACAAACTTTTTCTCTCCCCAAACAGAACATCAGACTTTCCTCTTCTCACGACATTAATTTTCAGCTACTGTAGACATTCGGCTGAGCTGCCCAGCAGGTGGCGCTGTTGCTTCACATTCATTATTTGAATCTATATTTTTACATACACAAAAGGCAGCCAAATAAAAAAAAAGTTTTTTTTTTCCAAACCGTTCTTTATTAATAGAATTTTCTGTGGTTCTCTCTTCCCTTTGATTTGAAACATCTCGAATATTTACAGAACAAACCCAATTGGTAGCAAAATGAAGCAGCATAGAGCAAGACCGAGCATGCACAGCTTCTCTACAGACATCTGACTTCCCCTGGCCCCTACAGCTTCTTCTGATGACGCTAAACTACAACTCCCATCATACTAGTTGAGTCTATGGTCACCATGGCGGTTATAGTTCAACCATCTTTCATCACCGAACCCTCGGTCTTACTTGTACCCCAAAAGATTCAGGGAAGTCAGACATTTCTAGTGATACTTAGTATCCATACAGACTGCCGCACGCTCAAGGTCAATAAGGAAAGGCAACAAAAAAAAACCCAAACTGGTGCAGAGAAACAAGGTTTCATACATACAATGCAAATTATAAAGGCACAACAAACACTCAGAAAAAAAAAAAATATATATATATATATATAGACAAAGGTTCAGCCGTTTGTCTCTATGTCGGATATAACTGACCTAACACCAACACACAAATATTTACACTATTTTTTTTCTTGGAAAACAAAAACAAAAGTACGAGTTCAGCCCTACACGGATACATCATGTGCAATTCACATCAGATATCCACGCGTTACGCTAAAGGGGAAGTAAAGCCTGATGATGCTGAAAAGAATCACGTTGAATTTTGACCGATTTCTATTCATTTCTATTGCTGCTGCCGAGTCGGGTGAAACTAAAAAAAAAAAAAAAAAAAAAAAAAGGCAAATAAAAGGCACTGTGGCCCCAGCAACCGGAAGGTTTCCTCCATAGGGATATTCTCTGGGGAGCTCAGAAGGAAGGTTAAATATTTAAGAGCCAATAGAGATTGATGGCAGAATGCCAAATGTGAAAAGTTAACTAACTGTAAGCATGAACTTTCCCTTTAAAAAAAAAAAAAAGGTGAATTCTGGGAGGGGCCAAGTTTAGCAGCAGGGATAACTGTATCACAAAAAAACACTATAATGAAACTTCTGAATACAGACAGCTTTCAAGGAAAGCATTAAGATGGATAAACTCCACCCCTTGCATAACTAGGCCCCGCCCTTGAATGCTATGAAAGGACAGTATTACAGGCTCCTCCCTCTAGCTCTAGGCTCCACCCTTTCGTTCCATACGATGACACACCCTGCCCTATTGTTGTACAGAATGGCAGAATAGGCTCCACCCTGTATTTCTAGGCCCCACCCCCTCATTCTACAGAATCCTCCGTAGAGTAGACAACATTTTGCTTTTCCCATGCTGTATACAGGTGCGTCCTTACCCAAGTGCATTGCACTAATAATTACTATAAATTTTAGGAGAAGCAAAATGTTTGTTTTTTACCCTTGAACAGTGCACTATAAACTATTTTTTATTTGACAGACGTAGCCAAATTGTAGTTCTCCAGCTAAGGCTGAAGCACAACTCCCAGAGTGCAGCAACTGCTCCTTTGCCTGGTGGGGCATGCTGGGAAGTGTAGTTCAACTGACAGTTGGTAGAGGCATTGCTAGTAGTGTGGCCTTCCAGAAAGAGGTCATATATAGATATATATCCCTAGTTGTACTAGTGATGTATAAACATTATACATAAATCAGCGTCGGCGCACGCGGGAGCACACGGGGCTTGGAAAGAAGAGAAGGTGCTGGTATCCCAGACAATTGGTACATCACGCCAACCTGTTGCTGTGCAAAAATCACAAATCCACATTTTTTACAAATTTTTAAGAAAAAAAAAAAAAAAATTTGCTAGAGTACATCGAATTATACCCCCACCAAGACAAATTAATCTTTCCAATCGCTAAGTCTTTATTGAGAAATAAATTACCGAAACTCCGCTTGCGCTCATCTTCAGAAAAGGGGACATGGTGACGATCTATCGTGCGGCGCTCGATTTCTCCTCCCTGGCTATCTCCTATAAGGAAGGCAGGGAGGAGAAATCGAGTGCCGCACGATGGATCGCCCAATCGCTTTCTGAAGCGGAGTTTCGCCAAGTTATTTCTTAATAAAGACTTTGCAATTTGAAATTTTTGTCTTAGTGGGTTTTTTCCGATGTATTAATTTTTTTAAACATTTTTTTGATGTTATTAGTCCTTTAAAGGATAAATAAACCTTTCAAATAAGTGAATGTAAAATGTATGAGGGTGCTATTCTAAGCAAAAAGTTGTGAGTTTTCTCCAACAGTAAAGAGCAAAGATGATTAAAAATTCATTTATTAGGACATACAGGTGACCGCCTAACACGTTTCATGCTGGGGCACTTACTCATAGGCTCAGCATAATATGTCCTAATAAATTATTTGAAGTTTTAATCATTTTTGGTCTTAACTTTTGGAGAAAACTCATAACTTTTTGCTATTTCAGATTTTTTGCACCCATGGACTGGGGTGAACTGTGAGTATTTTTTCCCCTTTTATTATTTGTTTTGGACACTTCTTTTTGGATTAATAATGGTACAATTACTGGGATTTTGCACCACTTTTTGCAATTTTTGCTATTCTACTTACTTTTGCAATGTACATTCATTATTTATTGTTTTTTAATTCCAAGATATTATGGGATACATGTACTGTTAATATGAATGAATTTTGTTACAACAGCGCCACCTGCTGGTCATTTTCCCACCAGTCTGACCACCAAGTAGTCAAGGAAGTTGTCAGGAGAAAGAAAGAAGCTGCTCTGATGTTCTTCTGCTTAGGAAAAAAATTAGAAACCTTTCTCACATCTTTCCTAAGCAGAAGAACATCAGAGCAGCTTCTTTCTTTCTCCTGACAACTTCCTTGACTACTTGGTGGTCAGACTGGTGGGAAACTGACCAGCAGGTGGCGCTGTTGTAACATAATTCATTCATATTAACAGTACATGTATCCCATAATATCTTGGAATTAAAAACCAATAAATAATGAATATAAATTACAAAAAGTGCTTAAAATAACCCCCTCATCAATTTTACATTCAATTATTTTTAAGGTTTACTTATCCTTTAACTCATGCGCTGCTGTAGCGGAGGCTGCTGGGTAATATACATTCATCTCTCACACACGGGAACTGATCCGACCCCCCTGACCGTTTGAGTTAGGAATCACACGTACAATACAAAATCTTGAGTCTCCTTCAGTTTGCCGGGTGCAAGTCCAACGTCCGTCCGTATATAGATATATAGATATACAACGTAGAGCCGGAATATTCCAGAGGCCTCTCTAAAAATATTGCAAGGTTCTCCGGAGAGAAAAACTGATATTTTTTTTTTGGCCCCTCACCGTATAAATCCTGCTTTGTCACAAGTCACATTTTATTTTCATTTCCAAGAGACATAAAAAAAGATCCACTGAATTCCCGAGGCTCCAGTAGAAAAAGAACAAGAGAGATCTTTGGGTTTCCAGTTGGCGGGAAGCTGAGCCGGGAAATGAGGAAGCAAATCGCTGCGCTTTGATTGGTCGTCCTTCCCTCGTATGGAGATAAGATGAGAGTCTCCAGGGTGCAAAGGTAAAATGGAAAAATCCATCCTCCCTTCCTCTCCAAAAAAAACCCTCCTGATCCTAATGTTCTGCGTCCATGGCGTCCAGGTATTTGGATTCGATTATTTTTGGTAGTAGGTTGTATCTGGAGACGAGAGAGAGAGAAAATTAGAGAGAGTCTTGGAGATGAGACATCAAGATAATTATTGTATACAACCAAAGTCTAGTAACCCACGGCAACCAGTCACTTTTGCTTGTACACAGGGCACGAATAAATGCTCCTTGTGGATTGGCTTATGAGTGGGGCACCTGTTGGACTCCAGTACTGGATAATTAGGAACAATGTTTAATGGCCGTTAACATGCAGATAAGAGATTAGTGAGATAAATGGGACCGGCCCCAGAGGAAGGTGCTGCTGTTTGTGCACGGATTAAAGGAACAGTAACACCAAAAAATGAAAGTGTTTTAAAGTAATGAAAATATAATGTACTGTTGTGCTGTACTGGTAAAACCGGTGTGTTTGTTTCAGAAACTCTACTATAGTTTATATAAACAAGCTGCTGTGTAGCCATGGGGGCAGCCATTCAAGCACAGGATACACAGTAGATAACAGATAAGTACTACTATAGTTTATATAAACAAGCTGTTGTGTAGCCATGGGGGCAGCCATTCAAGCACAGGATACACAGTAGATAACAGATAAGTACTACTATAGTTTATATAAACAAGCTGCTGTGTAGCCATGGGGCAGCCATTCAAGCACAGGATACACAGTAGATAACAGATAAGTACTACTATAGTTTATATAAACAAGCTGCTGTGTAGCCATGGGGGCAGCCATTCAAGCACAGGATACACAGTAGATAAAAGATAAGTACTACTATAGTTTATATAAACAAACTGCTGTGTAGCCATGGGGGCAGCCATTCAAGCACAGGATACACAGTAGATAACAGATAAGTACTACTATAGTTTATATAAACAAGCTGCTGTGTAGCCATGGGGGCAGCCATTCAAGCACAGGATACACAGTAGATAACAGATAAGTACTACTATAGTTTATATAAACAAGCTGCTGTGCAGCCATGGGGACAGCCATTCAAGCACAGGATACACAGTAGATAACAGATAAGTACTACTATAGTTTATATAAACAAGCTGCTGTGTAGCCATGGTAGAAAGCAGCTTGTTCATATAAACTATAGTAGTGTTTGTGAAGGAAACACAGCAATTTTACCAGTGCAAGGCAACACTTTATTTTGAAAACCACACATTTTTTTATGTTACTGTTCTTTTAAATATACAAAAGCCAAGGTGCTTTGTTACATCACCAGGAACATAAGTTAGTGATCAATCCTCACCGTCGGACACACACAAACCCTATGCTAAATCAGCACCTTTGGGTGAAACTACTTACTGTTAATTCCCCCTTTGTCTAATGGAGATATGAGATGGTGTCATTAATTCCCATTCTTTTCTCTAGCTTCTATAGCTGTGCCTGGCTTAGCTTGCAGTTTCAGTCTTGCCTCAGTCTCCTTTGTTCCACGGCTGCCTAGTTACAGCTTCTCCTAACCCCTTTCAAAAACCCCACTGTTTCTTTAATGGTCTCGTAAGTTTGTTTAAAGGCTTAAGAGATACAAACAAACATGATCATAGCTAATTCTCTGTACTAAGCACAATTCAGAACTGTCCCTAAGTTTGCTCATAGTCTGTAAAGAGAGATCCCATAAAACTATGGCAGCATAGGTATTCCTCTGTACTAAGCACAATTCAGCAGGAACAGTCCCTAAGTTTGCTCATAGTCTGTACAGAGAGATCCCATAAAACTATGGCAGCATAGGTATTCCTCTGTACTAAGCACAATTCAGCAGGAACAGTCCCTAAGTTTGTTCATAGTCTGTACAGAGAGATCCCATAAAACTATGGCAGCATAGGTATTCCTCTGTACTAAGCACAATTCAGCAGGAACAGTCCCTAAGTTTGCTCATAGTCTGTACAGAGAGATCCCATAAAACTATGGCAGCATAGGTATTCCCTGTACTAAGCACAATTCAGCAGGAACAGTCCCTAAGTTTGCTCATAGTCTGTACAGAGAGATCCCATAAAACTATGACAGCATAGGTATTCCTCTGTACTAAGCACAATTCAGCAGGAACAGTCCCCTAAGTTTGCTCATAGTCTGTACAGAGAGATGCCATAAAACTATGGCAGCATAGGTATTCCCCTGTACTAAGCACAATTCAGCAGGAACAGTCCCTAAGTTTGCTCATAGTCTGTACAGAGAGATCCCATAAAACTATGGCAGCATAGGTATTCCTCTGTACTAAGCACAATTCAGCAGGAACAGTCCCTAAGTTTGCTCATAGTCTGTACAGAGAGATCCCATAAAACTATGGCAGCATAGGTATTCCTCTGTACTAAGCACAATTCAGCAGGAACAGTCCCTAAGTTTGCTCATAGTCTGTACAGAGAGATCCCATAAAACTATGGCAGCATAGGTATTCCCTGTACTAAGCACAATTCAGCAGGAACAGTCCCTAAGTTTGCTCATAGTCTGTACAGAGAGATCCCATAAAACTATGGCAGCATAGGTATTCCCTGTACTAAGCACAATTCAGCAGGAACAGTCCCCTAAGTTTGCTCATAGTCTGTACAGAGAGATCCCATAAAACTATGGCAGCATAGGTATTCCCTGTACTAAGCACAATTCAGCAGGAACAGTCCCTAAGTTTGCTCATAGTCTGTACAGAGAGATCCCATAAAACTATGGCAGCATAGGTATTCCCTGTACTAAGCACAATTCAGCAGGAACAGTCCCCTAAGTTTGCTCATAGTCTGTACAGAGAGATCCCATAAAACTATGGCAGCATAGGTATTCCCTGTACTAAGCACAATTCAGCAGGAACAGTCCCCTAAGTTTGCTCATAGTCTGTACAGAGAGATCCCATAAAACTATGGCAGCATAGGTATTCCCTGTACTAAGCACAATTCAGCAGGAACAGTCCCCTAAGTTTGCTCATAGTCTGTACAGAGAGATCCCATAAAACTATGGTAGCATAGGTTTTCCCTGTACTAAGCACAATTCAGCAGGAACAGTCCCCTAAGTTTGCTCATAGTCTGTACAGAGAGATCCCATAAAACTATGGCAGCATAGATATTCCCCTGTACTAAGCACAATTCAGCAGGAACAGTCCCTAAGTTTGCTCATAGTCTGTACAGAGAGATCCCATAAAACTATGGCAGCATAGGTATTCCTCTGTACTAAGCACAATTCAGCAGGAACAGTCCCTAAGTTTGCTCATAGTCTGTACAGAGAGATCCCATAAAACTATGGCAGTATAGGTATTCCCTGTACTAAGCACAATTCAGCAGGAACAGCCCCTAAGTTTGTTCATAGTCTGTACAGAGAGATCCCATAAAACTATGGCAGCATAGGTATTCCCTGTACTAAGCACAATTCAGCAGGAACAGTCCCCTAAGTTTGCTCATAGTCTGTACAGAGAGATCCCATAAAAGTATGGTACCTGATTGGGATCATGCCGATCATGATGAGAGGAAAGATCATCTTCATGTAGGGGAGAGGCGACATTCCAAAGCCACACAGGATAACCAGCTGGAGAACCTGCAGGCCCGTGAAATAGTGAATTTTCCTCTGTGGGACCCTCCGAATATAATGAGTTGGTGGGTATGCCGTCTGTATGGGGAAACAAAAGGGGTAATGAGCGCTTGATGGTGCAATAAGAGCAGAGCAAACTATTACATATGCTGAGCTCATGGGGCACACACATTACCTGCTCTTTCAGCAGGAGGGCCACTCTCTCAAAGAGCTGGTTGCCATCGATAGAGGTGAGGGCAATGTACAGGAAGAGGCCGTACAGGACGGGTTTGGGAATCCACTGCAGCGGGTAAGGGAGGAGGAAGAGGGACAGACCAACAAGAATGTTGGCCACCAGTGAAGTCAGACGGGTTTCTCTCACACTCACAATCCTATAGAGGGGAAAAAAGTACAATTACCAAAACTATTCAGTTTAGTTCCACCACTACATGTCGGACTCCCTAATGTGAGCGCAAGCTCTTGAATTCTTTCCTCAGCCCCAGCTTCCATCTAAACCTTTCCTGCCTGTAGTATTTAATAACTGTACGGCCAATGGATATGGCTGGGCTCTATCTAATGAAGAGAGAGAAATCCATAAATTCCTATCTGTCCCTTTAACTGGCTGGGTGTGTTGGGCAATAAATATCCTGAGCTGGCAGTTGCGAGCCCAAGCTCGTGCCATAGTTCCCAGCAAAAGAGAAGCCATGTAAACAGACTGAGAGCCAACTGTCTCACAAAAAGGTGTTGACTTCATTCTTGCCTTTCGCTATGCCAACCCCTTTAATAGCCACAAAGGAGCAGCTTGTCTCATTGGCCCTTCATTAGGGTTTTATACAACAAGCCATGCGCCAGTAATAATCACAGATATATTATGGCGACTTGATTGAAAAAAAAAAATAAAATAAGGATATATGAATGAAATATATGTTTCACCACAGGGAATAACTGACACGAGATACAGCCTCCCTTCTACTGTAAGCTTCCATCAGTGTTCTAGCCACACCCACTGCTTGGCTTACCCACCCCCTGTAAGCTTCCATCAGTGTTCTAGCCACACCCACTGCTTGGCTTACCCACCCCCTGTAAGCTTCCATCAGTGTTCTAGCCACACCCACTGCTTGGTGAGCCCACCCCCTGTAAGCTTCCATCAGAGTGTTTTGATGTTCTGTTTTGGTAAAAGACCCCCCCCCCCCATAAAGAAGGAACAGTCTGGGCACACAATACATGTAACAACTGAGTATAACAGACACACAAAACTAACACTGTTCTGCTTATCTACTTACGTCTCATAGATGTGGCCGTGCTCCACTCTCTCCTCCACGTTGGCCAGTGCCCGCACATGCATCGGGGAGTGAGGAAATGCGGCGTGAATCCAGGGCATCCCAAATACGGACAGTCCTGTGTTTATAAGCGCCACAAGCAGGAGGTCCCAGTGGTACGCTGTACCTTTAACTAACCTGAACCATGAGATAATAAAATGTATAATATTAATGTCATGGAAAATAATCTGCTGAATTGTGCTTAGTACAGGGAATACCTATGCTGCCATAGTTTATGGGATCTCTCTTTACAGACTATGAGCAAACTTAGGGACTGTTCCTGCTGAATTGTGCTTAGTACAGGGAATATCTATGCTGCCATAGTTTTATGGGATATCTCTGTACAGACTATGAGCAAACTTAGGGGACTGTTCCTGCTGAATTGTGCTTAGTACAGGGAATACCTATTCTGCCATAGTTTTATGGGATCTCTCTGTACAGACTATGAGCAAACTTAGGGGACTGTTCCTGCTGAATTATGCTTAGTACAGGGAATACCTATGCTGCCATAGTTTTATGGGATCTCTCTGTACAGACTATGAGCAAACTTAGGGCTGTTCCTGCTGAATTGTGCTTAGTACAGGGGAATACCTATGCTGCCATAGTTTTATGGGATCTCTCTGTACAGACTATGAGCAAACTTAGGGCTGTTCCTGCTGAATTGTGCTTAGTACAGGGGAATACCTATGCTGCCATAGTTTTATGGGATCTCTCTGTACAGACTATGAGCAAATTTAGGGGGCTGTTCCTGCTGAATTGTGCTTAGTACAGGGAATACCTATGCTGCCATAGTTTTATGGGATCTCTCTGTACAGACTATGAGCAAATTTAGGGGGCTGTTCCTGCTGAATTGTGCTTAGTACAGGGAATACCTATGCTGCCATAGTTTTATGGGATCTCTCTGTACAGACTATGAGCAAACTTAGGGACTGTTCCTGCTGAATTGTGCTTAGTACAGGGGATACCTATGCTGCCATAGTTTTATGGGATCTCTCTGTACAGACTATGAGCAAACTTAGGGACTGTTCCTGCTGAATTGTGCTTAGTACAGGGAATACCTATGCTGCCATAGTTTTATGGGATCTCTCTGTACAGACTATGAGCAAACTTAGGGACTGTTCCTGCTGAATTGTGCTTAGTACAGGGAATACCTATGCTGCCATTGTTTTATGGGATCTCTCTGTACAGACTATGAACAAACTTAGAGGACTGTTCCTGCTGAATTGTGCTTAATACCTATGCTGATATAGTTTTATGGGATCTCTCTGATGTTACCTGTTCTCTGGAGCGTTGGTCAGTGAAGCGACAATGTTCTGTTCTATAAAGAAGAGCATAGAGAGGAGGAATCCCAGTCCCATGGCGCTAGTTATTGGTCCCATGGAGAGAGAGCCAATAGGAGACAGCACAAACATACTCTCCGTCTTTATGTAGTTGAACTTGGCAACTGCAAGGGAAAAAGGTGTGACGTTAATAATATGCTTTATATAAAGAAGGTACAGCATGGGAAGAATCACCCAAGTACAGCACAGCAACTATAAAACTTGGCTGCAAAAACAATGCAGTCTGGTTGCTAGGTTTTCTGACCCTAGCAACAAGCCAGCAGTCTGCATGGAAGAATAAGGAGGAATTAGGAGACTGAAATACAATGGTGACCAATGAGGAGAAGGGCAACAAATATTTAACCCCACAATTAATCTGCATTTTGCTATCCAGGCCCAGTGACCTCAGCAACCAGCCAAGATTCTAAAGGGGAAGTTAACCATAAAATTAACATTTATTGTGAGTTATTTGTTTCTGAATAATTAAAGGGGCACCAGCATCCAAAAAAAACTGTATATAGAGTAATCCCTTCTACTTCCTTCCAGACATTAATATTATTGAGGTTTATAGAGAATCTAAACCTACTAATAAGAATTTAACAGGCTGGGGAGGGATACAAAAAACATATGTAACTATTTCCAGGGATAGGGAGAAACTCCCGGCTGCCCCGTGTCCTTTTCCTGAGGGGGAAGAGACTGTCCCTTCTGCCAAGTGACCCCCCTTTGTGAGCTCAGAGACCCCCCTGAATGTACAAAGACATGGCTTGTGGAGAGTGACCCTCAAAGCCCTGCACTGCTGCTCACACACCTGCGACTGCACAGACAAAGTAGCTTCCTGTTATTCAGCAGTGGAACAATAACGTGGGTAAGTGGAGCAATGCTCAGTGCATGTGGTTTTCCATTATAATCCGGATCATACAGTGACGCGCACGGATATTATTCTGCTCATATTACTGGGCAACATTTCATATTTTGATGCTGCAGAGTGAGGACAGCTGGGGGCATCTTTCAGCAGCGCGAGGGGTGAGTAGTGGATGGGAGAGGGGAAATTAGCAGCAGCTCAACAGCAGGTACAAATAATTGAGAATGCATATGAAACTGAGGCACTGACTAACACCTGCTGTCGGGGGCGGCCACCAACAACTGTCTGGGGGGGGGGCACCAACACCCGTCGGGGGGCGGGGCGGCCACCAACACCCGTCTGGGGGGGTGCCCACCAACACCCGTCTGGGGGGGGCGGCCGGCAACTCCCGTCTGGGGGGGGGCGGCCACCAACACCCGTCTGGGGGGGCCGGCCACCAACACCCGTCTGGGGGGGCCGGCCACCAACACCCCTCGGGGGCGGCCACTAACACCCCTCAAGTGGCGGCCACTAACGCCCTCAGGGGGCGGCCACTAACATCAGCGAATATACATCAGTAACACAGGGCTGGTCAGTCAATAATATAGGGGAGATTTGACACAGGCATTTGTGGGGTGTAGGAGGTGCAGTTGAGCCACAGCTGAAGTACTAAAGGTCCCCATAATATAATGAAGCTGTAATTTCTCGCAGTTACCGTCATATTTACACATCATCAGGGGCCCAGCAATATCATAGTGTCATTTCTGCCTTTTCCCAAAGATTTTCCCTAATATGCAGCCGCTCCCCAGAGCTGAACCCCCAGACTAGAGGCAAAGTTATGGACATGCGGGAGGAGCAGAAACTTACTGTGAATCTCTTTGAAGAAATAGGATCCCACCACTGAGAAGGTCAGAACAGATATCGGCAGAGCGCAGTCCGACAGCATCTCACGCACTCGCGAGTGGAGGTACGGGCTGCAAATTGCAATGGACATGGTTATATATATATATATGTATATGTGTGTGTGTATTAATGTTTACTGGATGTGCATGAAAGGAAATCACTTAAACCTTTCAGTCATTCACATCAAACCCCCATCTGACAGTTTCTGATCGCTAATCGCTAGAACCATATTATTTAGTGGACAGTTCCCCTTTAAGACGACGTCTGTTATTTATCAGAAAACATGATCACTGTGTTGAGAGCTAAACAAGAGACTATATTCAGCCCACGTCTACAAAAATGTTTTTCTGTCTGTTTTCACAAAGGAAGAATATTATTCATTTTTTATGTAACTATTGTGCAGATTTTTACTAGAGATTGGATTTACAGCCCAACAATAGAGTTAGTTCAGTGCTACAATGACAGATATTTGCTTCCATAATCACATGTTCAACACAAATCCACTGTTACTATAGGCACCATCTCTCCCTACTATACCTGCTATCCCACAGTCACACTCCCTTCCCAGAGACTATTATCCACTGTTACTATAGGCACCATCTCTCCCTACTATACCTGCTATCCCACAGTCACACTCCCTTCCCATAGACTATTATCCACTGTTACTATAGACACCATCTCTCCCTACTATACCTGCTATCCCACAGTCACACTCCCTTCCCAGAGACTATTATCCACTGTTACTATAGGCACCATCTCTCCCTACTATACCTGCTATCCCACAGCCACACTCCCTTCCCAGAGACTATTATCCACTGTTACTATAGACACCATCTCTCCCTACTATACCTGCTATCCCACAGCCACACTCCCTTCCCAGAGACTATTATCCACTGTTACTATAGACACCATCTCTCCCTACTATACCTGCTATCCCACAGTCACACTCCCTTCCCAGAGACTATTATCCACTGTTACTATAGGCACCATCTCTCCCTACTATACCTGCTATCCCACAGTCACACTCCCTTCCCAGAGACTATTATC
Organism: Xenopus petersii; assembly: GCA_038501925.1. NCBI lineage: Eukaryota > Metazoa > Chordata > Amphibia > Anura > Pipidae > Xenopus > Xenopus petersii. The sequence goes on from CM076672.1 coordinate 12,211,955, forward strand.
CACTGTTACTATAGACACCATCTCTCCCTACTATACCTGCTATCCCACAGTCACACTCCCTTCCCAGAGACTATTATCCCACTGTTACTATAGACACATCTCTCCCTACTATACCTGCTATCCCACAGTCACACTCCCTTCCCAGAGACTATTATCCACTGTTACTATAGGCACCATCTCTCCCTACTATACCTGCTATCCCACAGTCACACTCCCTTCCCAGAGACTATTATCCCACTGTTACTATAGGCACCATCTCTCCCTACTATACCTGCTATCCCACAGTCACACTCCCTTCCCAGAGACTATTATCCACTGTTACTATAGACACATCTCTCCCTACTATACCTGCTATCCCACAGTCACACTCCCTTCCCAGAGACTATTATCCACTGTTACTATAGGCACCATCTCTCCCTACTATACCTGCTATCCCACAGTCACACTCCCTTCCCAGAGACTATTATCCACTGTTACTATAGGCACCATCTCTCCCTACTATACCTGCTATCCCACAGTCACACTCCCTTCCCAGAGACTATTATCCACTGTTACTATAGGCACCATCTCTCCCTACTATACCTGCTATCCCACAGTCACACTCCCTTCCCAGAGACTATTATCCACTGTTACTATAGACACATCTCCCTACTATACCTGCTATCCCACAGTCACACTCCCTTCTCAGAGACTATTATCCACTGTTACTATAGGCACCATCTCTCCCTACTATACCTGCTATCCCACAGTCACACTCCCTTCCCAGAGACTATTATCCCACTGTTACTATAGGTACCATCTCTCCCTACTATACCTGCTATCCCACAGTCACACTCCCTTCCCAGAGACTATTATCCACTGTTACTATAGACACCATCTCTCCCTACTATACCTGCTATCCCACAGTCACACTCCCTTCCCAGAGACTATTATCCACTGTTACTATAGACACCATCTCTCCCTACTAAACCTGCTATCCCACAGTCACACTCCCTTCCCAGAGACTATTATCCCACTGTTACTATAGGCACCATCTCTCCCTACTATACCTGCTATCCCACAGTCACACTCCCTTCCCAGAGACTATTATCCACTGTTACTATAGACACCATCTCTCCCTACTATACCTGCTATCCCACAGTCACACTCCCTTCCCAGAGACTATTATCCACTGTTACTATAGACACATCTCTCCCTACTATACCTGCTATCCCACAGTCACACTCCCTTCCCAGAGACTATTATCCACTGTTACTATAGACACCATCTCTCCCTACTATACCTGCTATCCCACAGTCACACTCCCTTCCCAGAGACTATTATCCCACTGTTACTATAGGCACCATCTCTCCCTACTATACCTGCTATCCCACAGCCACACTCCCATCCCAGAGACTATTATCCTCACAGTTGCAACTTACGACCAGCTATAATAATAAATACATATTGAATATTCTTACCTTTTCTTGAACTGATAGAGCGTGTGCCCCAGCCACAAGGTGCCAAACATCAGCATGAGACTGAGCACCGCCGACTCCCGGCCATAATGGATTTCCTCGTGGTCAATACTCCCGTTCTGCGCAAGCACGGAGCCATTGAACGCTGAATTTAGCAGGACATCGGACGTAATGTTCAGATTTGGCAAGTGTTTATTATATTCTTGGTCAAAGTACACGTGGGAACTTGGGATTTCCAAATAATACTTTCTGAAAACTGCAATAAAGAAAATAAAAGATGTTAAAGGGATGGAGAGAACAGGAGATCCATTTTCTTTGGCCAGGACAGTAAGGACAGTAATGATATTTTTCTCAATGTGACACATAAAGGCCATAAACCTGACCATGCCTCCCTGAGAGACAAACAGCTGCCTGTAATATGGCACCCCAGAGATTTTATGAAGATGTTCCTTACTGCACTTTCTTTCCTACATTAGCCTGATACTGTTGGCTGGCTTAGGTATTCCCCAGCACTAAGCACAGTTCAGCAGGAAGAGCCCCAAGTAGGCTTGTAGATACTACAAAGAGTTATGGCGAGAAGGATGTTTTTGGGTAAAACCATGGAAAGGGTTATGGAAACAATATCAACAAACAACAGCAGAGACAGATGCACTGGCGGAAATGTTGGTGGGAGCAGAATAGGTGGAGGGGGCTCCAGGTTTAGCAGCAGACTTGCTTTAATGTTTGCTGAACTCTACAACCCCGGCTATTCTAACGGCATAACTCTTCTTCCTGCGCAACCCAAAATATACTGATCAAAGGGAAACTGTCCAGAAACCACATATAGGGACTATGAGGTCGGCAAGAGGAAAATCCAACATCACCAACAGGCTCGTCTGCTTTGAATATTTAAAGGAGAACTAAAGCCTAACTAAAGAAGTAGCTAGAGATGTTGTACATGATGTTTTGTGCTTCTGTACCAGCCCAAGGCAACCACAGCCCTTTACCAGTAAAAATGTGTCTCCAAAGATGCCCCAGTAGCTCCCCATCTTCTTTTCTGCTGATTCACTGCACATGCTCTGTGCTGCTGTCACTTACTGAGCTTAGGGACCCACTCACAATATACAGTACACATAGAATAGAAATGTCACAATATAAGGCTGATTAGTAATTATTAATAATACACATAATTAGTACATGGCAGCACAGAAACCAGTGCAATTAGCATCAGAATTGAATAATCAGCAAACCTGTAGCATCAGCTTATATTACAGCCAGGGAAGCTCATTTTCTGCTGGATAATTAGTGACGAGCCCTAAGCTTAGCTTCTCAACAGCCAATCAGAGCCCACTGAGCATGTGAGTGTCACAGACACTTTCCAAGATGGTGACCCCCTGTGACAAGTTTGAAGTCCTGGATCATTGCTGCTATTGACAAGCTGAAACTTTAGCCTTGTGCAATAAGTGCAGTATGTAATAAAAGGCATTTTTAGCCATATTCATTTTTATGGTTTAGTTCTTCTTTAAAGTCAAATATGGCTAGCCCAATTTAATTCTGAGATCTAATTTTAGGAGGGCAGAAAATAGGAAGTGGTTATAGGATAAGTGGTTTGAGGATAAATTTAGATCAAGGCAAAGAACAGGGCAAGTGGGCCACTCTGGGAGTATAGACTGAATTCTGCACTGTGCTCTAAAGTCCATGGACTTACTTTTGATAATCCCTTTAAGTGCATCCAGCACAAACGTTATGGATATAAAAAGTGCTATGATTTCTTCTGTCGACCTAAAAAGAGAGAAATTCTATTAAAAACTGAGTCTGGAGATGATCAAAGATACAAGAAAAATTCGGAACAAGAGAAAAGAATAGACACATAGTCCAATGTTTTGTTTTAAATATCTACTGAGCTTCTAGTTCACAGGACTCTGATTTCTGATGTTAACCCCCTCTTGGAAGGGCCCAAATTAAGACAGGAAAAGCAACCCGAAGGCCAGTTATGCGGAGATTTGGGGTGAGTGCTTATCTGTACCCTGGGTACCCCTGGAACTATAGCAGGGTGACACCCCAATGTTTCTATACATCTGTAACCTTGTTATGAGCTAAGGGGGCCCAGTCTCAAGGTCAGTTAGGGTGAGATTTGGGGTGAGTGCTTATTTGTACCCTGGGTACCCCTGGAACTATAGCAGGGTGACTGTTACCCCAATGTTTCTATATATATGTAACCTTGTTATGAGCTAAGGGGGCCCAGTCTGAAGGTCAGTTAGGGGGAGATTTGGGGTGAGTGATTATTTGTACCCTGGAACTATAGCAGGGTGACACCCCAATGTTTCTACTTATCTGTAACCTTGTTATGAGCTAAGGGGGCCCAGTCTGAAGGTCAGTTAGGGGAAGATTTGGGGTGAGTGCTTATTTGTACCCTGGGTACCCCTGGAACTATAGCAGGGTGACTGTTACCCCAATGTTTCTACTTATCTGTAACCTTGTTATGAGCCAAGGGGACCCAGTCTGAAGGTCAGTTAGGGGGAGATTTGGGGTGAGTGATTATTTGTACCTTGGGTACCCCTGGAACTATAGCAGGGTGACACCCCAATGTTTCTATATATCTGTAACCTTGTTATGAGCTAAGGGGCCCAGTCTGAAGGTCAGTTAGGGGGAGATTTGGGGTGAGTGATTATTTGTACCCTGGGTACCCCTGGAACTATAGCAGGTTGACTGTTACCCCAATGTTTCTATATATATGTAACCTTGTTATGAGCTAAGGGGGCCCAGTCTGAAGGTCAGTTAGGGGGAGATTCGGGGTGAGTGTTATTTGTGCCCTGGGTACCCATGGAACTATAGCAGGGTGACACCCCAATGTTTCTAAATATCTGTAACCTTGTTATGAGCTAAGGGGGCCCAGCCTGAAGGCCAGTTAGGGGGAGATTTGGGTGAGCCATTATTTTAGAGGTGACCCAAGTGACAACATATTTTGACTTGAGAATTTCAAGTACAGGGAAGTCCATTGGGCATGACACACAGAAATGAGTGAGACATGACAAGTCACCTCTTGAATAGTTTCATCAACAGGCTACAGTTGAAGAGAGAGTACAGAATAAGAAAGCAGCTATTCCACAGCCCAGTCCAGGCATAGAATGCCTTAAAGTCCAGGTTGTAGTCATCACAGATCCCTCGGATTACTGCGGAAAGACAGAGAGAGCGAAGGTTAAACGCAGTTCAGTTATTGAGGGTCACAGGAATAAAAAAAACATAAAATGATATTGGGATGGAAGAGCAGGGGCAGCAATCGTGTTCAGTCTGTGTGTACAGTCACTTCTACAGGCAGAACACAATTATGTGAACCCACGCTGGCTCAGGGCTTGCAGAGATTCTACATCTGTGACCCCCGGGGGATTCAGAGAGCAGAGGACAAACTAGACTTGTCTAAAAACAATTGCTTCTTCAATTAGCAGGAGAGCTTTGTGCCAGATGGTTCCGGGGAGGCAAAGGCAGAATTATGTTTTCTATTGTCGCTTCTGTAAAATGGATTAGCAAAAAAGGCCAAAGTAATCGCTCATATATTCTCGTAATGAATGGAATTTCTTCAGGAATGTCGGGCCATGGAACCAGTCCACTGTCCAATATGCTTCTCCTCAACCCAAGAGACGATCTGGAAGCATGTGGGTACAACGTTCACCATGATAAGATTCCCCACTTTTTATTGGGCAGGAAAAACTACAGGGATGGGACCTGTTGTAAAGAATGCTTGGGACCTGGGGCTTTCTGGATAACCGATATTTCCGTAATTTGGATCTGCATATCTTAATTCTATTAGAAAATCATTTACACATTAAATAAATCCAATAGGCTGGTTTTGCTTCCAATAAGGATGAATTATATCTTAGTTTGGGTCAAGTACAAGCTACTGCAAAAATGGAAATTATTTTTAAAAATTTGGACTATTTGGATAAAGTGGAGTCCATGGGACAGCCTCTCTCTAATTCAGAACTTTCTGGTTAACTGTTTCCGGATAACGGATCCCATACCTGTATTGTCATAAAACTTTTGTACAGCTTGGCAGAACTATGTCAGTTCCCCCTTAAAGGGGTGTTTTATCTTTAAGTCAACTTTTCAATTCTTATTATGTATAGTTTCTGAATTATTTGCCTTCTTCTGACTATTTCAAGCTGGGGGTCGTCGACCCTATTTTTTAAGACAAATGCACTGTAAGGCTACACATTAACGGTATTGCTACTTTTTCTTACTCATCTTTCTATTCAGTCCCTCTCAATTGTATTCCAGCCTCTTAGTCAAATCAATGCATGGTTGCTAGGGTATTTTGGACCCTAGCAAACAGATTGCTAAAACTGCAAACTGGAGAGCTGCTTAATAAAAAGCTAAATAACTCAAAACCCACAAATAATAAAAAAGGAAAACCAATTGCAAATTGTCTCAGAATATCCCTCTCTACATCATACTAAAAGTTAAAGGGATACGGTCATGGGAAAAAATTTTTTCAAAATGAATCAGTTAATAGTGCTGCTCCAGCAGACGTCTGCACTGAAATCTGTTTCTCAAAAGAGCAAACAGATTTTATCAATTATAATTGTAAATTTTGAAATCTGACACAAGCCTAGACATATTGTCAGTTTCTCAGGTCCCCTCAGTCATGTGACTCTGATAAACTTTAGTCACTCTTTACTGCAAGTTGGACTGATATCACCCCCTCCCCCCAGCAGCCTAACAACAGAACAATGGGAATGTAACCAGATAACTCCCGAACACAAGATAGCAGCTGCCTGGTAGATCCAAGAACAGCACTCAATAGTAAAATCCAGGTCCCACCGTGACACATTCAGTTACATTGAGTGGGAGAAACAACAGCCTGCCAGAAAGCAGTTCCATCCTAAAGTGCTGGCTCTTTATGAAAGCACATGACCAGGCAAAATGACCTGAGATGCACCTACACACCAATATTACAACTAAATACACTATGTTGGCTCAGGAATGAAATTTTAAATTGTAGAGTGAATTACTTGCAGTGTAAGTGTAATTTAGAAATAAAAACTACACCATAAAAATCTTGACAGAATCTGTATAATTTAAAGGTGAACAACCCCTTTAACCTTAGTCCCTGGTTTTCTGCCTTGATCTCTCCGTTTTATGGTCATAGAAGGACACCTTTAAAGCTAGTGACCCAACTGACCAATCACAGCATGTCAAGATCATAAGACAGTGGCGTAACTAGATGTTTCGGGGCCAGACAGCAAATTCAATTTAGGGACCCAAAATATTGATAAGTTGGTCTATTCAACCAAGATATATTAAAATCGCCTCCTAATTAGGTCCTCACTGGGCCCCCTACTCTCCTGAGCCCCCTTGCAACCGCAGGGTCTGCTTCCACTGTAGTTACATCCCTGATCATAGAGGAGAAAAATGTCCAAACAAAAGATGCTTGTTGGTTCCGGAAAAAGAATAGGCAGGAATATAGTGTCACAGTGTGGGGCAGATAGGAGTGCAGAGGACAGGCAGAAGAGCCCCATGGTTGGTGGTGTTCAAATAAAACCTAAAGCACTCTAAGGTGTAAAGAAGGGATGCACTGAATGCACTATTTTGGATTCGGCCGAAAGCCTGAATCCCTGGTGAAAATTTAGACGAATACCGAACCGAATCCTTTTTTTCCTGATTCGGTGCATCCCTAGTGTAAAGCTAAAGAGGTCCATTAAATCCTCTTTATATATAATATCTTGTTTTAAAAGACATAGGGGTAAAAACAAAATCATGGCCGATTGCCTTTATTAGTGAAATAAGAATGAAGAAGAAGCAGTAGTGATATCAGGAGCAAATGAAAAGGCTTTGCTTCCATGTGGTTCACACTATCTAAAATATCCTTAGATTCAAAATTAACCGTCCGCCTCTAGAAGCCGAATACTTGGCTGTCAAGCACCCCTATCAGATGACATTATGAAACCCTTATGCGATGAACTTACCGTTTATGTATAAAGCCAAAGGAGCGGTGGTTAACAAAACAACCAACGGTTGCCCAGAAAACAGAGAGTAAATAACTCCCCCAATGCATTGGCCAACGATTGTCTTCTGAACGTCTGGAACGAGAGAAAAAGCACAGAATATCCACTGAGTGACTCTTTCTATGGACAGCCAATAGAGAAGACTGCATGCAACAGATACAGGCTCTACATATCAAGGCAACAATACGAAATATAAACCAGAAAATGAAAGGGCTTCTTTTGCACTTACAATATTTTTTTCCATTAACCGGCCTGGCACAATTTCCCATTTGACAGAGAAGCTCAATTATGCAGTGGTTTAATGGACACTTGTTTTGGGGGCAATTCAGATGCTGCTCCTCACCCCCCACCTCAGCCGTTTTCCATTTTTTTCAAGGATAAATCCAGCAGGTTGCCCAGCCCCACCTCTACGAATGTTTCTAGGAAGCTCTAAAGGTGGCCATACATGGATAGATCCGCTCGTTTGGCGATGTCGCCAAACGAGCGGATCTCCCTCTGATATGCCCACCTTGAGGTCGGCAATATCGGGCAGATCCGATCGTGGGCCCTAGGGACCAACGATTGGATCCTAGCATTCGTAAATGGGCGGTCGGATCGCGGGACCGCATGAACGAACAGATGCGGCCGCGATCCGACGGGATTTTTAAACCCATCTGATCGAGATCTGGCCGACTTTCGGCCAGATCTCGATCGGGGAAGCCCGTCGGGGGCCCCCATACACGGGCCAATAAGCTGCCGACACAGTCTGTCGGCAGCTTTTATCGGCCCGTGTATGGCCACCTTTAATGTCAAGTGGCCTGTGTTTGTTTATACAGATCTCTACAGAATGGTCATACACTGGTCTCTCTTGAGTCACCAGCTTGTTGGCCTGTTTATGGAGTCATGGAGTTGAGTCATGATGTGCAGGTCCCAGATTTGGTCCTATTGAGGAGCTGGGGGCCACACATGGGCACCCAAATCTGCTATACAAATACGGTCACATACAATTGAAGCCATTTCATTTTTTTGGTAGCCAATGAAAATCTTCCCACGAGATTACCAGCATTCACATTCAGCAAATAGTTGTCCCTATACAACCATAAACTATGCCCCATTTTATGGTTATTTGCCCCCTTTTTTCCTTGAGACAGATAGTGATGCAGCAGCTTAATCTATAGAAGGACCATTCACAGCCATTACATTCTGTATGGCCACCATATTGTTTCTCTAAGACAATACTGCTAGAGGGTGTTAAACATTACTTATCCGTATATTTGTTCTCAGACATGTGGTTATGAAAATGTCATGTTATTTCCCTTAGACTGTACAGTATGAGGGTAGAGCTTATTGTGTCAGCCTTTGTATGTAGAACAGCACCAGACTGTGAAACTTTAGTGTTTAAAAAGCCTTTATTTCAGCTTTGGGCATCACCGCAACGTTTCAGGCCATGCGGCCTTTTGTCAAGCTTGAACATCCCTTCTCTGTATATTTGTATTTATACATATGGGAGGAGGAGGTGCCATATTGATTCCCTTAGACAGTACAGTATGAGGGTATAGCTTATTGTGTGCCCAGAACATCCCTTCTCTGTATATTTGTATTTATACATATGGGAGGAGGAGGTGCCATATTGATTCCCTTAGACAGTACAGTATGAGGGTATAGCTTATTATGTGCCCAGAACATTCCTTCTCTGTATATTTGTATTTATACATATGGGAGGAGGAGGTGCCATATTGGTTCCCTTAGACAGTACAGTATGAGGGTATAGCTTATTATGTGCCCAGAACATTCCTTCTCTGTATATTTGTATTTATACATATGGGAGGAGGAGGTGCCATATTGGTTCCCTTAGACAGTACAGTATGAGGGTATAGCTTATTATGTGCCCAGAACATTCCTTCTCTGTATATTTGTATTTATACATATGGGAGGAGGAGGTGCCATATTGGTTCCCTTAGACAGTACAGTATGAGGGTATAGCTTATTATGTGCCCAGAACATTCCTTCTCTGTATATTTGTATTTATACATATGGGAGGAGGAGGTGCCATATTGATTACCTTAGACAGTACAGTATGAGGGTATAGCTTATTGTGTGCCCAGAACATTCCTTCTCTGTATATTTGTATTTATACATATGGGAGGAGGAGGTGCCATATTGATTACCTTAGACAGTACAGTATGAGGGTATAGCTTATTGTGTGCCCAGAACATTCCTTCTCTGTATATTTGTATTTATACATATGGGAGGAGGAGGTGCCATATTGATTCCCTTAGACAGTACAGTATGAGGGTATAGCTTATTATGTGCCCAGAACATTCCTTCTCTGTATATTTGTATTTATACATATGGGAGGAGGTGCCATATTGATTCCCTTAGACAGTACAGTATGAGGGTATAGCTTATTGTGTGCCCAGAACATTCCTTCTCTGTATATTTGTATTTATACATATGGGAGGAGGAGCTGCCATACTGTTTCCCTTAGACAGTACAGTATGAGGGTATAGCTTATTGTGTGCCCAGAACATTCCTTCTCTGTATATTTCTATTTATACATATGGGAGGAGGAGGTGCCATATTGATTCCCTTAGACAGTACAGTATGAGGGTATAGCTTATTGTGTTCCCAGAACATTACTTCTCTGTATACGCCAAAGAAGCACAATGCATGACCACCCCTTGGCTATAGTATAATAATGACAAATCGGCTAAATCTTCCCTTTATTGAATCTGATAAGGTGTGGGAGTCACAGCAACTTGCCAGTAATAAAAATTCCCTTATTCCCAGCAGAACATGTTGGATATTTGTTGTGTTTGTGGATGCAGGTATATTTACTAAACCACATCTCGGGAGCACAAGTATTATCCTCTCTTCCTGCCACTTTACCCTTATAAATATTCTCTCTCTTGTAAAAGGAGAGATATCAAAGTGCAAACACATTAGACTGCAATTATATCTGAAATGCAATTACCCGCATCCTAAAATGCTGTAAATTGAGGTTTTTCTTTGCTTTCAATTGAATTTAAAAGGTTTTATCAGCAGATAAATAATTTAGGGACTCTCACATTAAGCAGAACTAAATGGTACCAGGAGACAGCACTCTGCATTTATTTGTGATCAAATCCCAGGCGTCTCTGCTCCCCAGTCTGAAGGTCAGTTAGGGGTAGATTTGGGGTGAGTGTTTATTTGTACCCTGGGTACCCCTGGAACTATAGCAGGGTGACACCCCAATGTTTCTATATATCTGTAACCTTGTTATGAGCTAAGGGGGCCCAGTCTGAAGGTCAGTTAGGGGGAGATTTGGGGTGAGTGATTATTTGTGCCCTGGGTACCCCTGGAACTATAGCAGGGTGACACCCCAATGTTTCTATATATCTGTAACCTTGTTATGAGCTAAGGGGGCCCAGTCTGAAGGTCAGTTAGGGGGAGATTTGGGGTGAGTGTTTATTTGTACCCTGGGTACCCCTGGAACTATAGCAGGGTGACACCCCAATGTTTCTATATATCTGTAACCTTGTTATGAGCTAAGGGGGCCCAGTCTGAAGGTCAGTTAGGGGGAGATTTGGGGTGAGTGATTATTTGTGCCCTGGGTACCCCTGGAACTATAGCAGGGTGACACCCCAATGTTTCTATATATCTGTAACCTTGTTATGAGCTAAGGGGGCCCAGTCTGAAGGTCAGTTAGGGGGAGATTTGGGGTGAGTGTTTATTTGTACCCTGGGTACCCCTGGAACTATAGCAGGGTGACTGTTACCCCAATGTTTCTATATATCTGTAACCTTGTTATGAGCTAAGGGGGCCCAGCCTGAAGGCCAGTTAGGAGGAGATTTGGGGTGAGTGATTATTTGTGCCCTGGGTACCCCTGGAACTATAGCAGGGTGACTGTTACCCCAATGTTTCTATATATCTGTAACCTTGTTATGAGCTAAGGGGGCCCATCCTGAAGGCCAGTTAGGGGGAGATTTGGGGTGAGTGATTATTTGTGCCCTGGGTACCCCTGGAACTATAGCAGGGTGACACCCCAATGTTTTTATATATCTGTAACCTTGTTATGAGCTAAGGGGGCGCAGTCTGAAGGTCAGTTAGGGGGAGATTTGGGGTGAGAGCTTATTTGTGCCCTGGGTACCCCTGGAACTATAGCAGCTCCTATTTATATACCCGCACCTGCTCTGCAGTGATGTCACAGAAGGGGGCGGGACACGCCGGTGCACTAGTATATAAAATTGAGTGTGTCCAGTTGAAGTGGGGCACTAGGAAGTCATATGCGCCCGTGGCTCGCAGACTTTATGTGGAAGTCGACTCAAATCCGAGAGACCCACAAGTAAACCCACAAATCCTGCAGGATTGTGGTTGGCCCGCATATCACTATTATGTACAATATTCCCCGAATTAAAACAAAATAATACTGTAGTGTAGACTTTCCACTGCAGACCAATGTTTTCTCCTCATTCTGCTCTCATTCATGCACACCCAACTAGGACCACCTACAACTTCTGGGTCTCAGAAAACAGCATCACACTCATCTTCCTGAGACCAGGTTATCTTGGCCATTTATACTTTCTTTTCTTGTATCTCAGAATAAAGGAATATATATATATATATATATATCTCAAGAAGAAGCGGACAGCACTCACACCTTAATGCAAAAGACAATTGTATTAAAGTGTAAAAAGCGTATACATCACCATAGATGTGCACACTTTAAAGGCAACGTTACTTTAATACAATCGTCTTTTGCATTAAGATGCGAGTGCTGTCCGCTTCTTCTTACTAAATATTGAGGGAATATCGGAAACCTTGTGATTGGACCACACATAGAGACATTGGAACTGGAGTGCTGTTACTTACACACATAAGGATATATAACTCCCCCCCCACCCAAAAGAAACACCATAAAAAGTCTACAGTCAGTACCCCTTCAGCAATGTGAATTTGAAGCAAGTGACAGCTGAAGTGGCCCTGCATTTGTATGGGATGAAGCAGTAATGAAACTTGCTCACAAACTGCAGAATAGGTGGCAGAGCACAAAGCATTCTGGACTTGGGTGATTTGGCAACTCTGGAACTTGCATTGGTTTTGAGTTTTGCGGTCTTTTCAAAGCCAAAACAAAAGCAAAGAGACAAGGAGCAACTTATAGGTAAGTATACGTCACACTAGTTTCATAGTATGCGTCTCTGCTGTTATAGCTCTCCATTGGACATGGGATAAGGTAGAGCCATTGTAAGGAAGGTCAATACAAGTGTTGACAAAGCAACAGTCTCCCTGTGTAACCAAGGTGCATCACCATAACAGGTATTATATTCAAGTAGTAGAAGTCTTTTGTATTAAACCTGCTTCTCAAAACCCTTGCAAGGAACGAGCTCCTCGGCCGAGGTTCCCCCCGAGCGCCTTTCTACTTGGCCACTTATATCCTCAGTTTGCTAGTGAAGTGGCATTGCTGCTCAAAACCACAACTGCTACCCACCTGTTCATGCTCTTCCAAGTTGATAGTTGCAAAACAAATGATCTTCAAAGAAAATCTTACCAATCACCCCTGCTGTGCTTTCGTCATTCAAAGAGCCAAAGGCTATAGAGGGCAGGAGGCAGGCAAAGTACAAGAAAATCATAGTTGTAATGTACTTTCCTATGGCCTTGTTATTTCCGATTATACCTGCCGGAAGAGAAATGCGATTGGTTAGGATACAGCCAAGGACGTCATTCACTCCCATAGCAGAATCACAGCGATTTCAGGTTTTCATGTCCTTCATCCCAAACCTAATTAAAGCATTTATAATGAGATGTACTGAACCAATTACATGAGCATTCTGCTTGCAGACCAAACATGGAATGTGCTGCTTAAATCACTGTAATAATAAGCAGCGCTTATACCCTATACCCAGAGACTACAGACCAACGCCTTATTAGCAGCTTGTAAACCGTTTTCTGTATGTTGGAGGGAATGAAAAGAAATGTGCTGTTCCTTTGGGGTTCAAATATCTATATGTTCTATAATATCTATATATCTATAATATCTATATGTATATATACACACACACATCATATAGTATACACTAATCATAAATAAACTTTTGTCTTTACATACACATATATACATATATAGATTTATTTGTGAATGTGTCTTTGTGAATGTAAATATTTCTGTGAATATTCCCTGCCTGAATACAAGTATTTTGGGGAAGCTTCTGAAAGGCTGGTTTAGACTCCATCCACATGAATACAACTCTTGTTGGAGCTTCTCCCAACAACTGCCCCATGGGATGCTGGGAGCTGTAGTTCTGCAAATAGCCCAAGCCCTTTTTATAGAAACGGGGTCGTTCCTTACCGTCTGTAAAATCCAACGGGTATACCGGCAATCTGCGTGCAATGTCATCGAAAATTCCCTTTCCCACATTGAAAAATTCATTCAGCTGGAAAGAAATAAACGGACAGGTGTGAGAGACAAGCAAAGGGAATTACACACGGAGATGAATTGTGTTTTACAGCGGGAGCTGCCACAGAGACTGCACTCACAGAAAGGGCGCAGACAGTTGCACAGAGCAGCATCACATTTTAGCAGCATGTAGTTAATACAATATGTATCACTGCTATAAGCTCCCGCTGGAGGAGTCTTGCGTTAATAACCTTGAAGGAGAGATGCCCAATTCGTGGGGCCCAGCAGACTGGTTTTAAAGTTATTTGAGAAAATAAATGCTATTGAAGCAGTATCCGTCTAGCCCTGCACTGCTGCTCCTGACTACATGCAACACTATCATTAGTCGGCTCTCCTCCAGCCAAGCTCTTTTTGCCACACTTTTCCTTGACAGTTCTGTTAAAAAACTTGTTTTTATTTTGAGGGAAACACAAAGACATACCCCCCTGCCCAATCCAGTACCTGTCTAGCTTTGCCAGTTATTCAAACCAAACTAAAAAATGTAGATCAAAAGATTTCTGGGAAGTGCTGGAAGATTTTCAATAGAATTAAGGTCTAGCTTTAATTAGGCAAATGCACAGCCCAACATCTGCTTACTGAGATTCAAGGGATGAGCTAGGTTTTCTATTTTACGCTGCAAGCACCAATAAGGAACAGGATAAAGCTCAGAAAGGATTCTCCAATGTACACCCCCTGTGCTTCCTAGTATATTCATGTTGTAAGCATAAAGCTAGTTAATGCAAGGCTTGCAACCCACTAATCCATCAGGATTGGAACCTGTCCCACACATCTGCCACGGTCCATAGCTCACTAGCCCTGGGGATTCCAATTTGTATACTGAAGGAAAAACGAAACATTATAATGAAACTTTCGATTTAACGCAGAAAGTCCATATAACAAACATGGTCTGCAAGTATGAGTGAGTGCAGAAACATTACTTGCCTAAATGTGGTCAAACTGGACACCCAAATCTGGGCATGTATGGCCAAGCTTTACTTGAGGCATTCCATGAATAGTGCCATCACAGTGATACTGAATCGGTCCTGCAGTCTTAGAGTGCTGCTACACACCAATGTATGATGAGGGATATTATGAGAATTTGCAATCGGTTTCATTTTTTATCATTTGTGTTTTTTTAATAATTAGCTTTTTATATTCAGCAGCTCTCCAATTTGCAGTTGCAGCAATTAGGGATGCACTGAATCTAGGATTCGGTTTGTAATTCAGCCAGGAGCTTCCCTTTTTCAGCAGGATTCGGCCGAACCAAATACAAATCCTACGGGTCAGGACACACAGGCAGATTTAGGGAGATTAGTCGCCCGGCGACAAATTTCTTCTTCAGGGAGATTAATCCCCCCGAACTGCCTCCCGCAGGCTAAAATGCGAATCGCCGGCGGTATGCCTCATGAGGAAACTTCGGGCGACTTTGGAAAACAAATCGCGCCAAGTGCCATCCCACCAGCGATTTGCATTTTAGCCGCCAGGAAGGCAGTTCGGGGAGATTAGTCGCCCCGAAGAAGAGGAGATTATCTCCCTGAATCTGCCCGTGTTCATTGACCGTTAAAATCACAAAACAAGGTGAAAAAAGTGAAAAAATTTTAAGCACACAGCTCTTTCCCCCCGTCCACCCTGATTTGCATATGCAAATTAGGGTTTGGATTCAATCCCTATCAGCAATCTGGTAGCTAGGTTCCAAATTACCCTAGCAACCATGTATTGATTTAAATAGGAGACTGGCATATGAATAGGAGAGGCCTGGAGGTCAGTGACCCTATTGGAGAACTGAGTCAGAAGAAGACGGCAAATAATTAAACTATAAAAAAATAAATAATGAAGATAATTTAAAAAATTGCTTATAATTGACCATTCTATAACTATAAAAGTTAAGTTGAAGGTAAAACACCCTTTAAAATAGAGCCCAATGGAAGTAAAGGTAATTACACAGCAATGTGCCACACTGTATCATGCGTTAGGAGTCCAGCGCAGCTGAAGAGTGGGCTAAATATGTCGCCCCAACCCAGGGACAGAAAGGCACTTAACCTGAGTGGCTGGTGCCAGTATAAATATCTGTTTTGCAATTCTGAACTTCACTGAAAGGACAGAACTGGCATTGCCAAGAGCAACTGCACCAGCCCGATGGGCACATAAGAATGCAAATATGTTTTATGCCATGGTTGTATTCTAATTATGTGTTTTGGCCATTTACCAAACCCAATAACTCAGCAGGGGCCCAGTTCTGGGTGCATGGTGCACAGTTATAGCACAGTTACGTGTATGTTGGGCCAGTACAAGACAGATGGAACTGAAGCTTATGCAGAAACGCTTGTAAAACACATTGCAGTGCCAGGGGCTGGCTGGTTTGTGCACTGAGCATTTGTCAAGGCAGTTTGGCTGTCCAATCATCATGTTTGTCAGCTCCCAGGGTCAGTTTTAACCATGTGTCCAAACTGATAAAATGGCATCTGCCCGTGGTGCATGGCTCCCCAGCAAAAAGGAAGAAATGATCAAGAGTTCTTCTACTCCCTGCCAGAGAGGAGTATTTGGGATGCTGACGTGAAGTATTGTGACAATAGCATTAAATGATCCAATTTATGGCCAGTTATCCGGTGTCCTATGGTTCAACTTGTCAGATAGGGAATCCAAGAGCATGGTCACCTTCTTCAGTGATTTCTGTACTGCATACACCCACACCTTCATTTGGCACAGGTGATCATTGGATGGAAAAATTAAAAGGATTTGATGTTCTTCCAAGAAACTACATGGGTCTGGAGGAGCCTCAGCCCAAGGTCCCTGGTTACCAATAAGAATTAGAAACTGGCAATGTGATCTGGGCCATGCGATTGGAAGAAGCCAGCGAGCCCCTGGGCAGCGCCATGGCAAGAAGCTCATTACTGCCATTAGACACAGACCAGCAGACACTAAAAGATTGGTGGCAGACCTGTCTGGGGTGCCCAGCTGTAGGTACCAGGAGCAGATCCTCCAGAGGCAATAAATAGAAAAATGATAGAAAAAAAATAGTACAAATTAACATGCAAACACACCATAATAATCTCATGTAATTGATGAGATGGCTAAACTGACTTCTTTAAAGGAAAAGAAGTCATAAAGTAGTCTAGGAAGTTGTCAGGAGACCATCAGAGCAGCCTCTTTCTTTCTCCTGACAACTTCCTTGACTACTTGGTGGTTATGACCAGCAGGTGGCGCTGTTGTAACAAAATTCATTCATATTAACATCACATGTATCATTTAATATCTTGGAATTAAAAAAATAAATAAGTAAAAAAAAAAATTCTGAATGTACATTGCAAATGTTCTTAGAATAACCTCCTCATCAATTTTACATTCACTTATTTTTAAGATTCACTTATTTTGGAGAGAGTGGTGGCGGGGGATGATTTGCTTACCTTTAACGGCTTGTGGCTCTGCACTTTATGGCCATCGTTTAGTGACGAATGCTTGTTAACGAGGGTCAACAGGTGCCTCTGGTGCACTAAGGCCTCTTTAAACTCCTCTTCTGTTTTGGTTTCTAATAGCTTTTGCCGGAAGTTTATGTCGGAAAACATTGTGGCGAACGTCCTACCGACTTCTGTCGCTGTTTTGGTGCTTTTCTGAAACAATGAATACAGCAATGAAGGGGCATTTAATATTGTCACAATATAAGGCTGATTAGTAATTAATACAGATAATTATTACATGGCAGCAGAGAAACCAGTGCAATTAGCATCAGAATTTAATTATCAGCAAACCTGTAGCATCAGCTTATATTACAGCCAGGGAAGCTCATTTTCTGCTGGATAATTAGTGACGAGCCCTAAGCTTAGCTTCTCAACAGCCAATCAGAGCCCACTGAGCATGTGAGTGTCACAGACACTTTCCAAGATGGTGACCCCGTGTGACAAGTTTGAAGTCCTGGATCATTGCTGCTATTGACAAGCTGAAACTTTAAGCTGGTGCAATAAGTTCAGTACATAAAATATGCCATTTTTAGCCACATTTTTATGGTTTAGTTCTCCTTTAAATTCCTTTTACAGTGAGCACAGATAGAGATAAGTTAATGGTACAAACAAAAAAAAATCAATATATTGCTCCAGCTCTAGAACTCCACCCACTGTTGTGATCGCTGGGCATTTCAATTTCACTCATAGAAATGGAGGGCACTGGCAAACTCAGTTACCAGCATAGATTAGAGTCTGGATTTTGGACATCTTAAAACTCGTTATGTCCCAGCACAGGCTAGAAACTGAAGTTTGAAGTTTTAGTAGTCATGGAAACCAGATAAAAAAAAAGTAGGCTATTCTGGGCCATCGGATTACCTGATTTCATATTCTTTCTCGGAACATGAACAAGCCTAGAGCAGCAGTCCCTCAGGCCTATGCTGGCAAATGTTGGCAAATGTATGTGAAACCTCAATTTTACATTCCCTGATTTTAAGTTTCCCCTAATTTTACAAAGTTTTCTGGAGGTTCCACAAATATATATTAATTTCCCTGATTTTACATTTTCTACCATTTCTCTGGTTCTTCCACCCATCCATCCATCCTTTTATCTATTATCTACCTATTATCTACCTGTCCATTTCTCTCTTATCTATACATCTATCCATTATCTTTCCATCCATCATCCACCTAGCCATTCACCATCCACCCATCATCCACCCACCTATCCATCCATCCATCATCCACCCACCCATGCATCCATCATCCAACCACCTATCCATCCATCCATCATCCACCCACCTATCCATCCATCCATCCATCCATCATCCACCCACCTATCCATCCATCCATCCATCATCCACCTAGCCATTCACCATCCACCTAGCCACCCATCATCCACCCACCTATCCATCCATCATCCACCTTGCCATCACCCATCTATCCAACCCATACACCCACCCACCCTTCACCAAGCCATCCATCCATCCATCCATCCATCCATCATCCATCCATCATCCACCTAGCCATCCATCCATCTAAATATGGAAGCTGCCATAGTGTTGTATGTACACAGTATAGTATATTGTATTGCATGCATTAAAATCAAAACCTGCATTTATCAAAAATGTTACTCACCATTTTAGGTGGCGCCAGGACGAGGATGACAAACCTGACCTCACAAGAGTTCTCCCCCCAGTTCTGGGGTCTCTCCAGCCGACTGATGCAAACATGCCTTTTCTGAAGGGACTTTATAGTGCAACTGGTGAAGAAAACAAGGGATTACCTTAGCATCGGGTCAGTGTTTTTCTTGCCCTACAGCTGCCACTGTTTGCCCTACCATATCTGTTTTTGGCTACTCTTCTACCTCAAAATTTTGGTCTGTTTGGCCCAAAGGGACCATAAATAGAAGATTCCTGTTAATTTTATTAGAATACAAGTATCTACCCTATACCCAGTGTTAATTTTTAAGTTAATTTTGAGTTAACAAGAGGCACCCTTATGACAAAGAAGCACTGCATCTGGGTGCACGCGTGTTCCCGAGTGTGAGCCAATATTGTCCAAGAGAGGTTGTGGGAAGACACAGGAGTCTTTCAAAGAATTCATTGTTCTGTACAGACCTAAACAATTAAATCCTAAGTGCCTGCATATGGGGGATTTTACTGGCGAAAGGATTTCTGATGGACACGGCGATAGTTCAATTGACAACTCGGTGCAACGGGACAATCTGGCAGTCGAACTAAAGACCATACAACTGACGGAACAAGTTTCCTTTTCCAGTATCTAAAAAACACTTTGGGACGGTGAGGCCTGGCACATATTTTTTCACTTTAGATTTGCTTTGTTTCTACTGTAAGCGTCCCATTGTCTTGGAGCAGACAGTGCCCAGGATTACTGAACACATATTTGCCCTCAAGACACGCAAAGTTTATTTGGTCTGTCCAAGGATTAAAGAGGAATTAAATTAAATTTCCTTTACGGCTGTGAATGGATCATCTCGAATAAAGGTTTTTGGCTCCGCATGAAAAGTGGCTGGGTTTTTGGGAACAGCCAACAAATACTCATTATGACGGGCAGGAGGGAGGCAACTCCAGAATGAAATGTGTCCGTGACGGACTGCACTATTACTACATGCAACCAACCTTCATAGGGATGATTAACACCAAGTACCTGAACAGAACTACTGACCTAACCCTATAAGTGTCAGCTAGGGGACAGCAGGGGAGATCAAGTGCCTGCCAGTGAAGTTTAAAGCAAATCCTAAAAATGAATGTGGCTAAAAATGCCTTATATTACATATTGAACTTATTGCACAAGGCTAAAGTTTGAGCTTGTCAATAGCAGCAATGATCCAGGACTTCAAACTTGTCACAGGGGGTCACCATCTTGGAAAGTGTCTGTGACACTCACATGCTCAGTGGGCTCTGATTGGCTGTTGAGAAGCTAAACTTAGGGCTCGTCACTAATTATCCAGCAGAAAATGAGCTTCCCTGGCTGTAATATAAGCTGATGCTACAGGTTTGCTGATTATTACATTCTGATGCTAATTGCACTGGTTTCTGTGCTGCCATGTAGTAATTATGTGTATTAATTACTAATCAGCCTTATGTTGTGACATTTCTATTCTATGTGTACTGTATATTGTGAGTGGCTCCCTAAGCTCAGTAAGTGACAGCAGCACAGAGCATGTGCAGTGAATCAGCAGAAAAGAAGATGGGGAGCTACTGGGGCATCTTTGGAGACACAGATTTTTACTGCTAAAGGGCTGTGGTTGCCTTGGGCTGGTACAGAAGCACAAAACATCATGTACAACATATCTAGCTACTTCTTTAGTTAGGCTTTAGTTCTCAATTAAAAAAACTAAAGGGCACCTGCTGCTAATCCCTGCCTATCTGTTGTGAATTGCATTGAATAACAGCTGGAGGGCCCCACTCTATAGCAGCTAAAGAGGCACGGCTTCTCCTCTCCCCATACTCAAAGCATTATGGTGTTAGAGTAGGAAAGTATGGGGCCGGGGAAGGGATACAAACTTGTTGGTAAATGCAGGATCACAATTGACATTGGCTGAGGTCCTGCTAAACGTGGGGGAAATCTCCCAGAACTAAACAGTTGCCAAAGGAAATAACCCAGAATCCAAAAAAAAAATACATTGCTTCCTGCTTTCTGTAAGGCTCAATGATTAGAATGTAGGTGCGTTTCTGGTGTATATGTAAAAGCATGGTAACTCTGGCAAGAAAGGGAAAAGGATTATCTAAATTTAGGGGGCAATTATTTTTAAATAATTTTTGGTATAATGGAGACATCTGTATTGCTAGCTGCAAATGTTCCTTTTTTTATTCTTGTGGAGGTTTTTCCCCATTATTTTCTGCCTTTGGGAAGTTTAAAATGATTTAGGGCTGTTAAAATGAAGCAGAGAATTCTAATCTATTACAAATCACAGAACTCATCAATGACTTCGTATATCCTTATAATACACGAGAGCAATGAATATCCTGTAAATTATATCCTTATAAACAGTGATTAGTGTGTATTATAATAAATTAAGTAGCCCCTGTTGCAAAATATTAGAAGTCACCTCAGAGTTCCATGAGCTGTAAAAAATGATGGCCTTCTGCCTCATGTTTTTATATGGTGGTGGAACTCCGCTGTAACTTATAAAATCCTTATATTTTACAAGAGGGGTGTTTTATTCACTATATAATTACCGGTATTAGGATTATTATATAGTATACATGAGTGATACTCAGAGTTCCCTGTATAACTCAACCTGCAGCCTTGTGCCTTTATATGGTCACAGAACAACCCCTCAGTGACTTCTAATATCCTTATCATTTACAGTAGGGGGTACATTATTCCTTAGAATACATGAGTGATACTCAGAGTTCCCTGTATAACTCAGCCTGCAGCCTTGTGCCTTTATATGGTCACAGAACAACCCCTCACTGACTTCTAATATCCTTATCATTTACAGTAGGGGGTACATTAACCCTTATAATACATGAGTGATACTCAGAGTTCCCTGTATAACTCAGCCTGCAGCCTTGTGCCTTTATATGGTCACAGAACAACCCCTCAGTGACTTCTAATATCCTTATCATTTACAGTAGGGGGTACATTAACCCTTATAATACATGAGTGATACTCAGAGTTCCCTGTATAACTCAGCCTGCAGCCTTGTGCCTTTATATGATCACAGAACAACTCCTCAGTGACTTCGAATATCCTTATCGGTTTACAGTAGGGGTACATTATCCCTTATGAAACAGTCAATAAAGAGGACATCCTACCATTGAAAAATACTCACATAATACACAGCCACGACTGTTGGTACTGTACCCCAATGGCTGTAGCAGTTACCCCCTGAATTGTATCCGAGAGGAGATGAACTGAAAGACAAAAAGCATGACTGTAAACTATTCAGTATTATGAAGTCACACACACTCGCTCTGGTTTTAATTCACATAGTGAAGTTTCTTTCCCCTCTAAAAGTGCTGGTATCTCTCTGGCCAAAAACACAAACCACCGTCTGGGCACGGATGCTGTATAGTGGCAAGGAAAACAGGGCCGTGTTTTATACAATTTCGCTATGTGATTGCTGTTTGGATCTTACTAGTTGAGACCACAAATAGTAAGCGGTGGCTGCTCTGCTGCGGCTCTGAGCAGAAATAGCAACAGATCAGAAACTGAACAGAAAGGGGGACTCTAATTCAGCAGGAGGGACACAATGTCTGTGCAATATCAGAACATTTAAAAAAGAAAACAACTTTATTTTATAAAGTCACATTATTATTTAAGGCTTGTTTAACATTGTATTGCCCTTATTCCGGGTATTCTGGAATAAGACCATAGAGCTAACACTCTATGGTCGGATACAGTAGCCTCTATACTTCACTAAATAGTTTTGTTAAATGGCACTATATATGGCACAGGAACAGTCCCCTAAGTTTGCTCATAGTCTGTACTGAGAGATCCCATAAAACTATGGCAGCATAGGTATTCCCTGTACTAAGCACAATTCAGCAGGAACAGTCCCTAAGTTTGCTCATAGTCTGTACAGAGAGATCCCATAAAACAATGGCAGCATAGGTATTCCCTGTACTAAGCACAATTCAGCAGGAACAGTCCCCTAAGTTTGCTCATAGTCTGTACTGAGAGATCCCATAAAACTATGGCAGCATAGGTATTCCCCTGTACTAAGCACAATTCAGCAGGAACAGTCCCTAAGTTTGCTCATAGTCTGTACAGAGAGATCCCATAAAACTATGGCTGCATAGGTATTCCCTGTACTAAGCACAATTCAGCAGGAACAGCCCCCTAAGTTTGTTCATAGTCTGTACAGAGAGATCCCATAAAACTATGGCTGCATAGGTATTCCCTGTACTAAGCACAATTCAGCAGGAACAGCCCCCTAAGTTTGTTCATAGTCTGTACAGAGAGATCCCATAAAACTATGGCTGCATAGGTATTCCCTGTACTAAGTACGGTTCAGCAGGAACAACCCCCTAAGTTTGCATAAAGTCAGTACAGAGAGATTCCAGGGTACTTTTGCAAGTCCAGTCTTTTTCTAAATTCAACTAAAGAGTTGCTACATTACTTTAAAGGCAGCACTAGATTGACCCCAGGTTTGGATACATGGTTCCTGCACAACTAACCCGCACAGCACCATTCCCTGTAGAAGTCAGTATATTTCCCTTGCCCACATGCACATGGGAGGGATCACAGTGACTGCGCCATTCTCTAATGAGATGCTGCACAATGTTTTATTTAGTTATTATTCCCCCAATCTATTTTTCAAGTCCTGTTACGCTTGGAGCCGTTCCGTTTATCTGTTGCAGCTTGTTTTGGGAGATGTGAAGAAAGATTTGTGCCGCAGCAATAAATATGTATAGTTTGCTCGCTTCCTTTCTCCAGCGCAGCCAACACCGCGCTGCCAGCGAGTGTACAATGCCAATTAGCAGCTTGTTTTGTTCCTTTGTGAATATTTTTGGGATGAATCACTTACTTTAGCGACTGAAACAATTTAATTCCTTCCAGCCTTTGTTGAGGAAAAGCAGCAGCTGGACAGAGTCTATATGGGCACTTACCCACTGACACACAGATGCATTGTGTGAATGCTGAAGGCTAGCTGACTTAGGGGGCTGTTCCTGCTGAATAGTGCTTAGTACAGGGGAATACCTATGCTGTCATAGTTTTATGGGATCTCTCTGTACAGACTATGAGCAAACTTAGGGACTGTTCCTGCTGAATTGTGCTTAGTACAGGGGAATACCTATGCTGCCATAGTTTTATGGGATCTCTCTGTACAGACTATGAGCAAACTTAGGGGCTGTTCCTGCTGAATTGTGCTTAGTACAGGGAATACCTATGCTGCCATAGTTTTATGGGATCTCTCTGTACAGACTATGAGCAATTTAGGCACTGTTCCTGCTGAATTGTGCTTAGTACAGGGGAATACCTATGCTGCCACAGTTTTATGGGATCTCTCTGTACAGACTATGAGCAAACTTAGGGGCTGTTCCTGCTGAATTGTGCTTAGTACAGGGAATACCTATGCTGCCATAGTTTTATGGGATCTCTCTGTACAGACTATGAGCAAACTTAGGGACTGTTCCTGCTGAATTGTGCTTAGTACAGGGAATACCTATGCTGCCATAGTTTTATGGGATCTCTCTGTACAGACTATGAGCAAACTAAGGAGGCTGCTCCCTAAAGCAAATTCAGGGGAGGGAGAATGAACGTACACAAGGCCATTAAATAAAATAGTGCATTTTGAAGAATTGTGAATGGCAGTAGATATGAGAAGAATTATGCAAAAAAAAATAAAGTGTTTGCAGCCGCTTTGATACAGGAATTTAGTTTAGTTCCTTGCCGCTTCTAAGCTCCAGGCTGTACAGCTTAAACGCTTTGTATTTATTGCAAATCATAATTATAGAAGACACAGCAGTGAAAGGCAGCCTTGAGCATTAATTTTTATACCTGTCTGCAATATAAAGCATTATCTATAAAAAAAAAAAGATTAAGTATTGTGGGTCCTGAGTTGCTCTACGTTGGCTTAGAGTATCAGTGATACCAATGAGTAGTACTTACCATTCCCTTCCCTGGGTGCCCCGGAATCAGTGAATAAAGTGCTCATGATTTTGTTAAAGTTACAGGTGGGCTCAGCGTTTTCTGGATCCTCCACAAAGTGCTTTAGCATCTCCCGCAGGACGATATCCAGAGAGGTGGCTGTCTCGTCTAGGATAATGCTGGCTTTGGCAAGGAAGCCGTCCAGATCCCGGTGTGCCCTTACCTCCTCCTCAAAGTTCTTTAACTTTAGATACTGCACAAGGGATATAAAGGGGATGGATTATGTGCCCAAAGACCCAGCAAGCAGCCTTGTGCATCTATATGCTCACAAAAATCATCATTGACTTCTAATATCCTTATCATTTACAGTAGGGGGTCCATTATCCCTTATAATACATGAGTGATACTCAGAGTTCCCTGTATAACTCAGCCTGCAGCCTTGTGCCTTTATATGGTCACAGAACCCCTCAGTGACTCCTAATATCCTTATCATTTACAGTAGGGGGTACATTATCCCTTATAATACATGAGTGATACTCAGAGTTCTCTGTATAACTCAGCCTGCAGCCTTGTGCCTTTATATGGTCACAGAACAACCCCTCAGTGACTTCTAATATCCTTATCATTTACAGTAGGGGGTACAATAGCCTACATACATGTTAATCGCCATTATCCCTGACCTGTATAATTCAGCCTGCAGTCTCATGGCTTTACATGGTCACACAAATACTCTGTAGCTCCGAACGCCTCACTTCAGATGTTTATCACCAGGCAAAAGTCCAGGATTTAAAATCCATTTAAGCAAATGTATAAAAGGGGAAGCTAAAAGCTCTGTTTTTAAACCAGGGCATTTCCTTGATGTCTTTAGAGAACTGCTACCTTCAGCGATTTATGGCCAGTGACCTTTATGGAGGAAACCCTTTCACTTCCTCAGATGCAAAACGGATACACAGAGCAGTGGAAGTTCCATCAATTTAATCCCCAAAGTAATAAATCAATTTGATGTCCTTTGTAATACAACTGCTTTTGCAACAGGGGCCAATCTAAACAGGTCTCTGGGTGCCCTCCTTTGAAGTAGGTGCTCCCCTAGCAGTTACTGAATTGGCAGCAGCTTTAAACAGTTGTATTCAATTA
This sequence comes from Xenopus petersii, assembly GCA_038501925.1. NCBI lineage: Eukaryota > Metazoa > Chordata > Amphibia > Anura > Pipidae > Xenopus > Xenopus petersii. Next base: position 12,237,918 of record CM076672.1, read on the forward strand.
AACCAGGAAAAGACCCCAGCTCCCCTGTGACCCCTCCAATAAAGATTGGGATGGACAAAGCAGGTCTAGTAGCAACGACATGAATAGGAGATTTATAGATGAATCCTTTATAGATAGATCCAAATACCTCTCTAATCCCAGCAAGTAGCTGTGGGACTATAAGGAATATAAGGAGAGAATCAGCAGGGGAAAAAAATTGCAATATCAAATCAAATCCAGTGCAGACCATGCACAATTATAGGGGTGGATCACCTATATGTTAACTTTTAGTATGCTACAGATGGGCCAATTTAACTTAAAGATTAAAGCATTGCCCAGGTGTAGGATATGGAAAGCTGGAGACCTGGAGTTTTGTCGCTTCTTTAAAACTACTTAAAAAAAATTAAATTAGAACTAAAACAAAAATCCCTATACTCCGACCCCACACCAGTGTTCCTTAAAAAAAAAAAAAAAAAAAAAACACACCACCATGGGGTCCTTTCGAGTAGTGTAGAGGTTTTTGGCATCTTGTTGTCTGCTCCCACTCCATAGGCAGTTTATGAGCTGGGCAGCACTCTACGGGGCAGCACTCTACGGGGCAGCACTCTACGGGGCAGCACTCTACGGGGCAGCACTCTACGGGGCAGCACTCTATGGGGCTTAGAGTGCAGCACTCTACGGGGCAGCACTCTATGGGGCTTAGAGTGCAGCACTCTACGGGGCAGCACTCTATGGGGCTTAGAGGGCAGCACTCTACGGGGCAGCACTCTATGGGGCTTAGAGGGCAGCACTCTACGGGGCAGCACTCTATGGGGCTTAGAGGGCAGCACTCTACGGGGCAGCACTCTATGGGGCTTAGAGGGCAGCACTCTACGGGGCAGCACTCTATGGGGCTTAGAGGGCAGCACTCTACGGGGCAGCACTCTACGGGGCAGCACTCTACGGGGCAGCACTCTACGGGGCAGCACTCTACGGGGCAGCACTCTACGGGGCAGCACTCCCTCTTTATTTGGAGCATTTAGCAAAATGGCAGAAGTCCACCCCACGTGCAGTTTCCCTGGCCACAAGCATTTTATTTTTTAAAGGGGAGGAACCCCTGTCCTAGGTAGAAAGCTAGCCATTCAAGTTGATGGGGGTACAGTCTACTAAAAAAAACTGTCAACATGGATTTGGTTCGGGGTCTAAATCAAGATCCACTCATCTGGGGACTTGGCCGCGTGTGGAAATCTTTAGAAGTATGGCCGGCTTAAAGAAGAACTGAACGACCCCACTAATAACAACCCCTACCCAATACCCTACATAGTCCCCCTCCCTGACCCTAATCTTTACTCACCTATAGGTGCAGAGCAAGTGCATCAGCGCTCATTGGTGCCATCTCGAGGCTCTTCGGATTTCTTTGGGAAGTGAGCACAATATTGGCACATGCACAGTTGGAGCAGTCTTCCGGTTTGTAGCAACTACGCATGCGCCAAAAGTGACGGAAACTGAAGGGAAGAGGACCCGAAGAAATCTGAAGAGCCGGAAGATGGCGCCTGTGAGCTCCAATGCGCTTACTCTGCACCTATAGGCGAGTAAAAATATGGGGCACTTATAGGTGTTATCTACTATGCGGGGAGGGAGCACAGAGGGGGACTATGTAGGGTGGGGGGTTTGAGTTCTCCTTTAAAGGGGTGGTTCACCTTTAACGTAACCTTTAGTATGTTATAGAATGGCCAATTCTAAGCAACTTTTCAATTGGTCTTCATTATGTATTTTTTTTTTTATAGGCTTTGAATTATTCACCTTCTTCTTCTGATTCTTTCCAGCTTTCAAATGGGGGTCACTGACCCCATCTAAAAAAAACACATGCTCTGTAAGGCTAAAAATTGTATTGTTATTGCTACTTTTTTTTATTACTCCTCTTTCTATTCAGGCCTCTCCTATTCATATTCCAGTCTCTTTTTCAAATCAGTGCATGGTTGCTAGGGTAATGTAGAATCTAGCAACCAGACTGCTGAAACTGAAAACTGCAGAGCTGCTGAAGAAAAAGCTAAATAACTCAAAAAGCACAAATAATAAAAAAAATGAAAACCAATTACAAATTGTCTCAGAACATTACTCTCTACATCATACTAAACGTTAATTTAAAGGTGAACAACCCCTTTAATAACTACTATTGATCTCAGCTGTTACTTTAAAGTCAGGTGAAAGAGTTCCGGCACATGGCAGGGTCAGCCCAGTCCAGACCATCATCATCATCATCATCATCAATCCATAGGGAGCTCTGAGAGCAAGGTGAGAACAAGAGCACAGACAACAGTGGGGAGAAAATGGATAAATCATAGAGAGTAAGTGGAACCAGCCGGGAATTGGTGATTAAAGTGCTCGTTGCACAAACCACTTTGCGGAACAGAACAAAACAAACACTTAAGACGAGATGGAGTCCCTGGCGACAGAACATTCCAATAGGGTGTGTTTGAAGTCGGAGACAATTACACCCCTATACAAGTGATTTACTGGGTCATTCTCAGCTTTTCACTTGCCTGGCCCGATGCGCTGAACCCTCTCACAAACATGACCCGGGGGCAGGACATTGCTCCTACTTTACAAGTGTGTGTATTTACTTAGTGTCAGCTGTTCCATAAAATACCCTCAATTGCCTTTTTTTTGGTCCACGTTGGTATACAGCATGACAATGAAGTGTTCTATTGAATTTTGCTATTCTGCTCCATTTGCACATCATCTCCAGGGCAGACAATGGTAACACAGAATACGACAGAAATTTACAAGTGACTAAATCCAATTACAGTGTTCCTCCCTTGTTGAGCTGCCCAACAACTAAACAACAAGTTACCCTTTAATTCCCACGGATGCCATGCAAGCTGCACAATTCTGCCTGATACGGGTACCTGTGCTAGTAATAAAATATAACTTCCAGCCCTAATACAAAGACTACCCAACACTTAATTTAGCCATTTTTTTAACCATAAACCAAGATTCAAGTATAATATTGATAATCTGTGTCCGTCTGCACTTGGTTGTCATTTTAGAAAAGTTGACAGTTGCTCAGTCTTCCACACCTCATGCTTTTATCAATTAAAGGGGTTGTTTACCTTTAAATTAACTGTTAGTAGGATATAAAGAGTGATATTCTGAGACAATTAAGATTGGGTTTTCATTTTTCATTATTTGTGGTTTCTGAGTTGTTTCGGTTTTTATTCAGCTGCTCTGCAGTATATAATTTCAGCAATCTGGTTGGTACAAATTACCCAAGCAACCATTATTTGATTTGAATAAGACTGGGATATAAATAGATGAGGCCCGAATAGAACAAGGATTAATAAAACATAGCAATAACAATACATTTGTAGCCTTATAGATCATTGGATCTAGATGGGGGTCAGTGACCCCCATTTGAAAGCTGGAAAGAGTTAGAAAAAAGTGGCAAAGAAATCAGAACTTTAAGAATTAAAAAATGAAGGCCAATTGAAAAGTTTATTAGAAATGGTCATTCTATAATATACTAAAAGTTAATTCGAGGGTGAACCACCCCTTGGCGACCAAGAACAGTTGCTGACTCAGCTCCACCAGACAGATTTGGCAACCGGCTGGCCTGTTATGGGGCCTTCCTGAACAATAAATGGCTGAAATATCGGGCAGGATAGAAAATATGTCTCAGTTGAAAGGACAGGTGTTTACTATTTAATGTTTCTCAATTCCTAACCTGCTCTAGTTAATCTAAGATTCAGAGGGGTAGGCAGCAGTTGGCAGTATCGGGGAGAACACCTGCAGCCAATCACAGCAGCCAGATACTGGGAATTAAGATGCAGAACTAGGATTTAAGATACAAACCTGTGATTGGCTGAATTCATGGAACCAATCTGGGGGGATGGAGGCGATTGTGTATAATGTATGGCAGCTCCTACTAGTGTCATATACTCAAAAAGTAATGTACATACACACGTTTATTTTATGTACTTGACACGCGACAAGCACGCACAGAAAGATGACGTTACTTACTTTTCTTGACGTATGCAGCAATACACAGCCGGAACTCTCGTTTTCTGCTGCAATAGAGAATAATGAGCATTATTACAGCATAGAGGACACAAAAAGCTCCATCTGTTTATAGAGAATTTGCTATTGTGTAGCCACTGGCAGGACGAGTCTATAGAGCAGCAAAGCAAGGTGGCAGGGGACCTTTTTACCCATAAAGTGGATCACCGTACCAGAGGCCACCCCTTTAGACTAGAAGAAAAGAACTTTCATTTGAAGCAACGTAGAGGGTTCTTCACAGTCAGGACAGTGAGGTTGTGGAATGCACTGCCGGGTGATGTTGTGATGGCTGATTCAGTTAATGCCTTTAAGAATGGCTTGGATGATTTTTTGGACAGACATAATATCCAAGGCTATTGTGATACTAAACTCTATAGTTAGTATAGATATGGGTATAAAGAATTTTAATTAAAAGTAGGGAGGGGTGTGTGTATGGATGATGGGTTTTCATTTGGAGGGGTTGAACTTGATGGACTTTGTCTTTTTTCAACCCAATTTAACTATGTAACTATGTAACTATGTAAGGTCACGGCAGCACAAAAAACACATTCCGATCTTGGCTAAACTGAAAGAGGAATATTAAAGGGGAATTAGCAGTTATCACAGTTATCGCAATAAAGATGGTGACGAGGGTACAGTTAATTATAATAAAGCTCAACCCTTAAAGCCTATATTGGGGGCTATGCAGTAACACAGACAAGGTACAGTCACTGCAACTGACCAGTCTAACTGCTGAATGGTTGCTACGGGTTACAAGAGCTTTAGTCAGGACCACGAAATTTAGCAAAATTCCTTTGCCATATATTATCACAGTCCTGCCCATGAACTGCTTCCCTGACAGATGCCCTTTATATAACACATGTGCTTTCCCACGCAGTCCAGTAGAATGGGCTATAAAAGTGCTCCCACATTGGTGCCCCGTTGCTGCGTGACCATTACTCTGTAGGCCCTTGAATCAGTTTATGGCTACTGTAAATCTGTCCCATGCAGCTAGCGCAGACTTCAATTGGTCTTCATTTTTTATGTTTCTGTAGTTATTTAGCTTTTTGTTAAGCAGCTCTCCAGTATTTCAGCGCTATCTGGTTGCTAGAGTCTTATTTACCCTAGCAACCCTGCAGTGGTATGACTATGAATAGAAGAGGATATTAATTGGAAAAATAAGATCACAATAACAATAAAATTGTATCCTCACAAAGCAACAGGTTTTGCTCGAGTCAGCTACCCCCTATTTGAAAGCTGAAGAGAGGCACGTAAATAATTCAAAAACTATAAATAAAATAACGAAGACCAATTACAACATTCTGAGGAACAGGATATTATATAATATACTTAAAGTCCACTAAAAGAGGTTGTTCACCATTAAATGAACGTTTAGTATGATGTAGAGAGGGATATTCTGAGAATATACAATTGGTTTTTATTTTTTATTATTTGTGGCTTTTGAGTTATTTAGCTTTTTATTCAGCAGCTCTCCAGTTTGCAATTTCAACAACCTTGTTGTCAGGATCCAAATTACATGAGCATCAGGAAATACCCTCCCTGATATAAAGCAGAGTAAAATGAAACATTTACCCCCATATGTAATAAATGGCACTAAGTTTGCCCAGGAGTAGTGATGGGCAAATTAATTTGCCAGGCACGAATTTCCGCGTTTCGTCACCGGCAAATAAATTTGCGAATTTGCTGCGAAAACGGCATCTACGTTTTTTTGGACGCCGTCGATGGTTCCAATGCTAGTGACAATTAGACGCTGGCGATTGATTTTACTGGGCATCCAATGTCGCCAGTGTCAGTTTTGATGCAGCCAAATTGTCACCGGCGACGTTTCGTAGATTTTAGTGGCGAAGAGAAACAGGAGAAATTCACCCATTACTACTCAGGAGCAGTAACACATACTAATAAGTATATCTAGTATAGGTCAATCTAAAAACAACTGGACTTGCTGAGTAATCAATGAAGACGTTTCACTACTCATCCGAGCAGCTTCTTCAGTTCAACTGACTGGTGTGGGAAGTTCTCGGCATATAAACTCTTCCACTAATCCATTTACAATGGCACATTGTAACTCTTCAAAGAGGTGACATCTGAAGAAACTCACAGAGGTGTTGATTCTGTGTAGTTGTGATAGGATTATCCAATGTGTCATGCAACTCCTAGATACAGGTGTTACTTGTGAGAGTTGCATGAATGGATGTGTGAAGTGTTCTGAATTTGCCGGGGTACAGATGTTAGAACAGCATTGTATGTAGCAGACAGGTGGTGTCGAAGGCCCCCACCTCTGTTCAGAGATGGTCTCTCCACCTTGACATGAATCGCCTCTTTCACGCCTCGTTCAAAACAGCGGTCTTCTTTATCCAAGATTTGGACCTTGCTGTCTTCAAAGGAGTGTCCCTTGTCTTTTAAGTGTAGAAAGACAGCTGAGTTTTGCCCTGTAGAGTTCTCCCTCCTGTGCTGAGCCATTCGCTTGGAGAGCAGTTGTTATCTGTGCACTCCTCGCTACACTGGACTCTGTATACCACCTTGCTTTGTTTTTCTTTTGGTGTTTGATCCTTTGGGTGTACCAGTTTTTGTCTCAGTGTGTTGCTAGGTTTGAAAAACAAAGGGACATGGTGTTTGTTGAAAATCCTCCTGAGTTTCTCTGACACTCCAGCTACATATGGGATGACTATGTTTCGCCTACTATGTGTCTCCGGGCGGTTATTTCTATTGGTGTTCCTGTTGGGCTTGGTTGCTGCTGTTTTGACAAAGGCCCCAGTCTGGGTAGCCACACGCTTTCAAAGCTCCTCTGAGATGTTTTTGCTCTTTGTCTTTGGACTCTGTATCAGTTGCCACACATTCCACCCGGTGGTGCAGAGTTCGAATGACACCCAGTTTGTGTTCCAGTGGATGGTGGGAATCAAACAACAGATATTGATCCGTATGAGTGGGTTTCCTGTATACTTCCGTCTTCAAGTTACCCCCCTCTTGGATACATATCAAACAGTCCAAAAAAGCAAGTTTGTTCTCATGGACATCTTCCCTTGTGAACTTGATGTTATTGTCCACTGAGTTAATGTGTTCTGTGAAGGC